>CAOKZL010001007.1:0-444004 GCA_948472985.1 Iguana delicatissima | reverse complement strand
TTGGATCTACATTTAGGTCAGGCTGCAGCTCTTCCTGCTTACTGTTAAAATCTCTGTACAACGGAAACACTGGGTGGGGGAGAAAGAGGGAAGTCACTCTGGAGGCCAAACGACTCTGGAAAAAGTAACTTGAAACCTTAGTCCTTGAAAATTAGAGTCTCACCATCTAAAGTTTTCAGGAAACTATCAGATTGCAATAACAGGATAGAATCCACAAATCAATATATTAAGAGGATAAAATGCAAATTAATGCTCAGGAGCAACAAAATGAACTGTTCTCCCTACAGGTACACACACCACTTGTCTTCCTAAACAGCAAGGGTGGAGGGAAATCAAGCTTCAATAGAGATTTTATTTATACCAGTGCTACTCAAAGTGGTCGTCTGTAGACCAGTGCCATTCAACCACCTACTGCCTCCCAGTCCACAGTGAATATCCAGGAAAGCAAGAAAAAGTTGCAGTCAATGGGCAAAAATATTGTACAGTCAACCCTCTATATCCAAGGATTCTTTATCTACAGATTCAACCAACCACAGCTTGAAAAGATTCTGAAAAAAAAAATCCAAAAAGCAAACTGTGATTTTGCTATTTTATATAAGGGACATCATTTAACTATAACATCATACATAATGGGACTTAAGCTTCAATGAATTTTGATATCCAAGTGGGGTCCTTGAATCAAACTCTAGTGGATCCTGAGGGCCCACTGTACTAGTCCGGGCATATTAGGGATATGCCAGTCCCCAGTTTCATACCAACCAGATCAACCTAGCCAGTGCTCTCTTCTCTGACAGCAGCTACTTGGGATTTGACTTTTTCCTAGCAAGCTTCTCTCTCCCACTTGCTACATATGAATTCCAGAAAGATGCCGTATGTGCAAAAAATCTTCCTCAAAGTATCTCGCATCACTGCCAAGTTTTGACTCTCTGATTACAAGCAATGCAGACGGATGTCTGTCCAAGGGGTGAATGCAATGGAAAGGGGAGGAAATTTTCTTGAAGAATTCATGCATCAATTGGTACTACATAACACAATTTGTTACTACCTGAAATAAGGGTGAAGAATCTCATTTGATGATGATGATAATGACGACGACAACAACAGCAGCAGCAGAGGAAAGGATAAGAATTGGATTACAACATTCAAAGCTATGGTCCTTCTAGTCCCTTCACTGCTCAGCCACCATACTAGTGAAATCCTGGAGTGAATACAAACTCAGTGCCAATACTTTTGGCTAAAAAAAAAAATCTCCAAAGTTTAAAAGACAGTGTCTAACGAATGTATTTATTTACTTAATTTATATCCCACCTTGCTCCCAACACAGGACCCAAGGCTGGCTCACAGCATTTTTTTTCAAAAGAAATTATGTGGTTCAGAGGGACAAAACAAAGTTGCAGAAGAATGTTTTAAATCAGCGGTTCTCAACCTGTGGGTCGTGACCCCTTTGAGGGTCAAACGGCCCTTTCACAGGGGTTGCCTAAGACCATCGGAAAATAGGTATTATAAAATAACAAGAAAGCGAAAGGAAAATTACCTGGAAATGCAGCAAAGTCTGTGAAGGGCTGGGAAGGGCTCCCAACCGCCCCTTCAACCTCCGGCGGCCATGTTGGAAAGAGGCCCGTTCAGAGAGCAAGGGAGGGGGCCCTGAGAGGAGGGAGCTCTCCTGACCAATCCCAGCTCCCCAGCGGCACAAAGCAAGGGAGGGGGCCCTGAGAGGAAGAAGCTCTCCTGACCAATCCCAGCTTGCCAGCAACACAAAGCAAGGGAGGGGGCCCTGAGAGGAGGGAGCTCTCCTGACCAATCCCAGCTCCCCAGCAACACAAGGCAAGGGAGGGGGCCCTGAGAGGGAGGGGCTCTCCTGACCAATCCCAGGTGGCCAGCAGCACAAAGCAGGGGAGGGGGCCCTGAGAGGAAGGGGCTCTCCTGACCAATCCCAGCTTGCCAGCAACACAAAGCAAGGGAGGGGGCCCTGAGAGGAGGGAGCTCTCCTGACCAATCCCAGTTCCCCAGCAACACAAGGCAAGGGAGGGGGCCCTGAGAGGAAGGGGCTCTCCTGACCAATCCCAGGTGGCCAGCAGCACAAAGCAGGGGAGGGGGCCCTGAGAGGAAGGGGCTCTCCTGACCAATCCCAGCTTGCCAGCAACACAAAGCAAGGGAGGGGGCCCTGAGAGGAGGGAGCTCTCCTGACCAATCCCAGCTCCCCAGCAGCACAAAGCAAGGGAGGGGGCCCTGAGAGGAAGGGGCTCTCCTGACCAATCCCAGGTGGCCAGCAACACAGCCAATCACGCTCAAGCATGCCAGCAGCCTCTGCCGGGAGTAAGGGCAGCCTCTCAGCCAGCAGGTCCTGGCCCTTCTGGATGAGCGAACACAGCAGCGCAGGGCCATTTAGCATTGTGTCTGGTGTCCTTATTCACTAGGAGTCAAACTGCAATGCCTATGGAACGTAAAGAGGTAAGATTTGGGCCTCCCGTGTCCTCAGTATCTCCCCAGGGGAATGTGTCTGAGGGTAGCAGGGAGGGGGTGAGACAAAGGATTGCTGGAGAAACAGGGGTGCATGTTAATAGGCAAACCATATTAGTGAAATGATTTCACAAAATATATAACAAGTTTAAAAAATGTTATTGCAAGTTGGACAATCCATTGAATTTGAATGTAATGTCATTATTAAGCAGTCAACAAACCACTTTCATGAATCCTTCATTTTCATGTGATTTTCCTGATGATACAAAGGTTATTCAAGCTGAATCAAATGATGCTGGTGTGTGTTTCCCAAAAAAGTCTGCCTGTAGGTCCAAAGTGACCGGAGTTGAGGAATCTGCTTTGTCCTCACACTCTGAACAAATCCACACTGAATCTGAAAGGGATGAGGAACCAGATTTGGCAGATGCTCATGAGGATAAGGACTCTAAATCAGATGGTTCTATTTCCGAGGAGGAGGAGGATGCAGAAGATGATAATAAAGGGAGATTATTTTCCGCAGATTCTTTTAAAAATTTGCTGGAAAAGGTGTTGCTAACTCTGGGACTGGACAGTCTGGAGAGTGCCACTGCCAGTATTGATAAAAACAAGAATGTTGCATCAAGTGTAAGGAATAAGCCTACAAAATCCAGTGTTATTCCCATGCCAGGTTTATTTTTGGATTTAATTCAGTCTGAATAAAGTGAAACCAGATCTTCAAACTTTATATCATTTATGGTGGACCTGCGAGAAGGCAACAATATTCTGGATGCAAGTACATAATAAGATAATAAAAATATTAAAAATTGAGTTTACAATGCAGCCTGAAATATACTTGTTGAATATATATGACGGAATAAGATTGTTAAGAAAAAAATCCCAAAGAAAGTTATTAACATATGATTATAGCGGCTAGGATAACCTACGCAAGTAAATGGAAGCAGGAGGAAACACCGGAGATACAAGATTGGTTAATTAAAGTATATGATTTAATTAAAATGGACAAATTAACAACAATATTGTCCAAAAATACTATGAAACAATTCAAAGAAGCTTGGGAGCCAATCTTATCTATATCTGAAGAGAACTGGGGAAAATTAGCAAAAAAAGGAATAGAAGAATAAAGGTGAATAAACAAAATAAATTAAAAGAGAAAGGCAAACTTGCACATAATAAGGAGCTCCTAACTCTGTATGTGTGTGTGAGAGAGAGACAAAGAGTTTGCATATGAAACTCGTTCTGCCTCAGTCAGGGTCCACTTTCACAAAAGCAGATGCCCTACTTTCTTCTCAAGGGAATCCATTGGGAATCCACTGATGGACACTTTCTGTGCTTAAAAAAAGGGGGGAGGGTTACTAGTTTTTAGGCATTAGAAGTCTATCCAGAGCAGTGATTTAGGGCAATGTTTCCAATCTATTAGATGTTGGAAATAACTAACTAACTAAATAATAAATAAATAAATAAATAAATAAATAAAAAGTATATAAATAAATAACACAAATAATTTTATGGTTGGGGGTCACCACAACATGAGGAACTGTATTAAGGGGTCGCGGCATTAGGAAGGTTGAGAACCACTGTTTTAAATGTATGAAGCTGACAGTTATTTTTGGCTATCTTGAATAGGAAAATGTGAAACAAATATCTTAGGGCAGAGGCTAAAGTTGTAGTGGGAAAATTCAACTCTCCATACAACCAACCCACTGACGATCACTGTGGATAAGAATTCAACCCCCGCTTTCCACTCCTCCAGATGGCAGCCCCTAGGTTTCACTGCTGAAGGAGAATTCCAGTAATCCTGGCAGCTGCCTCACCCAGAGGCTGAGAGGGCGGGCTTTCTCATCACAACGTATTAGCTGAAGCAAACGGCAAACAAGCACACTTAATGGAGGAGCCCACTTAGGAGCTTCACCACAGTTTGGGGAAGAAAAGTAATTTCTAATCAAGTGAAGAGGAAGTGATCTATTTTACCCTGAATCTTATTGACCAGTGTAATTAATCAGTCAAAACTTCTAAGCAAACACTTCAAAATTAGTTGCAAAAGTGAGTAGGACTATTTAAATACATTCATTAAAATCAAAACAGGATTAAACTTTTCTGTACAGGGATATTGTAAGAAAATACATGTATAAGCCTTACTATATAGAAATATGCACATGCTATATATTTCCCCTGATGCATCTACAAGGCAAATTAATATATGGCAAAGTGTATGTTAGTAAACATGAATATTAACGATCCAAAATAGTCATACAAAAGATATGTGCACTTAAAAGAGACACTACAGAAGGCCATCCAGCCGTTGTTGTGGTGGTGGTGGTGTGCCTTTAAGTTGCTTCTAACCCATGTCGGCCCTAAGGTGAACCTATCATGGGGTTTTCTTAGTAAGATTTGTTCAGAGGGAGTTGCCTTTGCTTTCCTCTGAAGTTGAGAGAGCATGGTTTGCCCAAGGTCACCCAGTGGGTTTCCATGACCACATGGAGATTCAAACCCTGGTCTCCAGGGTTATAGTCCAATGCTCAAACCACACACCACACATCACACACCACACTGGCTCTCCATCATCCAGTCTAATCACCTGCAATACCACGAAATCCATTAGTGTCATTTGATGTAAGGCAGTTCATTCAGTGCATATGTTACTATGCCGTACCACTCCATGATACGATTAGCAATTTTTTTTGTTTTTTTTGTGGAGAGCCAGAAAGGTCTTTATTACAAGGGTGATGCCTCCCAGTCTGAAGGGCAGAGACAGGGAAACTTTTCCTTCACAGTCCCAATTGAGGAGGAAGAGGAGGGGTGTTAATATCAGTAGGACCTCCTGAAGTGCCGCGTCTCCATGATTCCCCTCAGCTCCATTATTTCCTCTTGGAATGTCTTCAGGGAGGGGGCACAGGTTTTCTCTAAGGAGTCCTCGACTGATGTGTCCTTGGGGTTACCTATCCACTGCTCTGTGATAATGCTGTCTTCTCACTGCTGCATTGGCTTGAGAATGATCTGGCCAGTCTTGAGAGAAACTCGCACATGCTCCCCCTCTCCTGTGTAGCATCATTCTAACTCTGTGGGCTGCCAATCTGTCAGGTCAACAAGGATGACCTCTCGCAGCAACAGCGGAGCTTCACAGGGCACATAGGTCCCTAGGTGGGTGGTGGTCTTTCCCAGATAGCAGTAATGCAAGTTCAACCCCTGCAGAACAACTTGGTTCTGCTCTGGATTACTTCCACCACCAGGCCTTGCTTGCTACTGTCCTTCCCTTTCAATATCTGGATTGTGTCCCTCATGTACACCTTACAGTCCTCCTCTTGAGGGGGCCCTACAAAGATCTTTGCCCACAATAAACATTATTTAATTGGCACAAGATATAAATCATAGACTTTTATGGCTGCAAGCCATGCTAGTGAAGAGGACTGGCTGAACACATGTGAAAGTAGGTCAGATGGGACCTCAAGGCACACCCAGGTCATATCAGTCAGGAAGCTCCGGTGCTAATGAGCTTGCAATTACCCCTCTATAACTCACACTTCAAACAGAATAGCACACAAAGTTGTCTTAATAGAGCAACCAATTGTCATCAACCTGTTCCCTCTTCCTGCCAAAATTCTCCTTTGTTTCCTCATCTTCCCAGACATTAAAAAGCTATTACGATTCCCATTCGTGCTTTGTCACATAATGCTAAGGTGATTAGCCCATTCCAGACCCCATTGTTTGCTCTGCCAGAGAGCCATTCTGCCTCAAGGCAGAAATAGGTATTTAAATCCCGGCTCTGTGTCAGGCCACTCATAGTACTGTGGACATAGGCCATCACTCTGCTGCTCCAAATCCCACTCTTGTACTATACTCAGACCCTTAGTCTGAGCCACATTGCTTTGTCTCTTCTCTGCAGGACAGGTAAATATCATCCTCTTCACCCTAACTTCTTGCTATCCAATTTTTCCCTCCTTTCCTTCAGTTAGCCTTGTGTCGTTGTGAGACTGCTTAAATCGTGTGTCTGTGTGTTTATGATTTTCCCAAATAAAACATTCTTTGAATCTTCAACTAGTGTCCCTGCATTAGTACCAGTATACACAGGTGTAAAAGATCCTGTAAAGTTACCCCCCACTGCAGGCTTCCCTTTTGAGCTATAATTCCCCACTGTTTCACAGAAGCACAGGCACCACGAGTGGACCTCTGAGTCACCCACCCTTTGGGGTAACACACAGAGAGGCATATTTCTGCATTTTCATTTATCAGACCAAAGAAGAACCACACACAGATGGGTTAACCAGTTGAAAACCCTACTCTCATTACAAACTTGCCCATTACCATTCAAGTATGTACCCTGCTACAGGTGGTAGATGATGCATTTGTGCTCTCTCTCTCTGTCTATATATATGTGTATGTATGTGTGTGTTCCTCAGTCTGCTTGTATGTCATTGGTTCAAATATGCAGTGTGTGTGACATGATCAAGTAGATATTAATGCCATGCTACCAACAGTACAGCATCCATTGGCTGAATGGGAAACAAATCACTCAGTTAAGACCTGTATGATCATCAATGATGATAACCATGAACAGGGTTTTTTTCAACCTAAATCTAACTCAAGAGTCTTCATGGCCTGCTTGACATAGAACACTCACACTTGACCTGAAGGTACAAGCTTTTTTTTTTTTTAAATGAGCTTGAAGAGAATGGAAAGAATTCAGACCACTGAGGGGAAAAAACCCTGGTCAGATCCTCTGAGCTCTTCTTGCTAGTTAAGCATTTCAATTTGTAACATTAAGCCTCTCTTCAATGGCACAAAGTAGAGTTAAAGTGTAGTGATTATTACTTTTGCCCTGTAACACTTTTGTATTACTTTTGTAGGTTACTGAAATAAGACAGCTTTCATGAGGCATCTAACAAGGAGTGGCAAGGAGAGAAAATAAGGTCTTCCAGAATAAGGAGTTTCACAGCCTGGGTGCTCCTGTGCAAAGCATCATTAGCTTTTAAATATTAGCTTTTAAATCATCAAAGTAAATTTAAAGGTTCACCCACAGAACCTGCATGACTGGTCTGTGTGACCTATAGCTCTGGCTTTCATCTTATTCAGCCAGAATCCATCCAACCAATTAACAGACCAAGTAATTCTGCTGCTTCTCTTCAACAGTGCGATTGATTCCATTTTTGCCAGGGGTGCAGCAGAATCATTGGCTTGCAGAAGAAACTGGCCAATATGTCTCTATACGAGTTAGTGATATCAGAATGACTCAAGCACAGGACATGAATAAATCAGTGAGTCATGCAGGAATACATGGACTTGCAGTTGTCTTAAAGAATGAGAACAGTAGGAGTTTTCAATAATATATATACACATATAATGTAATATGTGGGTGTGTGCTTATATATAATATATATATAAAACATATTTTTATATATATATACATATATTAATCTAATATAAATTATTATAATATATATAAATATAATATAAATATCTAATATATATTTCATTCATTTATCTATTTCATTTATGTGCTACTTTTCTCTTAGAGTGGGACCCCAGGCAGCTAACAAAAAATCTGAATTGTGTACTAATTTTTCTAAAAATAAGCTCCAACAAACTTGATAAAACTTTCTTCTCAGCAGACATACATGGGGTGATATAACACTGAAGAACCATGCATATATTAAAGGGAGGAGCTAGTGGTGAAACCTAGCATCCCATACCAGGAATAACCACAGGCCATCAGGAATATCGTTCTGAATAGAATTACTGCACACCTGACCACCAATATTACTAAGTTAGTCACAGAGAAGTCAGTGATACGAGTAAGTGCATAATGATTTACAAAATGTGTGCAATTTTTGGTGAATAAGCTACCAAAGTATCAGGAATGCTTTTGAATTTACAGCCGCTTTCAGATTACATTTAAGGTTTTGAAAAACTATCCATCCACAGTGTGGCATAGAGGTTTGAGTGTTGGACTATGAATCTGGAGACCAGGGTTCAATTCCCCACTCAGCCACAGAAACCCAATGGGTAACCTTCAGCATGTTACGCACTCTCAGCCCCAGAAAACCCTGTGGTAAGGCTGCCTTAGGGTCACCATATGTTGGAAATGACTTGAAGGCACACAACCAGCAGCATAGCTTGGCGCAAACGGGGAAGGGGCAGGGGCTACAGCACAGGGGGCAGGGCTATGGTGCATGGGGGTGGGACTACAGCATGTGGGGGTGGAGCTATGGTATGTGGGAGAGGGGCTACGGCATGCAGGGGAGGGGCACCGTCACGTGTGGGGGAAGGCAAGAGGTGGTGGTGCCCCCCAAAAAGTGCCACTCAAAGTGCACCACCCTTCTCATCCCCCCGTACCTACACCACTGCACACAACAATTTGCCTACAAAAAGTATTAAAGTTTTGCTATTAAGTTATTTAGCCTTCTGAAGATCAGTTGTAAATCTCTGTGAGTTATAAAAGGACACATTTGAAATATTTAGCTTCTTATCTGCTGTGTTCTACCAAGTAATTCTTTACAAGCCTGTGGACGCATTATTCTATCCACTCTGCAAGAGTACAGAGCTCTGAAGATCCCTAATTTTATTTTTTTAAACCAGCTGCTTTTCTAACTACAATCCAATGTAATGTCTATAAAGAATCCATGACAGTAACTGTATAATAAAACACTGATGGCGTTCCCTTCCCCAATATTTTACCATATAGGTTTGCCAAAAACTTATGCAAGTCAAAAGAGATAGAAAAGACACAATGAGGCATTATCAACCATAATTTTGTAACAGAAAAACGCCAGGCCAGACTAAAAAGAGATGTGACTAGACTAAAAAGGGATGTGGAAAAAACTTGGGGGACCCTGCCCCCCACCTGGCCAGTTGTGGGTAAGTTATACTATGTTACATAGTAGAAAAAAGACAGGATGTTTTAGCGCCAAGCCCATGCTGTAATAATATATGGTTCCGCTCTATGACATCTAAATATAAGAAGATTTGGAGCAGTCAAGAAAAGCACTATGCCCCCAAAGTGCAAGTATAATATATTCTTAGATTTTGAGCCCAGTAAATGCCTCAGTGACAGGTTCTCACCCTAGAAATATTTCTTTCTGTGAAGAAGGGGGAGTGTGTCTCTGTTGGTTCTGCTAGGCCTCTCAGCAGCTTTCAGTATCATCAACCATGGTATTCTTCTGGGTCAGTTCTCTAGGATGGGACTTGGGGCACTGTCATGCAGTGGTTCCAGTCATCCCTGGACGGACAAACTCAGAAGGGTGGTGCTGGGGGACTCATGTTCAACTCCCTGGCTATTGCCTGTGGGGTCCCTCAGGGTTCTGTTTTGTCCCTCATGCTGTTTAACATCTACATGAAACTGCTGGGAGAGGTCATCTGGAGTTTTGGGGTTTGGTGTCACCAATATGCTGATGACATCTAACTCTATCTCTCCTTTCCATCTGATTCTAAGGAAGCTGTCTCGGTCCTGAACCAACGTCTGTTGTCAGTAATGGACTGGGTTAGGGCAAACAAACTGAAGCTTAATCTAGACAAAACAGAATTGCTCCTGGTCAGTCGAAAGGCAGATCAGGGAATAGGGATCTTTGCTTGTGCTGGATGGGGTTATACTCCCCCTGAAACCTCAGGCTCGCAGTCTTAATGTTCTCTTGGATTCAACTCTGAGCCTGAATGCCCAGGTCTCAGCAGTGGCCAGGAATGCATTTGCACAGTTAAAACTTGTGCAGCAGCTGTGCCCATTCCTTGAGACATCAGATTTGGCTTCAGTGACACACACCTTGATCACATCTTGGTTGGACTACTGTAACATGCTCTACCTGGGACTGCCTTTGGAAACTGTTCAGAAACTTCAGCAGGTACAAAACACAGCAGCCAGAATGCTGACTGGGACCAGTTACAGTGAATGTATAACTTCCCTGCTAAAACAGCTCCACTGGCTACCTGTTCATTTCCGGGCACAATTCAAAGTGCTGGTCATGACCTATAAAGCCGTATATGACTTAGGTCCAGACTATTTGAAAAGCCATACCTCCCTATATGAACCTGCTAGAGCCATAAGATCTGCAGGGGAAGGCTTTCTCTTGGTCCCACCACCATTCCAGGCTTGCCTGGTGAGGACATGGGAGAGAGTCTTCTCAGTGGCTGCTTCCATTCTGTGGAACACTCTTCCATGGGAGGCTAGGTGGGCCTCCTCCCTGCTCTCCTTTTGCCAGGAGGTGAAAACATTTTTTTTAAACAGGCTTTTTTGTAAGCTGGGAGAGCTTATTAACTTGTTTTAATTGAATATTGTTTTAGGTTTTTAAATTATGTTATATATTTTTAATGTTTTTAGTTCTTTTTAATGTTTTGATGTTTTAAATTGTTGTTGGAAGCTGCCTTTGGCCCCATACCAGGAGAAAGGCGGCATACAAATATAATAAATAAATAAATAGGATTTAATATGATAAGCTCAAAAATGCAAAGAATTGTATAGAGCTACATAAACAAATAAAAATCCAATACAAGAGAATTAAAAAACCATTCTCCAGCCTCAACAGCTGTTTCTGAAAAAGGCACGAGGACTTGGAACTAGATCTTCCAACAAAGAATTAAACTGGTTTCAACAGAGGGCAACGAATTGAAAACACTCTATTTATAGTTAGAATTCCACTAATTCCAAATTAAAACATGTGTTTTCCTAGGCAAGTGTTTGATATACACTATATGGAAGTCTTTTCCAATCTGGCATGGAAATACACAGATGGTACAGTGGTTAACAAAACCAGGTGAATAAAGGTGGGGAATGAAAGTGAGCTTAAATATGAATCAAGAAACAGCAATAACTCTTTCCCAGGGAAGCAATTTTTCCCCACATTAAGCCCAACGAAGTACACAAAATTTCAAATGTAGAGTCACTGATAAAAAGCTTTCACAAGCAACTTCCAAGGAGGAGGAGGAGGGGGGGAATTATCAAAATGAAAACATGTTCAAGTTTATCACTTGCAGTACTCGATGTCAAAACTGAGCAGAATACAGAAAAATAAGGCAACAAGATACTGTTGGACGCAAACTTAAACTGAAGCATAAGATCTATACAAGCATAGCAAATTTTTCAAGTCTTCTCTGTTAAAAACTACTTGATGGTTAGCTGTTTATTTCCATCTGAAATGGTGGTCACAGAATCTAGTGCAGAACCCATTACGTTTTTAGAGATATTAAACCAACATTCATTAACTGGCAGTACCCCTGTCTATTTAGAACAGCGTACAGGACCAAAATTATGTGTAAGAGATATTCCTGGTGAACACACCAATGAGCAAGTATTGCTAATGTACATCATGTAATAACGAAATGCCAATCGCTTTGTTATTATCCAGCCTCAGACTGGGAAGTAACCACAGCCTTTGAATTAGAGCAAAAATTTAAAAAAATAAATTTTAAAAAAATCTTGGGAGCCCAATGTAGAAGTAGGCAGGCAGCAAAACCACTTTGACTTCTTTGAGGTTAACAGTGGAAGAAATAGATCTCAATGATTTCAACGGAACTCATTCCAAAGTTAAATGGCATCCTAAGTGACTTATTGTGACATCAGTTTTTACAGGCAACAACTCATGCCATAATACATCAGTTAGCCTCTACAGAGCCACGGTGCCTTCTGTTTTTCAGATGTCAGAATGGCTCCAGCCATCAACCAGTAATTATAAATGTCAACAAAATGTGCTGAACTCTACACGTTTTCTTGAATTGAGAATAGAGCAAGAGTCAGTAGATGTTAGTAGTTTCAATTCAAATGAAAACATATTTAAAAAAAATATGAACCACTTTATAGCATTATAAAATTTTGCTCAAGAAGAAGAGTTAACTAAAATCGAGAGTCCTAGCCATATATCCTACGAATGGGTGTAAGCAGTGGTGTCATTTAGCCAGTTTGCACTGGTTTTCTGGAACTGGTTGTTCAAACAGTTAAAAGATTCTCAGGCTGGGGAGGTTAAAAGGGGAGACAGAAGTAGTGAAAGGAAGGTGGAAATAGAGACTGGAGTGGACGAGGACTGCAGAGAAGGGAAGAGAGACAGAGGGACAGATGGATTGGATCCTCAGGAACAATAGGGGACAGCTGGGAAGGGAACTGAATGTTAATTATTTTGAATAACACCATTTAGTTGTAAGAGTCTTAATATTGCTGAAAAGATCAACACTGGCCCTGCTGGACTTCCACTGTACCTGTTCTCTCACGCATATTGAAAGAAATACGTCTCCACTGCATTGGAAACCAGAACAGAATAGAACTGCAAACACAACATACCTATCACTGCAAAATAAAACTACATTGACTTCTCTGTCACTCTGCTCCACTTGTCATTTACAGGATGCAAAATCAGCTGCTGTGGTACAAAACACTCTGTGCCACTTCAGCTAAAGGTCCATTAAATGGGAAAGGGATGTCCAAAGGAATTCAAATCTAAACAGGAAGAAGAACTTGGCATTTGTTTAATTTTCCATGATCCATTTTTAAAAAAGATTAAACATTTTGACAATGGCAAAGATAGCCAGTTTTTTTTTTAAAAATCTTCCTGTACCATTTGCTTCCTTCATTATGTTGAAAAAAAGTTAACTTTCACAGACTGACACAGTTTGCCTGCAGTGACCCAAGCTTAAGGCAACTATCTGAGGTCTTTCCCAGAAGAATTCTACATACTGTTTTACACAGTTGCTGACTGATTCAGTAAACTCAATGGGTAAAGAGCTCTCAGTGGAAGGAAAATTGCCACTTGCACTATTCTACACATGCTTATGTAAGAACTCGCACCCACAGAACTTTTAATATACAGACTCTGTTGTGGTTATGATTCTTTGTGTGCAAACTCTTGTTTCTGTAGAAGATCAGAAATGGATTGGGTTACTTTTTCCATCTGACCCTGTGCAAGGCATAAAGCAATCCTTCCATGGAGATAAGATAGCTTTTGCAAAACAGAGGGCACCTGTGCATCCAAACCAACCCACAACATAATCAAAACTTTACACATTAATAAATGTGTGGTAGCTTTTACTCCAACAGCTTGAACCAAGCTAAGAGAATCTTTTTCCAATAAGTATACCAACAGCAGCCTTATACTGACATACAAGTAACAGGTCCTTCCAGATGAGTTGCTTAGCAGATATATAACTCAAGACTCTCTGAAACATGCCATGGTGAGCTCAAAAGCTTGGTTTTCCACCAATAAGATTCTTTTTTTTTAATTATCTTATCCTTTTCTACCTGTATCCTCTGAACTAAAAGCAGGGGTGAGCAGAAAGCAGACAGGGCAGTAGTCAATTTACTAGTGGAAGATTTTTAGGTGATTTGTATTTTCCAGTGTCCAAAAAAAAAATTAATAAGATTGTCTCTTCTTCCATGAAATTCTACTTTTGAGATAAAAAGAAAACAGGGGTGTGATAATGGGGCTTCCCATTATCTAGGCTTATCAAAGGGAGATACTTCCCTCTTCAGGTAAACCAAGGGTTAATGAGATGTTAGGATTACATCAAGGGTCACAGGGTGAGAGTTGACCAATCAAAAGGAAAGGGTCAGCATCACAGGTCACAAGGTGAGAATTGACCAACCAAAAGGAAAAGAGGTGGGCATCTTGGAGATGCTTCCAGATCCTTCCAAGGAGGAAGATAAAACTTCTGAGAGGCCAGGTGGCCAGAGAGAGAGACACACACAGAGAGACACAGAGAGACACACAGAGAGAGAGGAGAGCGGGGCCAGTGGAGCTGGCAGCATGCCCTGTCTCCTGGCCCCCCCCCTCCTCCTTTAGACCATCTACGCCTATAACCTAATTGTGAGTAACTAGAAATAAGTAGTTAGTCGCGTTAGGGCTAATGTTGTTATTTTGGGAATTGGCTGATCTTAAGAATGTATCTGTGCTGTTATATCTGTTTTGTAAATTCTTGTAACTAAGCGTACCTGGGAGAAGGGGTCTCCCAAGTGTGATATTGTTTATTTGCATGCCTTGATTAAAACACTTTTATAAACCTCCGTTTCTCTCCATTTCCACGCCAGGGTTGGCACACGCTACATAGGACCTCTCGCTCAGGGGAAGGGGGAGGTGGAAGTTCCTTATGCTTAGAGATTAGGCAGAGTCCCTCCTGTTCTGTCTAAGTAATTCTTAATTCAGGGGGGTGGTGGCAGCATACTTGAGAGAGTTGGGGAGATTGCCAGTCGTTCCATGCGTGGAAGTCAGCTTTGGAAGGATGGCAAGAACCCTAGTAAAACACTGGTAGGAAATTTCCAGTCTTGCAAGGCTGGACGTCAAGTTAAGAGACTGGAAATAAACCTACAGTGTCACAAAATTCTACTTTTGAGATAAAAAGAAAACAGGGGTAGTAAGTGGTCGAGATACCCTTCAGTTCCAGTACAGAAACAAACCCCTGTGTTCAGAAGACTTTTATTCTGTTTGCCTTTTGCACCAATTTGCTGGGCATCTCAACTTTCAAGCAAAATAAAACAAGAACAAAGTAGAAAACACATGACTAAACTCTGTCCACCTCCTGAAGTAAAATATTTAACTTTAATACATAAGATATTTCTCAATCTACCTTTTGGACGAATACTTACGGTTGGCATAATTTTACTAAGTCTTGGTCGGTAGTGTTTGGAGGCAGCCCCCTGATATAAAGGTTTGTTTTACTTAATTGATCCCATCCTGAGTTGCTGCTGCTGCTGCTGCTGTTGTTATTGCTGCTGGTGATGCTGGGGCTGGGAGGAGCCATTGGGTGCGCAGGCACAATGGGCTGCTGCAAAGTAAACGAAGAAAGGTCAGAAGAAAGAACAGGGAGCACACGCAATAGAAACTTCACAGCATCCTTAGGAGTGCCTGACCATGTGGAAAACACTGGAGTATCAGATACGCTCACCTCCATTGCGTTCATGGGCATGACATCTAAGTATAGATGCAACTCTAAGCATAGATGCAACTCCTTTGAATAAGCAACTCCAAGTGGTAGAAATACATTTTTGCACAACTACATTGCTCACAGTGCTGTGTCACCTATGTAATAGTCTTTGTGCTGGCATGGGAATTGTTGCTGCCCTCCAGATGTCACCAGCCTCCAACGCTCAACATATCGCACCACTATCTATGTTGCGTAGGTCTCCTGAGCGCTGCAATCCAACAACATCTAGAGCATCACATGATTCCCAGTCCTATTCGATATTCTCAGAAACAAGCAGGCACGATTTTAGCTAATAATGTCCACTTTAGAAGGGCCTGAGAAATGTTATTGGTCTTAAGATTACAGAAGCTAAAGGACTAGAACCTTATACAACAGTTAGCTATTTTATTGTTAATACACTATACTATGTTAGAACATCAAACACATAATCTGATGTCACGGTTCTTCCAGATTATCTACTGTTGACATCGTGTGGCTTCAAGCCATTTCTGATTTATGGTGACCCTAAGGCAGTGGTTCTCAACCTGTGGGTCCCCAGATGTTTGTGGACTTCAGCTCCCAGAAGCCCCAGCCACTGTGGTCAATGCTCAGGGCTTCTGGGAGCTGAAGTCCAAAAACATCTGGGGACCCACAGGTTGAGAACCACTGCCCTAAGGCAACCCTATCATGGTGGTTTCTTGGCAAGATTTTTTCAGAGAATGTTTGCCTTTGCCCTTTTCTGAGGCTGAGTGTGACTTGCCCAAATTAATTAAGTGGATTTCTACAGTGAAGCAAAGATGCCAACCACGGTGTTCCAGAATCTTGTCCAATACCCCCACCCAGTACACCAGACTAGCATTCTATGATTAAATGGAAACATATATAGACTAAAGGAACAAAGGCACATGGACCTATTACAGTAAACAGCTGAAGTCATTTGTAGAGCCTCTGCCTTACTTGAGGAAGTTGAAAAAGTTGCTCAGTTGCCAGTTCAGATTGGGCTGAGGATACCTACTACTCTTTCTGAAATGGCAAAATGTGATAGGAATCCTTTCCGCCCCACTTTGAATACTGTCACAGAGAGTTACCCACTCCTTTGTGCTTGTTAATGCTGTGCGGAGACAACAGACAAGGTTTTTTCTTTGCTCAGACTGGAATGGCAGCTCCCTCACCCCCGTCTGTCAAGGTGCCTTGCCACTCAACAGACAGCTTTGGCTTTCCCCAGAATACCATCCTTGTGTAACTAGGGTGAGGCCTTTCAGTTATTAATTAAAACTCCTTTAATGGTATATGGTAGCGTGGTTCTGGATGGTTATTACCACCCAGAATAATTCAGTTGAGACCAACTGTATAAGAAAATTTAACGTAACCTTTATTAAAACAGCAAACAGAATAAAGTATTGATTTCATAACTGTATCCAAGTTCCAACAGATCTTTAGAATACTTTTACTCAGTTTCTTATCTCTTTATAACATCATAAAGCTACAGGTCTGTCTCGCACACAGCCCTCTGGCTTTGTTCTTTGCCAAACGCTGTTTCCAAATCTAGGCCACTCTCTCTGACCAGATTTAACAGTGGGGGGCTTCTCTTCTGCCTCTCTTGTAGGCTTTCTCTGAGAAAACCTCCTTCTTATTCAACCCCCCCCCCAGCTGAGTGAGAACTCTCTATAGCTAAGGACTCCTAGCACCTTCTCCTGAAGTCTGACTAAACGTAGGTCAGTGCCTGCTATAAATACATTTCTATTCAGACCTCCACTCCTCCTTCCCATTAAAGGGCTGGGCGTTCCTCTGGAGTGGCTATTGCTAGTTGCCTCACAATCTTGCACTAGGCAGCTTTTTTACCACTCAGGATATCACCTCCTCTATGCTCCATCATAGTAGGTCAGTATATATGATTGCATTTGCAAACTAACTCCTTATAACTTTGCCTCCCCTTTCTATAATTGCAACCATTGCTCCCAAACACTCACCTTGTTAAAACTTCAAGTGAATTCCTTAGTAATGCTGCTGTAGTAAAATACCAAGCACACTGGTGATATCCTTTATCACAAGTGTTCAGATAAAATATGGAACCCTTACCAGTCCACAACCCAACAGTTTGCAGTCATGTTCCTTTCATCCATGGGAGATTATGTTTGTCAGTTTTTTACTCTAGAAATGGAGCCTAATTTGGTCTTCTTCTGTATGCATGGGATATATGTCCATACACATGCATGTACATGCACACACACATACATGCTTTAACAACAATTTTGAAAAGTATTATAAACTTACACAATTAACCAAACAGAACAGGTTGTTCAGCAAGATGTAGTGTTCATCTTGGGAGAGCTTTCTCTCAGTCCCACCACAATAGGCCTGTAACACACCCTTCTAGATGGCTGCTCCCAAGCTGTGGAATGCCTTTCTGCAGGAAGATATGTTTGTTCCCTCTCTGCTCTTCTTTTGCCAGCAGGCAAAGATCTTTTTATCCAAATAGGCATTTAATGATCAAGTGGTTGCAGGAGTCTTTTTAAAAATGAGCATACTACATGTAAGTGTGATATACTTATAAATTTATTATGGTTTTTTAAAAAATGATTTTACACTTTCAAAAAGTAATGGTGTTTAACATAGCACCCATTTTCAGGGTGCTTTTAGTTTTTTATTATCTGGTTTTTAGCTTTATCTCGTTTGAGCTTTTTTGTATGCCAGGAAAAACAAATAAATTATAAAGTGTCATACAAAACGAACAATGCAATTAATGCAGTTGGCTCTCTTATCCACAGGTTCTAAATCCACTGATTCAGCCAATCACAGCTCAAAAATATTTGAAACAAAATTCCAAAAGGCAAATCTTGATTTTGCTGTGTGCTGAGCGCCACACTGATGTGTAGGAGGCATACCCTGCTGTAGCACAGATCCTTCGGCCCTCTCTGGCACTTCTCTGAGTTGTCTGTCATTTTATACAAGGGACACCATTTTACTATGCCATTGCATATAAGCTGGTATCCACGGGAGGTCCTGGAACCAAACCCCAGTGGATATTGGGGGCCCAAATGTATATAGTTTGACAGGCCAATTAACCCCGAAGTTACCATATGTACAGGCATACCTCACTTTAAGGTTTAGAGCACTTTACCAGTACAGCACTTTTCAATTATATAATACAGCATGATTTTGTTACCCACACTCAGTCTTTTTACAGCATTTATGCACTTTGTGTTTCAGTGCTGTAATCTGGAAAAAATATTATTTGTACTTTTGCATCATTTTTAAGGACTAGCAATATTGTGCATTTAATAAACCATAGCATACATATGTTTTTAGGCTCTTCTGTGCACTGCCTAGTAAAAAAGGGCTGTGATTCACTTTAAGGCAATATTCCCTTTACAGGAGTAGTCTGAAACCAAACTGGAATTTAACCCACTATATTAGCAAGGTATGCATGTATTTTGCTTTCCTGTAATTAGCATAGGTAATAAATGGGCACCATCAATCATACAAGTTATCTCAGAACAATTCCAATCCAGTGGCTCTTATTTGTCCAGATATCATAAGTCTATTCTATCTGGTCTTTTGTCTTCTTTTGAACTTCCACACTTTAAATAATATCTCATGTTTCATATCACATAATATCACAAGGTTTGGGTCTGAGTAAGAATGGGGTGAGTGTCCTCAGAGGAGGAAAGAATCTAACATAGAAATTCAAGTGAAAGGCTGTCCTGGCC
This sequence comes from Iguana delicatissima, assembly GCA_948472985.1. Taxonomy (NCBI): domain Eukaryota; kingdom Metazoa; phylum Chordata; class Lepidosauria; order Squamata; family Iguanidae; genus Iguana; species Iguana delicatissima. Next base: position 424,970 of record CAOKZL010001007.1, on the reverse strand, counting down.
CTTATTTGTCTAGATACTATGATGCATATAATCAGAAACATAATTCAGTTATGGGCAAGCATTTTAGCCATACTAATACTTGATTCCATGCACTTTTCACTATATCTATAATTTTAAAGTCATTCTAGTTTAGTGCATCTTTATACCCAAACACGTTATCCCATGATGGGATAGCATCCCATGATGTGATATTATCAGCAGAGATATTTTTCAGATCAAAGCAAACTGACATTTTTAATATCAAAGAGGCATACATGCTATTCTGCCAGGTAAAAATCATTTCTATATCGACAAGGTATCAAGTAGTTAATGGAATTTAGATAACTAGCCAAACACTTTTAACTCCCAGCAGATGAGTTCACTTCATGATGCAATCACTTCCACTGTGTTTTAAAAGCAGAGTTTGTCTTGGGCTGGATCAGGCCCTAGATCTCTTTAAAAAGGCTGCTGCTTGAGACTCAAAGCCAGACACAGATTCAAAGCATGAAGCCTGCTCCGCTCTGATTCTAAATTTGTAATGGAAACACTGAGACATTTTTCAGTCCAAGAGCACCATACAGACAAGTCGAACACTTTACTTCAGTAAAGCAGTTTTTAGGAACACAAAAGCTGTTTACTCTGAGAGCCAGAAAATACCATCTGAAACTGGAGTATGAAAACAGTAAAGCAGTTTAATGTTTTATCCAAATTCAGTGGATGCACCCAGACCTGTCACCTGAATAAAGTGTGCCTCCCACCATACTATCAGATTCCTATTAGCTAGGCCTGATAGGAGTGGAAGTCCAACAACATCTATAGGCGGCCTTGCTTTGCCCACCACACACAGAACTTTGCAAATATACTCCCCCAAAGCTGAAGATCACTCTAACAGTTGTATAGTTTAGAGAAACAACTATTTTCATTATGAGTCAAAACCACAGAATGACTGAATAGATCATTTTGTCTCACTTAATTTTTTAAAAATAGTGCGACACCCAAAGTTATTTCCCAACTTATCCTCAAAAACACTCCCTCAGTCAAGCAAAACAAAACAAAATCAAATATTCTTCAGAACTAACTAAAAATTCTTTCAATTTCCATGCCTTTCTCTTCTTTTGTTAAACTTCCCCCTTTCTTAAACCATAAGAATCACTTTGCATGAATACTCTGGGACCTTCCTGAAACTGAAAGTGCTAACACAAGACTGAATGAGGCACTAATGTGTTTTTTAATTGCTTCCTTCCACCCAAGAGACTACAGGGTTACTAAAATACTTTAAACATGGTTCTATGCTGCTCACCATAGACCTCAGAGCTATCGTATAATGTCGAGTGGCTATATAGTCTTGCTTGTGGAAAAAAGTAAGGAAAAGAAAGCAAGTACCTTATTTCAATTTCTATTCAAATTTCCTTTTTCAGTATGTTTCCCAAAGTGTTAATTCCAAGTGGCTTACACGGGTTTTTTTTAAAAAATGCTTTAAATAAAGCAAAGAGAATTTTAAAAGGGGATGGAAGAAAGGGAAGAGAATTTTAAAGCCTGGAAGAAACATTAGGTTTTGAGATTGTCAGAGAACTGGGAGATAGCTTTTGGGGAATTTTGTACTGGTTTTTGAAAAAAAAAATCAGAAGAGAGAAAAATGGATCTGATTCTCCACAAAATGTTTTTGAAAACTGCCTGAAAAGATATTACTAACATGTAACTTAGTGTGTTACAAAAGCCACTGCTAGCAAAGGTAATGCGCTGCCTCTACAGGGTTCAGCAACTAGTAACAGAATCAATTATCCCGTCCCTGGGTAACATTTCAAGCTCTGCTCTCTGTGTCTCAGATGGCAACAAGAAATAATTTCTGCTTGGGACTACAAAATCTTTCCCAGTAAAGTATGGGTGCCATGCCCTCAATGTCTTTCACTAATAGGCAAAGACACTTCCATTCTCACAATCTGATGCTGTTCAGATTCCAATTCCAATCAGCATCTCTGATCATCATTCAGTTGTTAAGGATGGAAACGCAAGTTCAACGACACACATTATTTTATATCATACACTTACAAGTAAACCATTTTAAGGGGGCTCTGACCTGAAGTGCCATGAATGTGAAAAGTATGTCAGAATACAGAGGACGATATATGGGTGAGGAAACTCCTAGACATTCTATCCATGTGTCCCAGTGTGGGCACTGGTGAACCCTTGAACAAGAAAATGAGTGCAGGCCCAGCATTGGCTTACTAGTCTAGTGTGAATTCACTGACCACAGCTCAAAATTACACTTTAAATTACATGACTGACAATGCCAAATGTTAAAGCAGGCTGCTTCTTAATTAGAATTTTAAAGCACAGACTGAACTGGTTAGGAAGCTCTGCTGAAGACAGAACCAGTGATCAGCCTGATGCTAATGTGATGTGTAATGTTTTAAGTTCATGCTTAACTCTATGTTTCCCTGGAAGGAAAAAGAAAGTGACAGTTCATGTCAGGGAGGAGGGGGAATACATAACATTATGCATCCAGCCCCTTAAGCACCAGTGTTACATATAAAGTGGTGTTATGCTGCATCATCAAAGCACACTCTCCCATTCTTCTCTAAAGAGTTCAGAGCTGCTTACAAAAAGTTCCCAAAGCAACTTTCCACTCAACTGCAGAAGAGGCATCACCGACCTTCAGAATATCCCCTAAGAGATAGTTATCCTCTTCATGAAGACCTGGATAAAGGGTCTGCAGCCCTTGGCCTCATTTCAAGTGGCCATCAGCATATCATGACCTTGTGAACCCACAAATGCTCAATGGATGAACATTTTGAGAATTGCTGCTGCTGCTGCTCTGTGCACATCTCGGCGTGTGCAAGCATATGTGTGTGAGACAGCCAGAGACAGGACAGCAGAAAGAAATCTATGTATTTTCATAATGCTAGATTCCTGGCTTACTTTGGGAGCTGGTTTTGTCTGTGACTGGCTGCTTCTTCCTCTGATTGGGTTTTTTTTAAAATTTTGGTCCTATGGGTTAGCAGCTGTTTGTGAGGAAAGAGCTCTCTGCCACCCATCTTCTCTCCTGTTTGGAGCCTATAAGAAACAAATTTCTATCACTTATCAGTCAGGTACTGTTGCCTATGGCATTGACACGCAGCAAATTTAGCAGGCCAAAATGGTATCAGTATGCCATGTACTGAGCAGCTGAATTTAATGTTTGTTTCTTTATCATCTATATTCATTTTATAAATCAAATATACATATACTTTATTACATATATACATACTACATGTATTTTTATTTTATACTTAGACTAGCCTCAACAGTTAAATTCTGTAAATCAAGACTTCCAGAACAGCCACCCTGCTTTAATAGTAAAAATAATAGTCAGTAGTATTTCCTTAACATCCATCACATATTTGTTTTTTTAATTGTTGTTTTATCTAACAAGACCAGTCTTAGAGTGAAAATAATATAACAGTTATAGAGTTATATATACAAAGATACGAAGAAAACATTTGAGAAGTAAATCATTTGAACCCTCATACTCCATCATATCTATTATATGTGTACCCTCATAACATACTCAAACATTAATAATAATAATAATAATAATAATAATAATAATACATCCCACGGAAACCTTCCTTCTTGACACCTTATCAATTTTACTTATCTAACTCCTGGTCATTCTTCCAGTTTTCTTTTCTATTTTCCCTTTATGCTTATTAATACTGGTCCATGAAATTTTCATATAATTAATTAGGCATTCATAATCATCATTAAATTTACTGTTCTGTCATTTCTATCATTTATCAAAGTAATAAGCTTCTCCATTTCTTGCTTGCCATACAGTTTTAACAGCCATTCTTCCTCTGTTGGTAATGTATCAACTTTCTATTTTTTGGGGCACAGACATTTCTAGCAGGTATTATCATATATAATAATACTATACTGTTACTATACTATATGCTATACTATACTGTTATCATATATAATAATACTTTCCAATATTTTCTCTCAATTTGAACATCGGTAACATTTAACATATTTAATAAATACATCTCAGCCTATATTGAAAATTTTGTTTTGAGAATGTCTTATCAATCTTATCAATCTCTGAATTTTCTCGAAATTTTTTTGGCTTTATCACACAGCCACAACATGTGGTAAAATGTTCCTTTTTTCCTTGACATTTCCAATACTGGCCATTTATGTCTTGTCCGATTTTTGCTATTTCTTACAGGTGTTAAATATCACCTACAGAGCATTTTATAATAGTTTTCTCTCAAGTAAACATCCATCACATATTTAAAAAAGCATATTAAACCACGTGCAACAGCAATATTTAGCCTAATTTCTAGATGGTAAGCTTTTACAACATCTCTACTTGGTAAGGAAAATAAAAGTGAAGTACAGATTTGCATAATCAGACACAATTATGCCATATTCAGTTTAGTTTAAGAAAAACAATGGGTTAGGGCCTAAACACCCTAAAGGCACCAGATCCTGTCTGGTCTTGGAAGCTAAGTGGGGTCCGCTCTGGTTAGTACTTGGATGGAAGACCACCAAAGAATACCAGGTGCTGAAAATTATATTTCAGAGGAAGGAACTGGCAAAACTAAGTACTCCTTGGCTATGAAAACTGTATGATATTCACGGGGTCACTCTAAGTTGACAGATGGCTTCAAGACAAATGCACACAAAGGCAATCAACACATCATTAGATGGCTCATTTCAACGGCACCAATGCAGGGTGCTTCCACGCAGAACTGTCTCAGTCTTACAAAATAAAGATATGGGTATCCGGTTTTAAAAATAAAAGGGGCAAGCATCTATGGAGAGAAGATTTTCTCCTCTCTCCTCCACTGCCACTTCTCTCTCTGCATTCTTCTGCGACCTGTGGTTCTGATCTTGAAATGCTCTCGGGACAGGATGGGTTAAAGGCACATGAACCAAAGTTGGGACCATAAAACTCTGTATACTCCATCACTTTTCAAACATGCCTCCCTTCTAAACAATACAGACAGCTTCTTATTTAAAACAAAGAACTGATCCAGAGGCACAAACTGGTGGAAAACAGACAATTAGAGTATATAGATTCCAATAGTTCTGGAATGGTCTCATCATCAATCAATGAATCAATCAATCAGATCAACTGTCTGACTGTGGAAACTAAGAAGGGTTGGCCCTGGTTAGTACTTGGATAAGAGCCTGTCAATGAATACTAGGTGCTCTAGGCTATATTTCAGAGGAAGGAACTGGCAAAACCACCTCTGAGTATTCCTCGCCTAAGAAAAACCTGTGAAATTCATGGGGTTGCCGTGAGTCAACAGGCGACTTAAAGGGAAATACACACACATAACTAGCTGTGCGCTGGACAGCAACAGGCCTCTCTTTCTCTCTCTCATTTTCTCTGACTGTCTGCCCCAACCGAAAAATCCCAACTGTCAGAAAAACTGTGCTCTCTCTCCCCATCCTTGACTCCATCTTCAAGGATACAAGAATACTCTTCAGACCTAGCTGCCCAAATTGTCAGATCACTTTGTCACAAAATCTCACTGAATTCTGTGGTAATGGAGTTAAAGGGCTTACCCTTACTTTGTTAAACTGCCACTCCTTTCTTCAGGACTGTAATCCATCGATCAAAGAAAACTCTTAGCACCCATACTAAAATACAGTTTCCAGGATTTTAATGACAGTTAAAATTGGTGCAGAATTAATACAAAAATGAAGTGCAGATCAGCCCTGACACACAATGACTTTACATATATATCCTGCAAATTTAGGAAGAAACTTCTAATTTACCAATTGAGGGTTTATTTCAAGCCCAGCTTCTCCTCCCTCTGCAAAAGGCAGCAACAATAGGCATCCATATGTATTAGATGCACTAGCAGTACAATCCTACTTCTGTCCCTTTTTGATGGTTGAAAGGAGCTAGGATGTACCAGAGAAGGGCGTCTGGCACCTTTTATCAGCAGATATGAGGTCCGCCAACAGAGTAACCAAAGCGCCACAGTGAAAGCCCACAACGGACCCAGACAGAAAATCCTAGGAGAGGGACTTCTTTTTTTAATTTTTTTTTAATTGAAGTTTATAATTAAAAATGAAAAATCCCCCCCTCTCCACTTCCAAGCTTATTTTCCAGTTGAACCTGCTTGTTATCATACCATACATACATAATTGCAACATATTCAAAGGAGAAGATTCTTACATAGTTTCACCTTACATTCTTATATTGTTTCTTTGTTGCATTACCTTATTACCTTATTGTTACATTACATTACACACAATCTTACTTTGTTACTTTTTCTTCTCTCATTCTATGTTCTTACTCAGTTTAAAACTTCTCTCCATTCTCTTTCAAAGTTCTGGATAGGTTATTTTTTCAAAGAAAATGTTAGCTTTTCTATGTCAACCATACTCAGGACTTTAATTTTCCATTTTTCTATATCAACATATTTCTTTTCTTTCCAATATTGCGCATATATCAATCTTGCAGCAGTTATCAAATATAACAATGTCTTCTGATGATTCCTTATTTCTCTTTGCTGCCCTAGTATATTTAACAAATAAAACTCTGGCTTCATTTCAAAGTTTACATTACAAATGCTTTGAATTTCAACATGTATTTCCTTCCAAAATTTCCTTGCTATCTTGCAGGTCCACCACATATGATAAAACGACCCCACCTTTCCATCACATTTCCAACATCTTGTATTCCCATTTTTAGTTATTTTTTGCAATCTTTCTGGTGTCATATACCATCTATGTATACCATCTATATCTAGGAGAGGGACTTCTGAGGGCAGCCCGGGCCTGACACTCCAGCAATGACTCTCAGTTTCCTCAGCTATGCCAGCCTGGAACTAAAGTACAAGAAAGAAAGAAAGACAGACAGACAGACAGACAATCCCCATCATGGAAGGCCAAACTACACAGCTGGCTCCTTGGGCCTTCTTTATAGTTTTCTCTTAAGCCTTGATATTCTTCTTTTATATGTTTGCTTCCTGGTCCTTCTTTATGTTCTTCTCTTGGAAAAGCAGCTGAACTACCTATTGCAGAATTTGGAAAATTTACATTTTTGGACTCCCAGCTCTCCAAATCTTCCAACCAGCATGACCACTGGATACTCTACCAGGTGGGTGTGAACATGTAGTGGTTCCAAGCTCTATTATAGTATGGCTCAAGTTTGCCAGGAATTATTTAAATCTTAAATGGAGCGCTAGCATGACTATACTTACAGTAATCTAAACTTAAATATGTGTGTATTACACAACTGAATATAATGTCTAATTTTCTGTTCAAAACCTGAGAAAGGAGACAATTCTTACCAGTATCTATACATGACTGATGAAGAGACCACATATGATCAGAACTATGAGGGAACCATCTCAGGTTGAAGTGCCGGCTGAGAAACATGATGATTTGAACGATCATGCATTAGCATTCAGCTTGCAACAAAGAATTAAATGTGAAGTGTCTCCTTTAATCCACTTAACTTTCATGACTTTTACTAAGCTACTGTTTTGACATGCTAAAGACCAGCAGGTATTGTTTTAAAATATGTGAATGAGAGAGCTGCTACCCTTGCTCAGTTCTAATCATCAGTGATTAAACCAAGATAAATGACTGCATATACAAAGTGCCCTTGAATGTGAAAAAGGAGCTCTGAAGTTGAAGTAGTTATTGCCCTTCACCTAAATACTACTGAACAGCTTCATCAGATTGACGCTTGTAATTTGGTGTGGCCATTCAAAACACAACAGAGAACAGATGTGTAATCTTTCAAAAGTGTTCAATATCTGAAGCACTACATATAAAGCTTATTTAAGGATATGTGAAATGAACTTTAATTTACTTAGTTTTTACCAAACATAAATGCATGCAGTGAACTGCAAGGTACTACACTTAAGCAAATGAGAAGAAACATTAAAAATCAAAAACAAAATAAATAAATAAAAAGCTCACACATACCTGGGCTTCAAAATAGTAAAAAAATTCAAACTTCAATTTATTATCACTAATGCCCTCGTAATAATGGCCTTTTGTTAGAAAATACATAAAAAATGGAAGGGCTTTAATCTCGTATGCATTTCATTGATCATTTGGGCAGAGAAGATATTTATATTAATTTTGAAAAATCATGAAAAGAGTGACAGAAATAGTCTGCTTTCCCAGTTAAGTTTCTGCTTTTGAGTCACTGTTTATATTAGAGCTTAGCTATTTAAATCATTTAAAGATAAACCAACTAAATCTTTAACCACTGATATCCTCTCCTAGTCACTGCTAGGGACGAAGTTCAAGAGCAAACAGCTGAGAGTGTATCACAAAGCACTGGTTGGAATCCATCATTTTCCAAGATGAATGGAAAGGCATTTTGCTTATACAAGATCTACCACCTTCTTCCTCCACAATTGCAGATTAATATCAAGAATGTCTGGGTTGCTCATAGGGTTCTGTTTGTGAAGATCAGGGTAAGAAAATCCTGTTAAGCCAGCTGAAGTCCAGTCATAGTTTTTAGGATCCAAACCAGCTGCATCATGGATTTGTATACTTCCCTATCACCTGGAGCACATATTTCACAGTACAGTAGTTCTCAAAGTTGATGCTCTTGGTATTTCGCAACAGCTTACAAAAGCCCCATCCAGCTTGTTAGGAATTTTTTGGGAGCCAAACTTCAAAACATATAGATGAGCAAAGTTTGGGAACCACAGTCATAGGAGAACTACTTAGAGTAATGTTTCTTAAACTTTTCTTTACCAAGGACCAATGTAGACATAATTTGTTGCCCTGGACTGCCAAGACTAAACTCAAGATTTAAATATTTAAATTTGGATTGAAATATTCAAATATTTATTTAAATTTTCAAACATTTATTTCTTTATTAAAGGCTTCTAGAGACTAGGATTCAAATCCCTGTTCAAGCACTGGGTGATCTTGAGCAAGTTACATTCTCTCAGCCTCAAAAGACAAAAGCAAACCCCCCGTCCAACAAATTGTGGCAAAAAAATCCCTCTGAGAGATTCACTTTAGGGTTGCCATAACTCAGAAACAACTCAAAGGCACACAACAACAAAATGCTGCTGACAGGGAGAGGTCCCGTCTAGCCATCATGTCTCTCCCCTTTGAAAACTGACTTATGGCAACCCTAAGGGAAACATATTATGAGGGTTTTCTTGGGAAGATTTGTTGCCTTTGCCTTTCTCTGAGGCTGAGAATGTGGCTTGCCTGAGGTCATCCAGTGGGTTTCCCTGTCTGTGTGGGGATTCAAACTCTGGTTTCCAGAGTCATACTGTGGGGGTGCACACCCGCTTGCCGCTGTGCCCCTTTCATCAAAGATGTGGCAGTGGGAACATGTGTGCATGTGCCCATTGCAAACAAGGGAGCAGTTTCAGCACTCCCAACCCCTCTGCTGCCACGTCCCTGTCACTGCTGCTGTCAGTGTCCAGCAGCAGGACTTCACAGAGTCCCAGTGGGGGCTCCACAGACCCCCAGGGGTCCCTGGACCCCAGGTTAAGAACCACTGCCCTATGTTTATCCTGACTTTGGAAGTTCTGCTCAAACATATAACGAAGGAAGATTTAATTAAAGGAGTTAAGATTGGTTGAGATGAATTTAAATACAAGGCCTTTGCTGATGACCTGCTGTTCTTTTTGGAGGACCCGATACCACAAATTGTCAAAGTTAATGAATTATTAAACAAATTCAGGCAAGTAGCCAGGTTTAAAATTAACAAATCTAAAACCAAGATTCTTTCAAAGAATTTGAAACCACCAGAGAAAGATTTGATTGAAAAAAAGGCTGGATTATAATGTGTACAGAAAGTAAAATATTTAGGTATTGAATTGTCTAATAATCACATATTTAGGAATAAGTATCAAACAAGCTGGATAATGATACAGAAGAAATTAGAAATGTGGAAATCATTAGACTTATCTCTACTGGGTAGAATCTCAGTGATCAATATGAGCATTTTGCCCAGAATTTTATTTTTGTTTGAAGTGATACCTGTGACTATTTCCAGAAGTTGGTTTCACCAGTAAAAAAGATCTTTCCAAATTTATAATGGAATAGGAAGAAACCCAGGATGAAAAATAAGCCAATGTTAGGTACATGGCAGCGAGGAGGCTTTGCAGTACTGGATATCAGTCTGTATTATGATGCAGCGTGTTTAGCATGGATGAAACCATGGATCTTGCTGGATGACAGGAAGCTTTTGGCACTAGAAGGACATGATTTTCATTTTAGTTGGCATGCGTACCTATGGTATGGCAAGCCAAAAGTTCAGAAGTCCTTCAGAAACCATGTTATACGCAAAACCCTGATTGCCGTCTGGGAAAGATCCAAATCTTTGCTCTGCCCTAAATTACCATCACGGATATCACCACTAGAGGCATTTTCTATTACTAGGCTCAAAAGATATGGCTGCTGGACTACTTATAAAGAGCTGTTGAAACAAAATGGGGATTCTATTTTGTTGAAAGATCAAAGACAACCGGCAGAAGAAGGTTCCCCAATACAGTAGCTTCCATATCTGCAAATAAAAGAGAGATTTAAAAAAGATCTTCAAACTGGCGGGATAGAGATGAGGCCCACTGAATTTGAGATTTGTATGTTAAAAGGAGAAAAACACCTATTTTCAAGATTGTATAAAATGTTACTAACTTTTAACCTGGAGGATGAGACCATGAAAGACTGCATGATAAACTGGGCAAGAGATTTAGGACATAACATTTTTTTGGAAGAATGGGAAGTAATTTGGATAGAAAATATGTCCTTTTCTAGATCCTATGCTTTGTAAGAGAATGTTTTAAAGATGGTGCACAGGTGGTATCTGGCACCTAATAGATTAGATAAGATGAATAAGCAGATGAAAAATTACTGTTGGAAATGTGGTAACCAGTTGGCACTTTTTTCCATATGTGGTGGGGGTGTGATAAAGCAAAGAAATTCTGGTATGCTATCCGATCTAATACGCAAAAGATCTTGAAACTTAAAATTGAGATGATACTTGAATTTTTTTTACTGGGTATTTGGAGATCTGAACAAAGGTCAGATTTTTGCACAGAAGATTAATATGGCATCTTACTGTGGCAGCCAGAATAGTATTTGCTAGATATTGGAAAATGCCCACAACCGAAGAATGGCTCAAATAAGTTATAGACATTGCTGAGATGGATAAGATGACGTACAGACTAGAAAACAATACGGATAGTAAATTTTATAAAGCATGGGAGTTACTAGTGGCATTTTTACAAAGTAAAAATATTCTGACACCAGCATTTCAATCATGATCCATTATAGTTCTACCCAGGTTTTTTTTTTCTCTTCTCTTTTTTTCTTTTTTTCCCCCCTCCTTTTTCTCTTTATGTTGGTTATAACCGATGATATTTTTACTAGTATTTATTTATTAATACTACACTCCCTGGACATTGTTGCAGTGGGAGGATAAAGATTTAGAAGACAAGTCATTTGTTGCCCTTCCTTTAGAATAATTAGGGAAGTATAAAAATACTGTTACCATGACTGTATATAGATGGGAAGTGAATGTGATTTTAATGGTAGTAGCTTTAAGATTACTTAGCCGATTGACTAACTAGATGTTTGACAATAGGATGGCGATTATTGGTGATTACCCAGGTTACTCAGTCAAGGCCGAGTAGCTCTTTTCCCTTCCAAAGATGGAGAGGAAAACAATTTTTTCTGTATTAAGGTTTTAGTAAGGTTGTCACTTTATTTCAGGTGGAAGTTTCTGTTTTTGTAGTAATTGTTGTCTTTTTCCTATCCTCTTTCCCCTTTTCCCATGTTGTATTGAGGTTTAGTTATATGTTTATAGGATTTGTTATTTCCCTATGTTGGTGTTGTATATTTTTTTTGTCAATAAAAATATATTTACAAAAAAAAAAGAAAAGAAAAGAACCACTGCCCTAAAGAATAACTACGTTAGTGTATGGCTAGGTTTTGCAGAAGGTTTATTTTCTTAATTTTTCTCTAATAAAATTGAAAACATTACTATAATCCTTATAATGCCTTTCTTATTAATTATGTTGATGACACACGACTCTAATACTTCTTTCTACCTCATTCCAAGAAAGCTGTTTGCTTGATAAACCAGTGTCTGGCACCTGTAATGGACTGCATGAGAGTGAAAAAAAAAGGGGGGGGGCTTAATCAGACAGAGAGGTGTGCCTGATCAGTTAAAAGAAATCTATGCCAGATGGGGTTACTCTCCCCTGAAGATGTAGATTCACAGTCCTGGATTCAGCTCTGAGCATGAAGACCCAGGTTTCAGAGGTGTTCAGGAATGCACGTACAATTAAAGCTAGTGTGCCAACTGGCCTGTTTCTGAAGTTGTCTGAGTTAGTCATGGTGACACATCTCTTGGTTACATCCTCCTTGGATTGCTGTAACATGTAGGGCTATTTATAAGAGGGGCTCAGAAATGTCAGTCGGTCCGAAAAGCTTCAGTCATATTATTGCCTGGGCCTGGCTCTAGAAAGCATACAATTCCCTCCTTGCAGAAGCCCCTTTTGCTGCTTTGTCCATTTCTGGGCAAATTCAGAGTGGTGGTTATGAGCTATACAGCCCCTCTTCTGCCTAGGCTATCTCCCTATATTAGCCCGTTCAAACTCTTAAGATGATCAGAAGAGGTCCCTCTTTCTGTCCTACTCCCTTCACTGGCATTTTTTGATGAGAAGAAGGGACAGGGCCGTCTCAGCAGCTGCTCCCTGACTCCCTCCTTTAGTCTCCTTCCACAGATGAATGAAAACTTTCCTATTCTATCAAGCTTTTACGAAATGAATGCAATGGGTTTTTAATGGTATGTCATTTTGTTGTTTTTAAAATATTTATTTTTTAATGAATTGTAAATGGTTTTTAAGAGATTATAAAATTGTTTTTTAAGTAATGCATTTGCACACACACACACACAGATGTCTTTTTGTATGTTTTTAATTTGTATTGGTTTTAGTGATTTATACACTGCCTTAAATCCCAGTGCTGGGGAAAGGGTGGCTATAAATGAATGAATAAATAATGATAGCAGTGATGATGGCAAAAGCTTGTTTGGTGTATTATCTCCACTACAAATGGAAGCAATTTAAAACACTCCTCATTTGGGAGACATTTTATGTGCATCGGCCACCAACAAAGGGGAATTCTGACATGGTCGCTCTATGTATAGCTAGCTACTAGTGCCTCATTATTGGGACAGAGCAACCAGGAAACAGGACTGAGAGCTGTACATATGATTACAATGACAGAATTTCAGACAAAATTAGGTGAACACTATGGCCACAATCTCACCTAAAGAGAAGACAGGATTTCTTGCCAATTTATGAATGCTGATTTGTCTGGCATGAAACCAGATCGGAGACAAACCAGAACTCTGGATGTCACAATAAACAATCCTCTCCTGCTTAGCTTTATTTGCTGGCTTAAATATCATGTCTGATCTAAACAAAGTCAGCTGTGATTAGTACTTGGGTAGGAGACCATCAATAAATACCAGATGTTGTATGCTATATTTTAGAACAGTGGTTCTCAACCTGTGGGTCCCCAGATGTTTTTGGACTTCAGCTCCCAGAAGCCCTGAGCATTGACCATAGTGGCTGGGGCTTCTGGGAGCTGAAGTCCACAAACATCTGGGGACCCACAGGTTGAGAACCACTGATTTAGAAGAAGGAACTGGTAAAACCAGTTGAGTATTATTTACCCTAAGAAACCCCTATGAAATTCATGGGGTCGCCCTAAGTCAACAGGTAACTAGAAGGCTTGTATACAGACAGACACTGAGCAGAGAAGTGAACAGGCTCTTTGTACCAGCACGCTGCTCATTCACAGTATGACAGAAATTGAGGCACACTGTAATGTTTTTGTGTTAAATGATTCTAAGACGGCTAACAAGAAATAAAACAATCTGAAATATCTAGTGGTGATAAAAAGGCATAAACAATAAAAAAGACAAAAGGCAAGTATAAAAGCAGCTATAAACACAGAGAAAAAACATTAATGAGAGGAGAAAAATAAAGTATCTTCACCTATCACTGCCACACCAAAAAAAGTCAGTGCTGTCTGAGGATCTTGGGGCTCAGCACTCCAAGGTATGGCACCAGGAGTGAAAAGGCCCTATCTCTGCTCACTATCCACTGCATTTCTGAAGGTGATGACACCCAGAGAAGAGTTTCTGACGCAAACTATACTGTATTGGAAACCCCTATGGTAGTACCTGGCCCTTCAGTTACTGGGTTGTTATTGTTCCTTCAAACCATTTCTGATTTATGGTAACCCTAAAGTAAACCTATCACAGGATTTTCTTAGCAGAATTTGTTCAGAGGAGGTTTGCCTTTGCCTTCCTCTGTGGCTGAGAGAGTATGACTGGCCCAAGGTCACCCAGTGGGTTTCCACAGTCAAGCAGGGATACAAACCCTGGTCTCCCAGGTTCTAGTCCCACACCCAAATCAGTACACCACACCAGCCTTCTATTTTTAAATGGAAACATATACAGACTAAAGAAAGAGAGGCACATGGAACTATTATGGTCAAATAAATTCAATTAAAAGTCATTTGTACAGCCACTGCCTTAGAACTTGAAGATGTCACAAAAGTTGCTTGGTTGCCGGTTCAGACTGAGCTGAGGATACCTACAACTCCCTCTGCAATGGGAAAATGTGATAAGAATCCTCTCTATTCCACTTGATACACTTCCATGGCCAAGTGCAGATTCAAACCCTGGTCTGCAGTGTCATAATCCAACCCTCAAACCATCATGCCGGCTCTCTTAAATGTTAGGGAATAACACCTTTATCATCAAAATGAAAAAAACAAAAAATAAAAACAAGGCGTTTTTCTTTTAACATTGAAGGAAGACGTATTATTTGAAGCAGAGTTTGGGAACTTTGTTGTTTTGAAATACCTGGCCTTTCAGTTACAGAATATTAAGCATTCTCAGTGATGAAATGATATGAATGAACAGACCAGCAAAGCTCTTATGCATCCATTCAACTTTATCCCCATATGTTCAGATAAAATTTCTTCACCCACAAACATAAACAAAATAAACAGAGAGATGGCAGATCCTGTATCAGCCAGAAAAATCCATCTGTGGTCTCATCCTGTGACAAAACAACCTAGCAACACTCCCTGTGCCACCAACACTATGGAGTTTGCCAAAGAGGCAGATGCGTCTCAGAACAGATATGCTTAGTGTAGCATTTCCCATCATAACTGTAGTTTTAGAGGCGAGAGAAGAATATTAGGATGCAAATGTAGTTTGACAAGGCCAGCCATTAATAGAAAATGTATTTCAAAATTCTTATGCTAATGCAGGATTATTTGAAGTTGTCAAGGAGATTCTTGCTGACAAGGCGTGTGCCCTGTGATATCTGAATTCTTTCAGAGGCAATTCCAACACAAACATCAAAGACAGGACAATCTGAATCAATCATGTTTGTTTGTACTGAACATGGAACCTTTGCCTCTTTCTGACAGGCTCAGAAAAGACTGCCACTCTTTGGCCATTTTTCTGAAAGAGAAACCACTACAGTTACTCAAAACAGTCAGAGCTTGGTAAACATTTCTGCTGAATTTTACATTGAGCATCTGTAACAAGTTTAACTTTAACCAAACTATCTTTAGCACTTTAACAGAACAAATTTTCATGCATTTTAAGTAAAACCCTTCCCCCAATCCTGTTGCTTTCACCATTTTGAAAGAAAAAAACCTGTCCATTACCTTCGTCTTATTAGGGAAGGTGAGGACTTCTTGGATATGGCAGAGAGGACCTTCCTGAAGACCAGATATGCAGAGGAGCTGCCAGATGAGGAAATCAGTTCCATGAGACAGGAAAGCGATGCTTGGAGGAATGTCAGACGGAGAAGTAGAAGGGCCAGGAAGGAAACAGAGACTCTCAAACTACAGAATCGCTTCAACGTTCTTGGTGCTATGAAAGATGAGGAACACCAAAAGGAGGGAATAGAACAACAGCAAGAAGGAATCCAACTTCTGCAACTGGAACTTGAACACCAACAGGACAGCATCCAACATTGGGAAGACCAGCACTCCCGGCCTCAACACAATGCCCCGGCGATCCTGGAAGAATCTGCTTGTCGAAGAACCCCGGACAGGCCTCAGAGGAGGCGAGTTCTGGTGGTTGGGGACTCCTTGCTCAGAGGAACCGAACCGGCAGTTTGCAAACAGGACAAGCTCAGTAGAGAGGTCTGCTGTCTTCCTGGGGCCAAGATAAACCACGTAACAGAGAGGCTAGCCAGGCTGGTCAAGCCCACTGACCGTAAGCCCCTCGTTTTGGTTCACGTTGGAACCAACGACACGGTGAAGCGCAGCTTTCACCACATCACAAAGGACTACGAGTTTATGGGGAGAAAGCTTAAGGACCTTGGTGCGCAGGTGGTCATTTCATCAATCCTCCCTGTTCAAGGATATGGTGCACGAAGGGAAAGGACAATAGTAGAGGTCAACAGCTGGCTCCACACATTTTGCCATCGGCAACAGTTTGGCTTTTTGGATCATGGCTTGAAATTCCAGGAACATGGGCTTCCGGCAAGGGATGGGCTGCACCTCACAAAACTAGGCAGAAACGTTTTTGCAAACAGTCTCACAAGGAGGATTAGGAGGTCTTTAAACTAAGTACAGCTGGGGAGGGAGACAAGATTATCCAGGACAAGGACTCGGCAAGTGCAGGGAAAAAAGGCCCAAATGATATTGGCCAAGTAGGAATAGCATCCAATCGTGGGAGGCGTGGAAACAATGCTATGGGACTTGCAGGAAGGGCACGGGGACTTAAGTGTCTCTACACTAACGCACGGAGTATGGGAAACAAGATGAATTTGAACTCCTAATACAAGAAAATAAATATGATTTGATAGGCATCACTGAGACCTGGTGGGATGAGTCTCACGATTAGAATGTAGGAATAGAGGGGCATAGCCTATTTTGTAGAAATAGACCAAATAAGAAAGGAGGAGGAGTAGCCTTATATGTCAAGGATGTTTTCACCTGTGAAGAGATCCATGACTTGAACACCGGAAGCCAGGTCGAGAGCATCTGGGTAAGAATTAAGGGAGCGAGAAACAATAGGGATATTATAGTGGCGGTTTACTACAGACCTCCAAGCCAGACTGAGGACCTCGATGGCACTTTCATAGACCACATGATTGCACATTCAAAAAGGATACAGTAATAATGGGAGATTTCAACTACCCGGATATATGTTGGCAGTCAAACTCTGCAAAGGTGGCAAGGTCCAGCAAGTTTCTTGCTTGTCTTGCAGACAATTTCATGGTCCAGAAGGTGGAAGAGGCGACAAGGGGATCAAATATTCTGGATCTGATCCTGACCAACAGGGAAGACCTCGTTAATGACGTGGAACTGGTTGGATCTTTAGGAGAGAGTGACCACGCCCTATTAGAATTTGGCATTCAGTGGGGAAGAGAAGACAAGTGTAGCCAGGCACTCGTCTTAGATTTTAAAAAAGCAGACTTCTGTAAACTGAACGAGCTGCTGGCTGAAATCCCATGGTCAAGAATAGTCAATGAGAAAGGAGTTCAGGATGCACAGTTCTTTAAAAGGGAGATACTGAAGGCACAGGCTAAAACTGTGCCATTAAGGAGGAAAAACGGAAGGCATCTGAAGAAACCGGAATGGTTGACTAAAGAACTCTCAGCTGAGCTAAGTGTTAAGAAAAACATGTACAGGAAATGGAAGAAGGGGGAAATCACCAAAGAAGATTATAAGCAAGTAGCCAGGAGATGTAGGGAGAAGATCAGAAAGGCTAAAGCACAGAACGAACTTAGGCTGGCCTGAGATATTAAAAACAATAAAAAGGGCTTTTTTAAATACATCTGCAGCAAAAGGAAAAAGAAGGAGACGATAGGGTCACTGCGCAGGGAAGATGGTGAATTAATAACAGGAGGAAGAAAAAAGGCAGAACTCCTCAACACCTTCTTCGCCTCAGTTTTTTCCCAAAAGGATAAAAACACTCAGCCTGGCGGTTGGGGAGCAGGTGAGGAAGTGGGGGAAATGCAGCACAGAATAGATAGAGAGGTAGTACAGGAATACCTGGCCACACTGGATGAATTCAAGTCTCCAGGGCCAGATGAATTGCATCCTAGGATTTTAAAAGAACTAGCAGAGGTCATTGCGGAACCTCTTGCTATAATCTTTGAAAACTCTTGGCGGACAGGAGAAGTTCCGGCAGACTGGAGGAGGGCAAATGTTGTCCCCATCTTCAAGAAGGGAAAAAAGAGGACCCAAATAATTATCGCCCAGTCAGCCTGACATCAGTACCTGGAAAGATCCTGGAGCGGATCATCAAACAGTCAGTTTCTAATCACTTAGAAAACAATGCCATAATTATGAAAAGTCAACATGGATTTCTCAAAAATAAGTCATGCCAGACTAATCTTATCTCTTTTTATGATAGAGTTACTTGCTTGATAGATGAAGGGAATGCCGTGGACATAGTATATCTTGATTTCAGTAAGGCCTTTGACAAAGTTCCCCATGACATTCTTGCAAAGAAGCTAGTAAGATGTGGGCTGGACAGGGCTACTGTCAGGTGGATTTGTAACTGGTTGACTGACCGTACCCAAAGGGTGGTCACCAATGGCAGATTCTCATCCTGGAGAGAAGTGACTAGCGGGGTGCCACAGGGTTCTGTCCTGGGCCCGGTGCTGTTCAATATCTTCATTAATGACTTGGATGAAGGAATAGAGGGCATGCTGATCAAATTTGCAGATGACATCAAATTGAGAGGGGTTGCTAATACGCCTGATGACAGGATCAAAATTCAAAAGGACCTGGACAGATTGGAGAGCTGGGCCAAGGCTAACAAAATGAATTTCAACAGAGAGAAATGTAAGGTCCTACACTTAGGCAGAAAAAATGGTATGCAGAAATATAGGATGGGGGACACGTGGCTGGATAGCAGTACGTGTGAAAGGGATCTAGGAGTCTTAATAGACTACAAGCTGAACATGAGTCAGAAGTGTGATGCGGCAGCCAAGAAAGCCAATGCAATTCTTGGTTGCATCAATAGGAGTATGGAGTCTAGATCGAGGGAGGTATTGGTACCACTTTATTCTGCTTTGGTTAGACCTCATCTTGAATACTGTGTCCAATTCTGGGCACCCCAATTCAAGAAGGATATGGATAAGCTGGAGCAGGTCCAGAGGAGGGCAACCAAAATGGTGAGGGGCCTGGAAGCCATGCCCTATGAGGACAGACTTAGAGAGCTGGGTATGTTTAGTCTGCAGAAGAGAAGGTTGAGAGGGGACATGATAGCCATGTTTAAATATCTGAAGAGATGTCATGTTGAGGAGGGAGTGGGCTTGTTTTCTCCTGCTCTTGAGACTAGGACAAGGAGCAATGGATACAAGCTGCAGGAGGGGAGATTCCACCTGAACCTCAGGAAGAATTTCCCGACGGTCAGGGCTGTCCGGCAGTGGAATGTGCTGCCATGGAGTGTGGTGGAGTCTCCTTCGTTGGAGGTTTTTAAGCGGAGGCTGGATGGCCACTTGTCGGGAGTGCTTTGAGGGTTTTCCTGCATGGTAGGGGGTTGGACTGGATGGCCCTTGTGGTCTCTTCCAACTCTACATTTCTATGATTCTACCCTTTTTTTCAGACAGAAGACCACTTTGCTCATGTAACAATCAGGCCAGATTCAGAGTGAAACGCTAAGAAAAATGGAATATTTTATCCTATAGAGATATAATTTAAATATTATAATTTGTTTTCAAGCTGTATGTCTAGATCTATGTCAGGCATTGTTGTTGTGTGCCTTCAAGTTGTTTCGGACTTATGGTTTTTGGGGCTGAAAGTATGCGGTGAGGTTAAGGTCACCCAGTGGGTTTCGCTGGACAAGTGGGGAACTGAACCCTGGTTTCCAGGGTCAGAATCCAATGCTCAAACCACTACATCATGCTGGTTCTTGCTGTCAGGCATATATAATAAGAAGTTAACAGGTAAAATGCTATATTTACACTGGAAAAATCTAGTTGCTTGGCGGATGCTGCAAACATCTGAATATTTTCTCACACACTGCTAAACACTGTAAGGCACACACTAACCTGAGAACAAATCCCACTATACCCAATGGGACTTACTTCTAAATGGGCACACAGGCAATTACACAATGAAAGTTATTAAATGCAGACGTCTAGCTTTCAATGTGTTATGACTCAATATTACTGTTCTCTGACCTTTTGTTTTTTAGGTACTAACTAAATTTCCAAACTTCCTGAGAATCATCTCTCTTAGCAATGTCCAATTTTAAGGAAAGCTTTGCAACACTTCTTCTTTACTTAGCAATTATGAATCACAGAATAGCAATGCAGCACAGCTGGAAACACTGCACAAGAATACTACCCAACAAGCACCAGGCCTGTGCCAATCCCATTTGAAGCAAATGGTGTTCGCATGAGGAAGAAAAAACTTGGTGGCACACACCATAAATTAGTAGAATCTTGCCAAAAATCATGATATAATGAGCTTGAGTGAAATTTAACGGTCATAAATTTTACTGTCTCATCAATATTTAACAATTGTTTCAGAGATGATCTGATTGTAAGAATATGAGTTTTAGTGGTTCTAAAGGCACTCCTCATCTCTCTATAGCACAAAGTCATGCAATTAAGTAAAAACTGCCTGAACTGTATAATTAGTGAAGGAAATACTGAGAGTTGTATTTTCAACACAAAAGCCAGTTACAGCTTAGTTTGGCTCATAATGCAATCTGAGTTTAAATTATTAATGTTCAAAATGTACCCTGAAACAAGTATTTGTGAAAGCAGCACAATTTATTAACAAGTATGGAGCATATATTTTAAAACAAATTAAAATATATTTTTTCTGTGGCTATTTGAAAACATATTACATGAATCAACAGCAAACTAAACAATCAGCCTGCATATACTGTTTTAATTTTGCTGGGCAAAATCAGTTGGGGATGTTGTCATCTTATTACCATCAAACAAATCTTGTATACCACAATGTACTTGCCTAGGGGTGTAAATTCAGCTTCTAGGAGTATTAGGAAAAGCAGTAACATAGCCATTATAGCATCCTTGCACACAGGGTAATGTTCACATTGTTTTAGCTAAAGCACTGCATTCTCCACCCTTAAATAGTCTGCATTTACTGTAACAAGGAATAAAACAATGTTGCAATTGCTGGCTGAGAGAGGATTTTGTGATTTTTGAAAAGACTTATAATTAAAACATGTTAGACTCAGATTAATTTAAAGCATCATTAAGGCAAGAGGATACTACAGATCGGTTCTGGTACTAGTGGTTTTATCTATGATAATTCTTTAACTATGAGTAAAGTAACATGTTTAGAAACTTTGCACTTTATAATGGCTAAGAAATGGTACCTTTTGAAGATGTAAGACTAAGCTTTGATAAAGATATGGCTCCCCACAGTTTCCTTTCCTTACATAGATGGACCTCATCCTCTTTAGATGCAACCCAACATATCCAGTAAAAGTGCAATTTTAAGTTACTTCCACTCAATAAAATCTTTGTCAATCGCAGACAGGTGCTGGACCATTATTGATATTTAACAATGAAAGAGAATTTGTGTTTGTTGGTTAAGAGAAGCCAGTCTGGATCAAACCAAAACAGTTACCTAGTTCAGCATTTTTTTTTCTAAAGTGAACAACAAGACACTTCTGAGCAGGACATGAGGACAACACTACCCTCCTGTATAGCAAACCCTATTCAGAAGACATGAACTCGTTCCCTGAACTTTTGAAACAGCTGGGGAAAAAGTTACAAAGACATCTAACAAAGATTGGCAGTGCAGCTTGGATTCAAAAATCTCTCGAGGTGGCAATCAAAGAGAGTTTTATCTATGATATTATGTGCCAGATCACATCAATACTATGCAGTTCTAGAGATGTACTGCCAGAGTAGTTAATCTCGTGCTGATGGAATGGGGTTTTCTCTAAATATTTTTTTTTTAAAAAAATGTATACAGAAACCTGCTGAATGAGTCAATGAAAAATTCCTGGAAATTGCTGTCACCCTTTCTGCTAAAATGGATTTAATTAGGGATATATATAACTTAGAAAAAGAGAAACTGTAAGTAAGTATTTGACCTG
This sequence comes from Iguana delicatissima, assembly GCA_948472985.1. Taxonomy (NCBI): domain Eukaryota; kingdom Metazoa; phylum Chordata; class Lepidosauria; order Squamata; family Iguanidae; genus Iguana; species Iguana delicatissima. The sequence continues at coordinate 402,910 of CAOKZL010001007.1, read as the reverse complement.
GTCTTAGTTGCCAAGATGCACCATGCACACAATGAGAAGGCAGTTAAAACATTTGGAGGAAAATTTGGAGAGTCATGACACTGGATTTCAGTACTGGATTTTAGAGCGCCACCACTGCACAGTGGTTTGAGTGGTGGACTAGGGCCTTTTCTACACCAGGCGAGGGAATCACCCTGTGCTGCTACTCACCGGACCTTTCGGCTCCCCAGTCCGGTCAACGGCGCTCTGGAGCAGTGCATGCTTGTCAATACGCACTGCTCCGGCATCCCAAATGGTGGCTTCCAGTTGGTCGAGGGTCTCGATCAACCGCTGAAGCTCGCCAGCCTAAAGCCTGCCCCTGGGCAGATCGCAAGCTTGCATTGGTGTGAGCCTGTGAATCTGCATAAAGGAGCAGGCTCACAGTGGCGCACTCTGTGCTTTCGAAAGACCAGAAAATCAGATCTTTCAAAAGCACGCTGGAGGACCATCTGGGTCGTTCCGGACCAGACTGAGGTATGGATCTATGTTAAATAGGTCCGACCCAGTCCGGTCTGAGGTGCGGACCTCCTCCTTGGAGGATGGACTGCACCGTTTCAAAAACCCTGTGTGGAAAAAGCCTAGGACACTTAGAGCTTAGGGCTCAAATCTTCACTTGGTCATGGAAATGCACTGGTTGACCTTGGACAAATCACACACTCTCAGAGGAAGGCAAAGACAAATCCTCTCAGAACAAATCTTGCCAAGAAATCCCCATGATAGGTTAATAAGTCAGAAATGACCTGAAGGCACACAATAATTGACTACATTTTAAAGGACTGCAGCAACATGTTATTTTCACACACACATAGGCACATACCCTACTGAGTTCAACTGGAGTTACTCCTAGACATGTAAGTCTTTATAAGAATGCAGGCTGTACAGACTACTGACAGATTTTGAGTTGTTTTTTTTTATTGTGTTGGGACAACAGATGAAAGCACTGAAAGAGTAGATCACAAAGATGTATGACTGTAATCTCACACTTAACTATGAATATTCCCTGCTTCTCAAAGCTGTATTTATTTATGTCTGGAGTACATATCATAACTGTATTGCAAAAAATAAGAGTTTTGTGGCATCACATCTACTTGACAGGCACTGCTCAGCTCTGTAGCCAACTCACTGCAGAATAAAGTGTATCTTCATGATATATGTTTGCTTCATTCATTTAAAACACACACACACACACACAAAATGCAGTGAGTGAAATAGCTTTTGTTCTCAAGCACAAACAAGGCCAACACACATACAGTGGGCCCTCCACTTTCAGGTTTTTTCATTCTATATATTTTTTTAAAAAATTCTTACTCTATTTGCCTCTGTCACACACACATACAAAATGTTCTCTCAGGAATCTATAGGTCTTCCAGCATGATTCTATGGTCCACTCCCAGCAGAAGCAGACTACAGAATGCACTGGAAGATCTAGAAATTCCTAGAAATAACATTTGTCTAAGCACTGGTATGTCCTCCAGAATAACTCTGTGACCCACTTCCACTGGACATTGACCACAGAATTGCACTGGAGGATCTAGAGATTCCTAGAGAAGTGTTCTGAAGTTAAAATCATTTGTGATTTTTATTTTTATTCTCATTTTTCCATTTTCTTGAGGGTCTTGTATCCCTAACCCCGCAAAGTGAAGGGCACACTGTATTATGTGGTCATGTTGGTATTCTGTACTGAATGTGTATGTTATTGTCTGCTCTTGATTATATAGGATTATATTTTAGGTTGATAGCCTCCTTTATTAACAATCTAAATATTATTTAGATAAAGATAAATTTTACATAGCAAGGAAAAGTGCTATGCTAGTTCCTGAACAAGTAGCAACATGATATAAGTACTCAGTGAGATTAACCTGAACCCTATTTAAAAGGATACAAAAGATCAATTACTCCAAAATCATTGAGTTCACACTCTTACTGAGCAACACACAAGACTTAACTGCTTAGGAATATGTAGCTACAAATACAAATGAGCTCTAGCAGGTAGAAGGCCAAAATCAATCAGTAGCATTATTGTTAGCTTGTCAAACAATCCATGTTATCCCAGCACTTGCTCCCAAAGGTAATCAACTGTAACTTAAGGCTTGACATCTAACACAAATAAGTTAAATTTCAAATTTTAGACCACCACAGAGGAAGTATATTTGCCTCATCCATCCTTTAGGTAAGTAGCACTATATATTGCAACTCTGAATAGTGCTAAGTACATCCCAGTAAATACAGTGGCCCCAGAATGATGGGCTAAATCCTATTGTTAGTCTCAAGTAGAGTAGACCTACTGACTCAATTAAGTTGTGACAAAACAGTCCTATTCATTCAACAGGTTTCCTCTAGCTGGACCAGTGATTCAGTTTAGCTCACAATAGTCAATAATATCATGGAAACCTTATGAAAATGTTAGATACGATTTTAAAAATGAACAATGCAGACACAGTATAAATGCAATCAAATCTATCCAACTTGAAATGATTGCAAAAAATGCTCTTAAAGGGGGAATATTACAATGAGCTCTCTCAAGTAATCCCAATAAAACTGGTTGAATCACAGACTGTAGTTTAGCAGTTAAAAACCAAACGGTAGTATGCCTATCCTGTCAAGCAGTAGTAGTAAAATACACAGTACCTGAATGATAACTGTATGTATTTTGGACTGAAAGGACAAGATCCCTAGCTCTGAGCAAGAATGAACGCATCCCTGACAAAACTGTTGACCCGATGGAAAAAGGTGCCTAAGATGACCTGGATTTTATTATTCTTCAATTCTTGACTCCCAGTTACAAAGTTTATGGGTTCCTCAGTATGTGACTCTTGCACATCATCAAGCAGTGTTTCCAGACAGTACTTTTTCATAAGTTCTCTAATTATCAGGTGTATTCTACTTCTACATTAACAACAAATTATTGTAGCAACCACTTACTTCTCAAACTGAGAGGTTGTTCATACAAATGCTAAAACTGGGCTGGGGAGTGTATGGCCATCTGGATGTTGAATTACAACTTTCAACATCGTTTGCTACTGACTAACCTGGCTGGGCCTGATGGAAGTTGCAGTTGTGCTAAATAACAACCAAGCACCCGAAACATTGCTACCAACTTCCCAGTATAATGAATATATGGCAAATGTGCAAGGATAGCCTTGCAGTTTAAACACAGAATTTGTTCGAGACAGGCCTGTGTTACTCTACAGAAAAAATTTATTTCCTATTGCCACTGTACACATAGCCACTCTTCCTTCAGAAGCTCCCAGTGACAGTATCACTGTGCCAGTAAATTAGACTTCTTTCAAACCCGTATCATAGTTTCAACCATAACTTTTCTACAAAAAGTTACAAAACCTTCTCGACAAGCAGAAAGAAGAATGGTCACATGAACAAAGCTTTTTCAGTAGATCAGTGCAGGTGCCCAAGGCAGTGGAGTATAGCAACTAAAATAGCGCCATCAGTTAAGAGAGGGCACATGTGGCAGCACCAGAACTGACTTAGAAAACCTTTAAATTGAGAAGGATCTACAGAGGAACACTGGATGCTGCCTTGTATTGAGACAGACTTTTGGTCGACCTAGCTCAGTACCGTCGACACTGAGCGGTAGTGACTCCCTGGGGTTCCTGCCTCTCTAGCATTCCTTTCCAGACAATAATCTTTCTCAGCCATCCCTGGAGAAGCCAAGGTTGAGCCTTTTGCATGCCATGGCTGAGTTTAAAGAATCATTTGGGAATTGTGGAGAACATACGTTCTATGTGATGCCAGTTCTCTAAACAAAATCTCTCACCCATCTGGCAAACCTTGGACTGAAAAGCAGCTACCCCAGAAACAGGCACACAATCATGGCCTTTCCAGGAGGGGAAAAGAGTTTAGATTTCCCAACAAGCTGCAGGGATTCACTGTGCTCCGACCCATAAAGATGTTCCTTCTCCTCCTTCTGTATTTAACACAGCCACAACTGAGGATTTTAAAAAGCCAAAAGGTTTTTAATAGGGACAAAGAAGGAGTTAGTTGTCATAGGTAACACATTTTCAGTAAAATTGTAACTATCCTGGGGTTGGTAAATATGTTGCCAAGTACTTTTTTCATGCTGTAGCAAAAAGTAAGCTAAGATGAGTCTCTCTCTCCTCTCTCATAACTCAGGTATTTCCGTTTCCATTTCTCACCACACCAAAACTTTTAAATTGCAAGCTGCTGAGAGTTAGCCAAACGAAAAATCAATCCTCTTCTTAGCACCAGAAAACAAAACAAAATGTTGAACATTATACACGTTAGTGCATAATATACCCTAGGAGCAAGAACACACAGAATACAACCTGACTTGTAAAGAGAAACCAGCTTGGAAACCTGTAGCCCAAACTGGAAGGAAAACTGGGTCCTCTTGACAAAACAGGTCCTGTTTTTGTGCTTTGGGGTTTTGTTTGTTTGTTTCTTTAAACAGCAACTTTGGCAATGCTTCAGTATAACGATAACATGCAAGAGAATGCTTCTGGCTATTTTGCCCTTCTTGGTGTTCACCTCCTTGAAACCTCTCTAAATTTTTACAAATGCTACAGAAATAGTTTCTTATTGTTGACATGTTTACTTTTAAATGTAACATATTACCATTTTGCCAAACCTACGGAGGTCAGGCCCAACTCACTGCCTGCAGTGGTACAGCTAAGATGCTGCATTTTGTTTAGCACAAAAGTAGTTTCAATACTCTGAAAGCAACATAAGCCATATATATTTTGTTTAAAAAAAGTCTTGTGAGTTTTATCTAGATCTTATTTGATTGAGATTGAAAAGGTAGGTCTGGGAACAGAAGATGACATTAACATGAATGCAGCATTAGAAAAACCTCCGATAAAACCTGTTGTAGAAGGCCTGCAGTATTCTCGCCAGTAACTGCCAGCATTACACTTTCTGCTGAATTAACAAATGGTGGTTCTCCACCCACTTCTTTCAGCTGTCTGCAGCACATCCCTTCCCTTTCCTGTTGCATCAGGAAACTGCAAATTGAGTGCCTTTTGCAGGGTGCAGCTAAATTTACCACAATACAATGCAATCATCAGATATAACCTTCCTGCACAGCAAGTGCTTCAACTCCTTCTTTCCAGTCAGTGAAGTGCAAACCCTCAGACATCTTCTGTTGAGAGTAAAAAAATATTATTTTGGAAAGAATTTCTATGAAAATATGCTTCTAGTTTGTAATTCTTTCCTTTGACTATCTTTCCCTTGTAAAGTGGAAACAGCTGCTTCAGACAGCAAAGCAAAAGTTTCCTATGGATGAATGCTTTCCTGATAGTCATGGTAGTATTTCATCAGCACGCACTTCTGCCTGATTTGCTCAAAGTGGCCCATGACCCAGAAAAGGTTAAGAATCAGTGGTCTAGATCCACCTGGAGGCTGGCTCTAAAGATTAGAGACACAACTACACCAATTAGAGCTAGAATTTGCCTTGAATACCAACCTGAGGTCACAGTCTTTCCAAATACAAACCCATTCCTCCTTCTCCAGTCTTCCCACAGCTTTTCCCATTGTGGTACCATAAAGAAGATTGAGTTAATTGGTTAGAAATCAGAAATCTTGGCTAATGTACTGTAGAACATAAACTCTGCCAGCAAAGTCTAATCTACCTTTTGTCCCCTCTATGTTTGACTGGTAACAGCTTTCCAGGGTTTCAGGAGGGGATCTTTCCTACTTCTGAAGTCCTGATCTTTTAACTGGTGATGTTTGGAACTGCATTCAGGTTCTGCATGAAAAGCTTGTACTCAACCACTGAGCTATGGCTATTCCCCAAGGAGAGGGATTATTAAAAATGCACCAATATTTACACAAGTACTTACAACGAATATCAGATCTCTCTTTTTCAACTCTGTTCGCAAAATCTCTGACTATAACTGACAATAAATCAGCAGCATTTCCTAAAAAACAGGGGAGGTGGTTCATTTTGGATTTATTCCTCTAGAAATGTATACACAGAATTATAGAGTTGGAAGAGACCACAGGGGCCATCCAGTCCAACCCCCTGCCATGCAGAGTATTATAAACATATTCCATGAGCGCTAATGGTATTGGGCCATGTATGTGGAGGGAAGGGGGAAAGGGGGGATAGCACAAGGGCACACTGGGTACAGTTCTACGTCTCCAGAAGTCCTTAGAATGAATTAAGGTTTCGATGTCTTTAAATCCTGACTTATAACACAAAAACCAACAAGGGAAACACAACCTTTGTTATTTGGCAGCAGCTACAACATTAAACAATAATTATTATCAATACAGTCAGCCCTCCACATTCTCTAGAGCTAGGGTGCAGGACCCCCACAAAAGCGGGAAAACTGCACATATTAAAATATGTGTGTGTGTCTGTGGGGAGACAGCCAAGGGTCTAAAGCAGGTCAGGGAAAGGAGAGGGAAAGGAATGACCTTATACTTGCTCTCTCTCACTCATTTCCTTCCTTGGGTGTGGGGGACATTGATAGAGGGTTTGTGATGCTGATCCTCAGATGGCCAGGCAATAGCTGGCGGAAAAGGAGGGCCAGAGGCAGTTTTCAAAAGGGCTACACAGCCCGACTGGAGCTGCTGAGATGGAAGGCTGGCTTGGAAAAGAAATGCCTGAGGTGAGGGAGCACGGGGTTGAAGAAACTTGGAAATAATCAAATCTGTGAAAATGAAACCCACAAATGTGGGGGGGGGCAACTGTAAATCTAAAGCAGCTACAAAGTAAACTCAAGGTTTACTTTGCCGTGCATGCTTGGGAGTACAACTTAGTGGGATTTAATGTTGGTCTGTGGATAGTTTCAGGGTTTAAAGAAGACACTCTGTTAAATATGAACTGTAGGTTACACTAAGCCTCTTTATTTGGATATAAAGGTTGGATCTGATTGAAGTCATTCAATCACAGAACACTATTTGATGAAGGATACATTTACTAGCAGAAGAGACTGGAAATGATTTGGGCCTGCAGATCTACTCGAGGGGGTTGGAAGACCCACTGGAAAAGCTTGGGAGGTGGTCTAGTGTGGGGCACTGCAGATGGGAATGATGCGTTGGTAAAACTTGCTTCCTCTACTGTTGCACTGAGAAAAGCCTCAGCTGGGGCACAGAATATGCTGCCACAAGGCAACACCACCTGGATACAGCCTTAAGATAAACATTTCTCAAAATCTGAAAATGTATGCAATTTTTATTCTGACTTTTCCTCCCTGACATGTCTTCAAATGCATTTAGAGAGCCCTTATGCGATCTATGCATTTCTATGCTATCTTTGGCGAAAGACAGCAGTGAAATCCATATACATGGAGTTTGGTCAACCAAATTTGGTCAGCTTGCCAGTAAAACAATCCTTCTAAGTACATTTGCACATGTGTTATGATAGGTGCCTTATAAAGTACCTATAAAGTAATGTCAAAAATATTCCACAATAAAGACATTTATGTTTCTGGAAGATGCTCATAGAAGAAAATAAGTTTGAGATTCTGTTGAACAGAATGACAAATAAATCTCCCTGAAACACTGAGAATTTTAAAGCAGGGAGACAGTGTATTTTTTAACAAAGTAAGCACTGATGTATAAGGGCAACTAGAAGACTGAACTATTACTGCTACTAACAGCACATGTGCATACACAAAACCCATCATGAACATCCCATCAAGAACTGAGGGCTACCTGTTCCATCTCTACCACTGTTGCAAGATGCTGATTTAGCACTGGTAAACAACACACTTATGTACTTAACTAGCCTTTACAGTAACTGTGTCTTTTCATAATCACAAGCTCCTTGGGTTTATTTCCCCACCAATATATTGCTCCTGTTGTTAATTACCATCTGGCTGGCTTCAACTTATGGGGACCCTATGGACACCCTGTTATTAATAGCCCTGCTCAGGTCTTACAAACTCAGGGCTGTAGCGTCTTTGATTAAGTCTATCCAACTACAGTTTTGCTTTCCTCTCTTCCTATTGCCTTCAACTTTACCAAACGTTATCATCTTTTCTAAAGAGCCATGCCATGCCATGCCATGCAAGGACGTGTCCAAAGTAAAATAGCCTCAGTTTAGATGTTTTGGTTTCCAGTGAGAACACTGGCTTGATTTGCTTTCAGATGAATTTATTTGTCTTTTGGCAATCTGCAGGACGTATCTTTCAGCACCGTATTTCAAATAAGTCCGTATTCCACCTAGAAGCTTTCTTCATTGAACATTTTTCACAACCACACATAGAAGCTGGGACTAGTATATTGACAATAAACTGTAGCCAATAAAAATACATGCCATGCTTTGCTGTTACTCAGAAAAATAACTGGTGCTACACGTGTACAAGAACTTAAGAATATTTACAAATGTTGGATTTTGGTGCAATCATATTAGAGGGATACTATTTAACCAGATGCTGGTTAAGACCATGTGAAATCATTATCAACTATAAAACAAACCAGTTCAGGACAGGAATAAAAAGAGGTAACAGCTCAGTGGTATAGCAAAGGATTAATGTACCTGATTCAATTTGCAGGTTAAAGGACTTCAGCTTTAACATCTGGGAAAGACTTTTGCCTGAAATCTCTCTCCCTCCCACTTCCCAATTTAAGAAGCACCACACAGAAAGTAAAACCCACAACTAAGTATCAATGAAAAAGAGAAAGATTCTTATTGAAAATTATCTGTCATAATTCACACACAAAAATAAAACGGCTGGTCGACACATCTCAGAACAATAGCCAATGCTTCAATATGACTGTTGTCCTTGACGCTGTCCCCAGAAGTCTTAAAGACACTGGAAGCTAGTGTAAACAGAAGTAACACAGGCCCAAAGATTTTGTCTCAGCCTGAAGCATCTTCCTCTGTCCAGCTCCTATAGGTTTGGAATAATACATTTAGTTCTGTCCTCATAAGAATGATATAAACCAAGGACATGGCTTCATAAGCAATAGCTTGTTGACACAGATATGTGAAAAAAAAAATCATGAGATCAGCAAGTAGATGCCAACACACATATTTTACTGTGTACCCTACAAAGGAAACTGCAACTGGCTGTAATTTCTAGCGTATGTCCACAGGCAACAACAGAAATGCCAGTAAAGTTACCACATACTGTGACTAAAATTTACCATTTGGATCTACATTCTGTGCAGGAAATTTGTTCTTCACCCACCAGCAGTCTCATTTTTAATACAGTTGGCCCTCCACATTTGCTAGGGTTAGGGGCACAGGACCCTCACAAAAGTGAAAAATTCACAAATATCAAAATTTGCATGTCTCTGAAAAGGGGGCTGAGGCACAGGTGGGGAGAATGGGCACCCAGGGTCTAAACCAGGTCAGGGAAAGGAGACGGTTGGCATGGTGGCCCTGTACTTCCTCTCTCTTGCCCATCTCCTCCCTTGGGTGTATGGAGGGCTTTGGGAGCGGGCTTATGGTACTGAGAAATCAGGCTTTGAGCTGCTGTTAGCTGGTCAGGCAGTGGCTGGTGGAGGAGGAGGAGGACTGGAGGTGGGTTTTTAAAGGGCTCCATGACTTGATTGAAGCCGCCAAGAGAGAAGGTTCGGCCAAAAAAGAAGCACCTGAGGTGGGGGGACGGGTTGGAGAAACTCGCAGATAATCAAATCTGCGAATGTCAAACCTGCAAACGTGGAGGGCTGACTGTAGAATTATTCCTGAGTAAATGAGTTGTAGACTGATGCCTAAAATGCGAATTCAGAAGACATGGAAGCCCATGGGGTGACCTTGGGCATGTTACACACTCTCAGCCTTAGAAAACCCTGTGATAGGCTTGCCTTAGGGTTGTGTAAGTTGGAAATGACTTGAAGGCATACAACAGCAACAACAACAAAGTTATAAAATATATTTCCATTACTTCTGGATAACAAAATTGGCTAGTATTTTAGCAGAAACCAGAATGTACGATATAGATCTGCTAGGAACGAACCTGCACACGAAGATTTATCAACAGCTTTGCATGTCAGCCTCTAAACAAGGCCAAGCACTAAATCAGTGTTAAATTCCTCACATGCAGCTACACCCCGTTAATCTGCTTGAAAGCAGCAAACTATGTAAATCTGCTTATGCTGGTGAGATAAATGTTACACTCATCAAAATATAACAGCATGCAGCAGAGAAATACTGTTACTTGCAAAGGTGAGATCATGGGACCAAAAAAGAACACCTCACAAAACGGGTTATCTTACAAGCAACCCGCCTATCCTATAGAGGTTTTTTTTTAAAAAATCTACTTTTTATCCCAGCTACATGTTGTCATCAGGCTTTCATTTAAAAAAACTGAGATAAGTGAAACCTCAGTTCCTACAAATGACTTAAAAGTCCCTAATCAAGTTTCTCCTCCAGCTCTAGAGATGTCAACTGTGCAGAACATACACAAAGCTGTTCACAACTAAATCTTAGAACTGTTTTTTGTAATTCAAATTCAAATCTACTTTTGAGAAACTGCTGTGTGTCTCACACCAATATTCATGAGAGACAAAACTCCACACTAAAAACACTTGTTTTCATCAGCCGTGAAAACACCTTTAGTCTCTATTCATACCTATCAGAAGTCTCAAAGAAACAGTTCCAATTTACGCAAAGCAAGGCAGGAAGTCAGACTATGCAGAGATTTCCAAAGATGTTTCAGAAAAATAATTTGTCTTTGGAAAAGAACTGAAATCAGACGGCACTCCTATGTGGCTTTTTTCCTGGCAAAATGACATTTTAATTTTAAATATTATCTACTGGAAAGCATAAAGAACTATTCTTTCTTGAATGGCTGCTACTGAAAATGTAAAGAAATAACCAGAAGCACAAGAATTGGCATGCATTAAATCCATCCATGTTACCCATTAATCTAGCGCTAGTTACAACAGTTCTAACTCTAACTTGAGCTCAGGTACTCCATTCCATCCATGATACAGGAAAATCATGTTTAACAGATGATTTCAGAGAGCAGCGTTCATTGTAACATTCTAGAATGCAGGTAGGGACTGGGCACTCTCCTTTCTGACTTGGGGTGGTGGCGGGAGGAGAAAAAAGAGTGCATGCTGACTGGCTCCTATGAGTAATACTCTACAGCTACAGGAAAGTTGTACAGCAGGTCTCTGCTCACAGTATAGCAATTACACTCTCCTTTGCAACACAAACAGGTTATTTCAGTGGCAATACTTTTAGGCATCAACAGAAGACACATGGGCATTCTTTCAAACACTGAAATTACTATCCAGCAGCTTTGTTCTACTAAATCTGACAGAATGTGTGTTTCCTTTGGCTTGTACACTGTCAGATGTTGTCAGCCCCTACAACACAGGACAGTTCATTAAGCATCTCCACATACAAACAGGACTTCAATCATATATCCACTGTTTCTTCTTCTTCTACTAGCTCCTCTTCCTTCTCCTTGCACCTTCTTCTTGCCTTCAAGAAGCCCACAAGTTATGGCAACCCATCACAGTATTTTCTTGGCAAAATTATTCAGAGGAGCTTGTAATTTCCTTCCTCTTAGTCTGAGAAAGTGTGATTTGCTTAAAGTCACCCAAGAGTTCCATGGCTGAATGGTGATTCAAACCCTGGTCTTCTAGAGTTCTAGTCCAACACTCGAACCTGCATCATGCCAGCTCATCATCTTACTTGGTAGTAAGTCCAAGGAACAAATTTCTGAATTGACATGGATAGGGCTGTGCTAAACATTATAGTTTAAAAGTAGAGCTTCAAATAAAATATCATAGTTTTTAACGTTGATTGTTCACTGTCCTTTAGAGTGATATTAAAAGAACATAATGATTTGTTCATGTTAATTTGACTCCGTTGTTGTATGTATAAACTCTTTCAAAAGATAAACCTTTACGTAAGAAAACTCTCACATTCTTTTATTGGACTCCATTGCTTAAAAAAATAATTTCTTCTTCATTTTATTTTTTAATAGTGGACAAATGGTGAAATATACTGTTTCTGAAAATGAAACCATAGATCATCCCCAGTTTTGAGAAGAACAAGTACAATTAGCTTTATTTACAAGCAAAAACCAGATTCACTACACATTTTTTACTATTAGTACAGTCAAATCTACTCTACTCAACTTTTATCACAGGAATTGATAAAGACTTCAGCAAAAATTGAGCTCATAAAACACACTCTTGAGTGGTCAGTTTGCTCCAATTAAAATCAACAGGCGCATATCCAGATGAGAACGCAGGCACGCTCAGCCCTTCCCCAGCCCTCTGTGTGGGAAGTGTTTCACCAAAGAATGGCTTGATGCCAATAAAAGGAACCTTTGGTACCGGGGTCTTAGGACCACATAATGGACACACATTCATTTTTTCCCTTTTCCCCACTGAAAGAGAAGTCTGTTTGTTTTTCTGATTCAGTCAGCCCTTTTAGCTCTTTGAATTCAAGGAGCGCACTGTGAAAAGAAGAGCATCTTATCGGTGTGTTCCAGACCAGCAGGCCGACTCACATCCGCATGCAAAACATACAGCCCTTCCAGTAAAAGGCTCGCCCTCTGTGCTTCCACCCCCACCCCTCTTTTCATCACCAACACCCCATGGTGCCACTGACAAATCAATGAACACACAAGACTCTTAAGAAGTGCCCAGCTTAATTAACTAGCTTTTCAGACTTCCAACACCCCCAAGCATTTGTTTGCATACTATTTGCTGGAATGGAGCGGGAACTGAATTATCCTTACTGTATCATCCACACAGTACAAGTCCTTCCAAGAGAGAGGAGAGGTTCTCCTGCTGACTAAAACTAACAAACCAGTAAACTACTGATTTAATACTTGGCAAAAATATTCGTTAGCCGAAATAAGTCAGGACTGTTATCATTTGAAATACTTTATGCTCTACTACTACTTTATCCTCTACTATTATCAACTCTAACAAAAAGGGGCAGGAAAATTATAATTAAATCAAAATCTTCTGTGGCTTATTTTAAAGTAAACCCCTGCATTGTGTATTATCGGTATCAACACCCTTATCTATTTACAACCAAGATGAAACAAAACAGAAGTCTACTATGCATTTATTTACTTTATATATTGTGTATTAATTTTATTATATATATCATAAACAAGGTAAATGAATACTGTATATGTAAAGTTCCTGGAACAGTCTAACTACACTCGCTAATTATATTGAATAATCTTAATGAAACTCTTCGCAATTATTACTTCATTCTTTTCAGTGAAAAGCAAAAGCATCAATGCATCTCCAGAAAATCAACACTTATTCACCCCTCCACACATCCAAATTTCCTTCTGGCCACGTTTGTGCAGGTTTGAGGGTTTTATATACATATATAAATACAAACACAAAATATTGTGTAGAGAAGCCAAGTCAGCATCGAACAAAAGTGAACTGTTTCATAATGAATAAGGTCGATTTTAGAAAATAGCTAGATATCCTCTCAGTAACTGCCTTCTCGTTTGTTTCTTTTTTTAAAAAAAAAACACAGGCTATTGGCAGAAGCACAGAAGCTGGAGGTAGAAGCCTGGCCTACTAGAACGTCTCTCCTTTGAGTACAATTAAATCAACATGTCAGACCGAGACAAGAGAGTCATGGCGTTTAACAGAACCCAATTTTCCTGTGGTCTAGGACAAGGGCGGGGGACAAAACAACGATTTCGTGGAAATCAACGTCACTCATGCGTTTTTAACGACTCTTTCATACAGGCCATTTCTGCACTAGACTATTACAGCGCTATTATTCCACTTTCAACATCCTATGGAATCCTGGGGTTTGCAGTTTCGGGAGGCCCCTCCTGAAACTGCAAACCCAAAAATTCCATAGGATGTTGAAAGTGGGTACAATCACAGATTGCGGAGAGCTAAAAGGCGGGACAGGATATATTTTCGATAGAATTGGAGATTTTAACTGAAACAAAAGGGCGTTTTACCCCAAATTAATTTTAACTTAGGTTGCTATGCCCCTCGCCAAGTACGGGACTATTAGATTCCGTGTTTTTTTTAGTTTTTTTAGTTTTTTTTTTAAAGAAGAGCCTAATCGTTGGTTGCTGTTTCTGTTCTTGCTTCTGCTGTTCGGGGGGTTTTTTCCCAGTCCCTCCTGGCTCTTTCGGCAGAAACAAACGGTAACTGTCGACCTTAAAGTTCCGATCTGAGATCATCCCGCCGCAAGCCTCTGGAAATCATTAAAATTACACAAACAAAGCCAAACAACTTGTTGCCAGCGCTCTGCGGAGCCTGACCCGGGGAAGGGCTTCTCCCCTCGGGCCGCCCCCTTCCCTTTCCTAGCGAAAGTTGCCCCGGACTGGAGCCCCCCGCCTGCGCGAGTGCGCCAAGGCGAAGCCCTTCCAGTGCCCTGCCTCTCGCTGTTTTTGTTTGCCTGAAAAGGGCGTCACACGTGACACGCACAGCCTCAAAGGAAAAGGAGACCGAGAGAGAGGAGGAAGGGGGAGGAAAAAAAGGGCACAGAGAGGGTCAATCGACGGGGCGGTGGGTGGGTAGGTGGGTGGGTGGGTGAACCAGAGCGCTGGGAGGGGGCAGAAGAGATTTCCTTCGCGGGATCTTCAACAGCACGACGCGACTACACTGCCAATTTCCCACCCCTCTTCCGCCCCCCGAGACCTCCCTCCCGCCTCTCCCGTATCCACCCCCGCACAAAGAGCACAAGTTGGGAGAGAAAGGGCGCCCCCCCCGCGAACGCTCCAGCTCGCGCGCTTTTACCTGCTTCCTATACGGAGTCCTCCCGCCGCCCGCGGAGTTGCCGCCGCCGCCGCCGCCGCCGCCGCTATTGGGGAAAATCATTGCCCAGCCGAAGCCCGAGCTTCCCCTCCGGACGGGAAGCAACTTTTGAGGCAACTTGGCTGGCGCGCAACTCAGGGAGGCGACCACGGCAAAGGGCCTCTCCCTCCCCGGCTGCGGCTGCCCGCGGAGCTGGAGCTGGACTCTCCTCCTCGCCCCCCTCCGCCTCCCGCAGTCGCTGGCTGGCTCGGCGCCTTCGCCTTCGCCTTCGCCTTCTCCGCCGCCGCCCCCCTCTCCCTTGGCCGAGTCTTCTCTCATGCAACGCGTCTTCGTCCTCCGTCGCTCTCCCGGGATCACCGGCGGCCGAACAGCCACGCTGCGAACCCACGCAACCGACCTCCCAGCCTGCCATAAAAGTCTCTTCACTGAGCCCGCTGCTGTGAGGCTGCGACCCGAGGTGCCGTCGGTGGCGACTTCCACAGCAGCGGACTCGATCCCACCTACCAGCGGCCTCAACCGCCGCCCAGAGAGCGAGCGAGCGAGCGAAGCGCACACAGAGGGCGCGCAACCGAGAGGAGAGGAGAGGAGGGGAGAGGAGGGGAAGGGAAGGGAAGGGGTGGGGGAAAGAGGAACAGCCCAGCGTCGGCACCACACCGCCGCCTACACGCCTCCCAGCTGCAGCGGCGGCGGCGGCGGCGGCGTTGTTAGCGTCTCGGGCACTCGGCGCCGCTCGCCTTGGGCCCCCGGGCGCGGGCTCTTCCCTCCCGGGCGCGGGGCCCTGCCTCCCGCAGCAGGCGTCGGCCGCTCCCGCCTCCCCTCCCCGTCCCGTGGAATGGTTGCTTCTGCCTCCCGCATACCGCGCATTCCTCGGGGCAGCCAGTCAGCCGGCGCGCTCCCGCTCTGTCTCCCGGGGTTGGGACGGGGGCGCGCGGCAGTGCGCGCCGCCGCCGCCGCCGCCGCTACGTTTTGCGTGCCGTGCCAAGAGTTCTCCGACGGCGGACGGGGGGGGCAGGCGAGCCAGGACGGCTGTAGAGGTGGATGCGGACTGAGAGAGAAAAAAGGGACGGCTGAGGAGAGGGACGGCTGCTCTCCGAGCCGCAACGCCGTCAAAGTGTGGTGGAGGGGGAGGCGGGGAGGGGCGGACCCCCCTCTGCCAGCCAGTCCCCTTCAGCGCTTCTCCCACTGTGCTAGCAGTGGCGAGGGACGGGGCCGAGGGGCGCTCGCAGGCAGGCGCCCTAATTTCTCCTTTTTTAGGTGCTTCCCCAGGGCACGGGCAAAGAGGTCTGTGGAGTGCTGTCTCTTGAGGACTCTCTCCTCCTCAGGCAGGGGAAAACAGGAGAGTTTACGCGGCGCTTTCCGTAGCGGGCAGGGGTGTCTGAACGCTTTCTCGACGCCTAAACCGGTTTTGGGGATGCCAAAACTGTGGAGAAGGGCGCGAACAGTCGGCTCCGTTCGGCTGAGAGTTTGAACAGCACTTCTCGAGGGAGGAAACTACAACGCGGCTCCTTCCCTCCCTCCCTCCCTCCGCCAAACGTGGAGATTGCAAGCTCTCCTAGCGGCAGCAGAACGAATGTGCGTGTTTAAAAAAGGGGGGGGGAAACCCCCCTCTTGACAGAACTCCAGACCTTGTGCCAAAGCCTTGTGATCTCCGGTAATATGATCCCTACACAGGCGCAGACGGAGGTTGCGAAACTGCTACGAAAGCGCCAGACCCCGCTCCTGAGCAAGTAAATAGGTTCCTACTAACTACTACACCATTTAAAAAAAAAATGACCTAATTTATAGCTAAAGACGGCAGTTCTCGTCTGATTTTGGAAGCTAAGCATGGTCAGTTCTGGTTAGTATTTGAATGAAAGACCAGTGGATACCAGCTTGTCAGAGGAAGGAATTGGCAAAACCACCTGAGTGTTCCTTCCCTAGAAAAACCTTATAAAATTTACGGGGTCGTCATAAGTCCACAGGCGACTTGAAGGCAAATCAACATACAAAATTTAGATAAATCTTCCTTAGGACTCAGGCTTCCAACAATAATCAGTCCAGCAAAGCAAGATGTATACATCTTAAGAAGCAATCCTTATGTTGCTTTATTTGTCCCATTGCGCTGCTGTGAATTTGAATTGTTAGGTCCAAGATGGGGAAACTTTTCTCTGGAGAACCTGAATGTCAGCTCCCAAAAGCTGCAGAGGTAAAGTATTGTGAGAACTACAGTACAAGCCAACCAGAAAGTAAAAAGTTCTCCATTCTTGTGTTAGATTAACTCCGTTCAGTGGCAGGACCAAGGAGCTGTTCAGAAATCTAGCCTAGAATGAATTAGAAGACAGCAGCAGGAATCTCAACACACACTTTATATTTTCTCATTGAAATGTATAGACCAGCCTTTCTCAACTTTTTATCCTACCTAGAGGAACCCTAGAGAATTCCCAGGTCTCAGGGAACCACTTCATCATCATCATCATCATCATCATCATTACTAATAATCATAACATATCTACTCCTCAAAAAGTTTTCCCCCCATCACAGTCTCTTGCAACCCTAACATCTTCTTCCAGAAAACCCTGGTTGAGCAACCCTGATATAGGCACAGAAGTGGGAGTTTTAAATTTGTTTTGGCTACAAAAATGGATGGTTGGAGACAACCAATAATATGAATAGGATTACCTGGAAATTATTGCTGAATAAAATGGTTATAGATTGCAACCTTGACTCATTTTTTTTTTCTGGGCTTGGAGGTAGAAGTCTAAATTTAAAAGGTACAAAGCAAGATTACTTTCACTCTAATTCCAAATTTTCAGCACAGTAGCACTGCAGAAAGTCCTTCAAGCATAAAGATTTGGAAAGGAGTAACATTCAACTTGAAGGCAATAGTTAAAAGCTTATACCCTCCAGGAACAATGAAATGATGTTCCTGCCATTTACTCCATATGCATTTACTAAGCAATATGATGTACTGTATCCAATGGGACTTACTCCCAAGCAACTGTGGACAGGATTATGGTGTTCACCTACAGAAAAATGAGCTATGGGCCTATGAACAATTTTAAAGGGAAACTCCAGGCTTGCCTGATATTCCTCAGTCCCCCACATTACTACCTAGCTGTGTCAACTCACTCAAATACAGCAAATTTATAAGCTTATTTTATTGCAACAAAACCAACAAAGAATCCTGTAGTTATTAACGTTCTCCCAAATCAGCTTCCAAATTAAAACTGTTATGATATCATTTAAAAAGTACAAAAGGGCAACATTAAACTACTAACAATATTAATATAATTTAAAAATTTAAAGACTTTAAAAGGATAAATAGCAGTTTAAAACAATACAGCATGCTCTTGAAAGCTCCCTTCTTAAAAGCCTTCAGTTCTAAAAGCCTATAAGAATAAAAGAATCATTGCCTACCCATTCTACCAATTCATACTAGCTTCGCAAAGAAAAGAGTTCCAGAGCCTGGGTCAGGCAATAAGAAGGCCCTGTCTCCTGTCCCCACCAACCATAATCTGTGAAGTTGGGTAAGACTTTAAGAAGGGACTCTCTTGAAGATCTCCGGGCCCAGCGAGGCTCATGTGGGGAGATACAGTCTGTCGGATAGCCTGGGCTTAAGCTGTATAGGGCTTTATAGGTCATAACCAGCACTTTGAGCAGTGCTGGGAAATAGACGAGGAGACAGTGGAGCTGTTGGAGCAAGAGAGATGTAGGGCCCCTGTAACTAGCCCCACTTAACACCCTGGATGCAGCTCTTTGTATCAAGCGAAGTTTCCAAACACTCTTCAAAGGCAGCTCCATGTCAAGTGGATTACACTAATCCAAATGGGATGTAGCTAAGGCATTTGTTACCAATGTCTTATGGCATCTTAAAAACCAAATATGTTTGTTATTGCACAGATTTTTGTAGACTGTATTTTTGTCCAGAAAATGTTAGTTGTTCAGAAAAGCGCATGTCATCATACGTTTGTCAGCCTTTCATGTGCAACAGGTCTTTTTGCTGTTTCAGTACAAACCGATACTCTGTACAATGAAGACCAAGAAATGGTAGAACTTAAATGCTTTTTGCCTCTGGCCAGTACTCCATCCTGTCTGGGCACATCACAACTAAATAGCAAAAAAATGAAAATTTCCTAAATGCGAAGCAAGCTTATTGTTCTAAATTAAATATTGTTCTAAATCAAACACCAATGCACATGTATCTTCATTAATATCTTAATTATGTGAGGGGCTGAGCCCACAGGTACATTTCCATTGAGGAAAAAGTGAACAGCTTTGCTGTTCAGTCTTAACAAAAGAGATAGTTGGGGCTGTTTAATTAAAAATATTAGACTTTTCCCATTTGTCTGTCCATGTAAGAGCCTCTCTACAATATCATGCAGAATACAGGAAATATCCTGAAACAACATTCTTTTGTTTCCAAAAGATAAAATGCTCCCAAATAAATTCAAGCATTCTATATATAATTCTAGGTGTTTTAAAACTCTAGTCACTGTGGTACATAGACCCAATTACAGGAATTAAAGGATTATGGTAAATTCTGAAGAGGGAACTCTGAAAGTAGAGATTCTGCCTTTTGTGTCACAGGATGTTATTATCTGAAAGGCATGAATTCCAGTGTTTAACTTCTTATTTTTAAAAGGTTCTTTGTAAGTCAAAGCTGACTTGATGGGCACATATCACTGCCAACAAGAAGTGTTTCAGTCAGACTTGCTCCTAAAAATCTAAAATAACAATTAAAAAAATACTTTCTTCTCAGTGTAATTTTACACATGTCTGCTCACCACCAAGTCTTATTCTGTCCAACAGACTTAACCATGTATAGCACTGTAGTCTATGTTATTAATTCTTTACCATATATTTTTAAAAATAATCTTTAATGGCCCTTCAGCTAGAGTGGTGTACAAAAGTGTGATATACACTGTTAAAAAACAGCCATAACAATACAATGTAACAAGTTAATTTTATTTAAAAATACTAAAATGATTAAAAATGAAAATCATTTAAAATTCTTAGGCAAGTAGGAAGGCCTTAAATGGCCACAGTTGTCCTCATCTGTCAAGTCCCAGGAGTGAGCTTTCCACAGGTGAGAGGCCACTGTAGAAGTTACTTCACTGGAACATATATTCTGTTATTTGCATAATCAGATAATGGATAGAAGGGGAATAGGTATACTTCTAACCATTTCATAAAAGCCCTGCATTAGCCTGGAGGTTTTTGTCATGATGGCATTATAACCACCACTATTTTCAAATGACTGCATCTATTGTCTTCAATTATTTTCCTACACTGAATGGTGGTTCTGTTAAAGCTTTCCTTAAAACTGCATTTTAAGCAGTATAGTGGTAACGATAGAGACTTTTGCAAATGCATTTCTTTAATAGAATTGCATAGAATTAAGATCTAAATTAAGATTTTGTTCAGCATAATTTTACTTTGATATTTTTTTTCATTTAAAGGAAACATGGCTTATTGCTAAGAATGTGATTGTCGATCTCTTAAAATATAACCACAGAAAAATCAAGCTGTCAAAGAATTTGGTTCTTTTGAATTCATGTTCCATTCCCTTCAATGGGATTTACCTTTAACTAAAACATGGTTTAGTTAACTGTAAACATGTAGGATTAGTGTTTCATATTTCAGTCCTGTGCACACTTTTATTATTTAGATTTGCAGTACCTCCTGGTAAAATATGTCTTGGGTTGCTATATAGCGGATGAAAATACACTACTTCTTTTGATAGTAACAAATGGAAGTTACACGTGGACAAACAGGAGGGAAATATACATAAATCACTATTTTTCATCACACTCAATTCAGAAATATGTGTTTTACACATATGGAATCTACTGGATTCTCCAAACTTAACTGTTTTTAGTTACTTAATATTTACCAATGCAAGTTCATTTTGATAAATATGCCACTTATCAAAATACTACAGTATTACATTTTGAGATGGACAAGTTTCACTTGTAAACAGTATAACAACATGCACGTTTCTAGAGATCTTTCAGTTGCAGTAATTAGCTTGCCTCATAAATGCTGCATAATGGTGGAACACAAAGTATCAAGATGACAAAGAGAAAAGACTGTGAAGCTTGAATAATACTACTAAATAGGCAAAAATAAAAGATCTGTGGAACATGTTAGAAATAGCAAACAAAGTATCTAATAAACCACAGCAATAGACAGATTTTGGAAGAGGAAGGAAGTATACAGAAATCACTATTCTCCACTACATCTGATTGTTTTAGATAGCTTGGGGTGGGGTGGGAATGAAGAAAGAGAGACAAGCAGGGAAGGAACAATGTAAAGAGGTTCTCAGACATTTTTCCAGCTGGACTTTAGCCTCCTTTAAGAAGACTATTTTCTACAACTGCTCTGTGGAAAGGGTTCCAGAGGAGAGAGGGAGGCAGATAAAGATTGTGTTGGATAATGATTGTGTTGGAGCCTGCTCAGATTCTTCGCCCATAGAGCCATCTACCATTAACTCTTCCTAGGGAAATTCTTAGAGGGAGAAGGAGGCAGGCAAAGTCCACTTCAAAACCTGTTCTGACCACACTGTCTCCTTCCAAAACAGGGTCATCTATCACCAACTGGTAAGGTACCAAGCAAGAGAGCAGCAACATAGATCTCATAGGCTGCTCTACAAATGCATGTGTGAATAAAGCAGTTCGTGATTTAATATTGTTTATTATGATGCTATTCTTATATGTTTATTAGTGATAAGCTGACTTCAAATGATTTGCACTCTGAAAGGCAAGATATAATGTACAAAATAATAGGAGAAAATCTACTTTGGACACAGTCCTGTTTAGCAAACTGGGCCTTTCTCCTCCAAATTCCACACTTAATTTCTATATTTGTCTTAGTCCTTTTCAGAAAGTCTCATACTAATATTGCCACTCTTGACTACTCCATTAATGAATCAGTATGCTTGAAATAAAAAGTTTATTTTCAAGGTATCATTCCATTAAAACACCTTCATTCTTCAAGCCTATGTCTATGGATATACATTTTGCGGTATTTAAATTTGAAAATGATGAAGTTATAGTGAAAAATGGAATAAATCTAACTGAGGACACAAAAACTCACTTCACACATAGAAAGAATCAAAGGATTTCAAATGGTGAGACCTAGCACATCATTAAGCTACTTCTGAACAAGGGTAGTCTTCAATTCTTAATGTTGATTTTATATTATTATGTCAAGAATATGTGTGATTACATGCTTCTATACCTAGTCCTGAGAGTGACTTGCAAAGTAGATACCATGTAAATTTAAGGATTGTATAGGCACTGTGAAATCTAAATCGATCTGTGAATGCAGAACTTCTCAACTCAAACATTTCCTTATTGTTTCTCCTTAACCCTGCTCTTGAAAGATTTTGGGGGTGGGCAGACAAGGGAATAAGGCTCCATGCCATTTCTCTGGAAATGTTGATTAGAAGTTGCTACACCCAGTAAGATAGTTTGTCATGAACCCAGTGGTGATTTCATGATGTCATTATTTGACCAGCTACATTTTTCTTACTGAATCACAGCTTCTATTGCATCTTCTTAGTGGCTTTAAAAATGGTACACCGTGAAGTATAAGTGGATACAACAGCACTTGAAGCATTACTTAGTTGTATTTCAGATTCCATCTGGATAACTACACTTTCAGCATCCATCAGCCAGCATGGCCACAGTCCATACTATCTGGATGAATTCTGCAAGCAATCTGCCAAAAAAAGGCAATTTTTTCCAAGCCATATCCTATTGTTATACAAAAACTTAACAGCAAGCTAGAATACAAAGGTAGTTAGCATAAGGCAATAGTGTTAATTAACCCTGTACCTATCAGCAAGCAGCCTTTTAGGAGTTACATACAATTTTAGAACAGACATCTTTTCTGGAAAAAGGAACAGGGTGGGAGGAGAATGGTAAGCCTCATAAAAGGATGGATCCTGTTGGAGGAAGGAAAAGAACTGAAGCAAGCAGGAGCTGTACGGTTAGCAACAAGGAAGCATGTGTCTCATGAATGTGTATAGAGTTCTTGTAATATGTACACCAACCAAAGGTATTTGGATTTTTTTGATGACCACTTAAATAAAGCAGAAGTACAGACTATCCACCACATGCAGTTCTCAGACTGTGGTCATCATCTGGCCTTCTCTAAGTTGTCAGTCTCCCCCCTCCCTTGCAATTAGGCCCTTTCACAACAGCCTGATCAGTGGACTTTAGACGGTACTGTCCATATCTCTGTCATTTATTAGATACATACAGGGATCAAGCATGATCAAGATGGTTTCCTTAGAACTGGAGTTCTTTGAATGGGCTCATTATTAACAAAATTTTTCTGATCTAAAACTATGGCTCCCAAGCTCCACAACAGTTCTCCAGCCTAATCAAATTGGATTCACATTTGTTTCAAGCTAGTTTGAATTCACGGTGTACTGCCATGTTAGAGGCTCGCAGTCCATTTAACAACTTGCCTTTCTAAATTCTAATTTCTAAATATGGTTCTGAAAGTTGAACAATGAAGAAAGCTGACAGTATGAGGAGGATAGTAGCATTTGAAAATGTGGTGCTAAAGGAGAGTTCTGTGGATTTCATGAATTGCCAAAAAGATAAATAAATGGATCTGAGAGGAAAGTCTGAACATTCCCCAGAAGCCAAAATTGACCAAACTGAGGCTATCATACTGTGGACTATCATGAGACAGCATGACTTATTAGAAAAGACAACAATGTTGGGTAAAGTGGAAGCCAATAGAAGAGGAGGAAGATGGCATTAAAGGTGCATAGACTCTGTCAAGGAACTGGAGTTTTCAAGTCCTTAGCAGAACTGTTAATAACAAGGTGTCTTGGAGGTCTTCATTCTTAGGATTGCCATAAATTGAAGCAGCTTGACAGCAATTAGCATCAACAAAAAATAAATTACCAAAATAAACTTCCATATTAAACTGAAAAGAAATATTCTGTTCCATCCTTTAAAAGCAACTGTAATCACATTTCTAGTAACAGCTTCAGGGAGTGTTGCAGAAATTAACCAACTGGCACTCATTTTTGCTTTTAGAATCCATCTTGATGAAGTGGGGAATTTGCAGGGGAAAACTGACAGGAAGGGAAAAATTTAAGAATTTTCCCTCTTGAGAAGTTGTTAAGTGGGATCCTAAACACCCTAATGGCACCAGATCTCATCTGATCTCTGAAGTTAAGCTGGCTCACCAACTCAGATGGGAGATCACTAATGAATACCAGGTGCTGCATATGATATTTCAAAAGCAGGAGATAGTAAAACCACATCTGAGTATTCCTTGCCTAAGAAAACCCTTCCAAATTCATGGGTTTACCATAAGTTAACAGGTGACTTGAAGGCATATCTACACACATACACACACACACACACACACACACACACACTCACATACACAATTTGGCTATGGTTTGCAGCATCAGCACTACAAAAGAAAGATGCGTTTGGGATCCCATTGTTTCCCTTATTATACACCATTTAGCCTCAGCTTTCAGAAGGTAAAGATAGGGAAAAATGGATAGTCTGGAAGAAATGAAATAAATATGCCTAGAAATAGATGGTAGGAAATGCACACGTGCACACAAACAGTCATTTTGAAATTCTTGGGACAAGGAGTAACAACAGAAACTCAGGGATGCCACTTGTAGCAAAATTGTTACTTCTGGGTACAAACCTGTTATTCAGATAACCGCAGATATGATTTTAATTTCGTAAGTAGATGGGTTTTTTAAACTATATCATACACGAAAAATTAAACTTACAAGAAAAAGTGTCATCCCCTTTAAATTAATGATACTATTTCCAATGGCAACAGTATTTTCAGATGGTAGTGACAGCATTAAATAGTCTGCTAGTTGTTCATGTTTGCTGCCAGCTAGAATCTGAAAGTGCCTATAACTCTTATTCTGGAGGTAATATATATTCTTTAAGACTAGTAGCCCCATGCTCCATTCATTTCTTTAATTCTCCTTCAACATCTTCCATGTTGGCCATCCTTACTTCTAGAGGTGTGATTCCCAAATTCTAGGCCTCCAAGGTGTTTGGACTTCAACTTCCAGAAGTCCTAGCTGCCTTGTCCAGTGATCTGTGATCCTAGGAGCTGAAGTCCAAAACACCTGGAGGACCAGAGTTTGGGAAATGGGAAGAAATACTTTCCCCTGTCTTTCCTGAATCTCCCACCATTCAGCTTCATTGAATGGCTGTGGGTTCTAGCATTACAGGAAAGAGAGAAAAGCTCTCCATATCCACACTTTCTACATGATTCACAATTTTTGTATGTTTCTACCATGCCCCCATTTACTCATTTTCTTCCTCCTCCGCTATGCTAAAAAGCCTCAGCTGTTGTAACCTTTCTTCATAATGAAGTCACTCCAGACTCTACCATTTGATATATCAGCAGTAAATTTTGCCATATCATTGCATAATCCAACTCCAGTTCATTTATGAACAAATTAAAAAGCTATGTATTTATTTAACTTATATGCCAACTTTCTCCCAGAATGGGACCCAAGGTGGCTCTCAGAGAGAACTAATCAAAAAACCTTCACAATAAAATTTAAGATCACGACATAAAACAGTATAAAATCATTTTAAAACATACAGAAGTTTTAAAAAATAAAATATCCCAGTAAGAGGCTCTCCTGTTCATACATTAAAAGTCTGCTTAAAGAAAAAGGTGTTTGCCTGCTGGTAAAAAGAAAGCAGGGAGGGGGCAATGGTGACAAATCAATTCTTTTGTAACTGGGCACAAAGCTGAGCATTTTATTAATGGGTGGTTTTCTGTTTTCAGCACCAGTGACAAACATTTACCTGCCAGACAAAAGCCTAACAAAGTGAAAAACTGGCTTAACATTTTTGCCGTGGGGCATAATTTTTAATGGAGCTTAGTGGTAAGTTAATAAACCAAATGAATCTAAATTATTTACTTTTGGCATTTCTCATCTACTCATTTTGACTTCAGCTACACTCACAGAAAACCAAAGTATAGTCTGAAGTTATGTCTGAGCTGAAGTCTCTTTGCAAATATAGTTTGCAATGGGTTACCAAACTAGGATTTGAAAATATAGCTTGAGCCTAAATTTGAAATCACAATTTCTACTAATGGTTTGTGTTACAGCTGAATTTACAAGCTATATTTATTGAGATTTCTCTGCTTCAAAAAGCTTGAACTCACAAACGCGAAAACTCAGCAGATGCAAATCTAAAGCATGGCTTTCTTCATATTTATCTGGAACCCGAAAGCATCATGTGGATTGTTTTAGGAAACCAAGGCCTGAATCTCATTATTAGGTCTAACAAGAGTAGATCCATCAGATCTATGAGAACTTGTTAAGTCAACACTTACATGAGTTCCATTGATTCAACAGGTCTATTCTGATTGGGACTTGTAAGTAGATTTAAACCTTGAGTTTGGTACTCCACCTAAACTGAACTATGGTGGTTTTACTGGTAACTAAGTAGGGGGTATTTGGGCTAAGATCTGGACACTTCTGAGCTACAATGCAAATTTTTCATATCATAAGTGTCTGACAGTTTGAAAAACAATCATATCAACTTCTTATAAATTTATTTCAAGGAACTGTATCTCAGAGCTGTAAATTGTACTGCAGAGCCAAAGAATACGTAAAAATCATGTTGTATCATGTTAGCTGTTTTTAAAAACTGTTTTGTTTACAAAGTGAAAAATATATTATGAATCCAAGAAAGGTGTGCTTGTTCAATGAACAGAATATATTGTTTCTGAAATCTAGTACAAAACTGCACACCTCCCAAAAAGAAACAATTCCATTCAGAAGATGAGTGTTTCCTTAACCTTTGCTGCTATTTTTTCTAGCTCTCCTCTTTTTGATTTTCCCAACAGCTAGATGCATAGTATGGCTACTGTCTGATAAATACAAATGACATGTTTAGCTAATATTGTATTTTGCATGTTTAACAACAACAACAATATTAATAATTATTATTTCTTATCCACCTCTCCTTATGGATCAAGGCAGGGAACAACAGATTAAAATGAAGCAACAAATAGACACATAGCACAGTTAAAAACACTAACACCAATTAAAAATGGTTAATCAATTAAAAAAGTATAGCACCAGTTAAAAAAGCATACACATCAAAGAGAGTGAATGCAGGATTTAAAAACTCATAATTTAAAAACCATCTTGATAGGTCTGCTGGAAGAGATGGGTCTTTAATGCTGTTTTAAATGTGGGTCAGCATGTCCAGCAGGTTATTCCACAATTTGAGGATAGCTGATAAACCTTCCACTGGTTAACAGTTGCCAGCCTGGTCATGGTTGACTGAAGATAACGTCCCACAGAAGATCTGAGTATATGGGATGGATTATATGGGAGAAGGCGATCCTGAAGGTAACCTGGACTCAAACTATATACTATAGGGCTTTAAAGGTAAGAACCAACACTTTGTACCTTGCCCAGAAACTAACTGGCAGCCAGTAAGTGATTTTAATATAGAGGTAATATGATTACTCTTCGATGGACCAGTAACCAGTCTGGCTGCCATGTTTTGTACTAACTGAAGTTTGAGAACTTGGTACAGAAGTAGCCCAATGTGTGCATTGCAGAATTCGAGCCTTGAGGTTACCAGTGCATGCACTACCATGTTTAGGTCCTGAATGTCAGCTGAATCTGATATCTGGGCTGTCATTTGGAGTGATGGCTCCAGAATCTGTGAATGCAGTCTTTCAAGGGGAGTGTGACCCCATACAGAACTGGTTGACAAACCTCCAACCTCAGTTACTGGATTCATTTTCAGTTTGTTTTTCCTCATCCAGCCCATTACTGACTTCAGGCATTCATTCAGAGGAGACACACTATCCTTAGCTGATGCTGTTTGTGAAAGCATGGGGACCTGTATTTGGGTGTCGTTGGATACTGACAGCACCCTGCTCCATGCCTCCAGATAATTTCTCAGGTTTCCGGTAGATCAGTGGTTCTCAACCTGTGGGTCCCCAGATGTTCATGGACTTCAGCTCCCAGAAGCCCTGAGCATTGACCATAGTGGCTGGGGCTTCTGGGAGCTGAAGTCCACGAACATCTGGGGACCCACAGGTTGAGAACCACTGCGGTAGATGTTAAACGGCATTGGGGACAGAATAGCACCTTGCGGTATGCCATATAACAAACTCCCTTTTTTAGGGGCAGCTATCCCCAAGCACCACCATCTGGAACCTAACTAGAGACAGGGCCAGAACCACTGAAGCACAGTGCCTCCAATTCCCAAACCCCTCAGGCATTCCAGAAGGATATCACGGTGTCAAACACTGCTGAGAGGTCCAAAAGCAGCAAGAGGGATGCACTTCTCTTGTCAGTGCTCAGCTGAAGAGTGACCACAGTGGTCTCAACTCCATATCCTACTCTGAAGCCAGTCTGAAATGTGTCTAGAAAACACATATCATCCAAGACTGCCTGGAGCTGAAAGGCAACTGCTCTTTCAATCACCTTGCTCAAAAAAGAAAGATTCAATAATGGTGTATAGAGGGTCCAGGGAGGGTTTTTTAAGAAGAGATTATACTACCACTTCTATTAAACAAGATGGAAGATTTCCTTCCCTGAGATGGCCCATGGCTATAAACAATAAAGTGACAATAATTAAAGAAAGGTTTTCATTACTTGAGGGATAACGTAAAAGGAAGATGCTTCACCAGTTTAATTTCTATGTGTCAGGCTACTATTAAAGAGTAGGATCAATGCAAAGCCAGCTCTACAAAATCACAAAAGAGTTTGTTACTTAATTTATTATTTTTATATTTTTCCTGCCAGGGAAGGGGAAAAATTACAAACAGGATTTTTCTGTTTTTGAGTGTCAGAACAACTTGAATGGCATCGTATATAATGGACCTTGACTTTACGGTGTGATGCAGACTCCTCAGCCTAGCTGTGTCAGTTATATAAAATAAGGAAATGATACAAATTCCCCTATGAAACAACGGCCTTTTCCACACCGGAGAAATGAAATGAGTTAGCACGAGCTCTGACAGACATCGCCCATACGTTCGAGTGCGCTAGCTTGTACATAATTGGCAAGCTCCACACTGTAATCCGCCCGGTTAAGTCGTCAACAGTCAGCGCGCAGGCTTTTTGAAAAACAGGGAAAAGGTTTTTTTTTTCCTCGTACCGTGCTGATTTGTGCATGATGTAATCGGAGGGCGGGCTGTGGGCGTGGACAGCTTCAGCGGTTGGAACGCACCGCGAGAAGCCTCCAAGCAGCGGTACAGAAAAGCTTAAATCCTCCGCAGCATTACCAATAAAAGGCCAATCGCTGGCGCCTCCTTGCGTGGTCTTAAGCCCATAGATGTTCCAGTTCAGCCAGCACAACTCCAAGAAGCCAGAATACAGCTAAAATGGGCCGTTCAACTTCAGGAAACACCTCTGCCTCCATCGCTCACAGGGAAAGATAAAAGCAGAAAAAAGGGGCGAGAACCCACCAGAGATAGGGAGAAAAACTGCACTCCACCCAGCTATGGTGCGGAAAACCATTCCCCTGAGATAGGGCATGAAAATAAAAAATCAACACGGTTTATTTTACGGCTAGCAGAAGGAATGAGAGGAGGGAGTCATCATGGGAGGAACTGCGGGACATGACGTGAGCACGCACGTCATGACGCACGGGGCCATTTTTTTTAAAAAAGAGCTGCCAATCACATCCGCTGTGCGAATTCCACGGAACGTGTGGAAATGGCAATAGACCGTTGTAAAATATGTCCGTGGTAGCACGGACAAAAAAACCCAACCACCCGGAAACGTTGCAGCGCAAATTCCACGGAACGTGTGGAAAGGGCCAATGTTAACCTTATTTCTTTTCTCCCTTGAAGTTGAAAGCAATGCTAACATCGATCTTCAGTGAACAACGATCAGGGTCTATATTCAATCTGTTTCCCAGTCTTTAGTGGGAAGTATGCACAAGGTTATGATTGAACCAAAAATACATTCTGAACTGTTAATTATATAGAGCTCTTCAATAAAGGGAAATAAGCTATTTCTTGTCATTATTTCCTTGACATTGCTACACATGTACTTTGAACTTCACGAAATAGAACAGCCAAAGGACTGCATAAATTTAGCCTTATAAAATTTGGATAAATTGTTTAGATTTTGAAGAACTTTCCACCTTAGGCATCAATCTTTCAGCATTTGTTAGCAGAAAGTAAAAGGTTGAAGAATTGTTGTTGGAATTACACAAGAGAGTGTCTCATCTGTATATAAACCTCAGTCATAGAACAATGCATAGCAATTCTACTGCTTTTTAGTGCATCAATTTTCAGGGAAGTGAGTTCAGAACTTCAGCTTCTAAGAGTAGCATTAAGCACACACATGCACCACACAGAGATACCTTGTAACTAGGTTCTCCTAATCAGAAGCATCCCAGGCTCTCAGATTTCAGGGTCCAAACATGACATCCAGGAATGGCCTCTAGTGATGTTACAAAGATCGGCTCCTAATGATGTCATGGGGATGGGCCCTGGTGATGTCATTAAGGGTGGTATATTAAGCATCAACCACAGTTGCTCAAGCATGTCATTCAAATAAAAAGTTTAACATCCAACATGAGAAAACATTATGTTTTCCAACCACACACACATGCACACAACATATAATTTTTTCAGCTCTGTTTTAAACACTTTTCTGAGTATTTGTTTGTGTAGTCCAAACAGAGAAGTTTGTAGTTGAAACAAAGAATTTTTTTCAAGAAAAAAAATGTCTTCCAAACTGTTGCTTTAAATGGATTGCTCCCATTAACCAATTTCCCTCTCTGGCCACATTATCTTTTATTTATACTCAGGTTGTGGAATTATCTCACCTCACAAAATTAATAATCCCCATAATCATAATCAAACTACCAATAAACATCACATATTTGGGGCAGGTGGAGATGGTCAAGAAAATAATCAGTAACAACAAATATAGACCAAGAAGGCAGTAGAAACCGTGAGACCAAATCCTATCTATTCTTACTCAAAAGCAAGCCCCATTAGGTTTAATAGGACTTATTAGTTGAAAATACTGACATTTTCAGTATATCTCAGACCCTGTCTTATCATTTTCTTTATGCCAGGGAGCAAGAATAGAAGAGCTAGATGGGGTAAAGAGAAAGGACCACAACTAGCAGAGCTAGTAGAAGTGAGGGGAGAAGGAAAAAGAGAGAAAGAGCAAGAGAAAAGGAAGGGAAAAGCAAAATGTAGGCACTAGAATTCAGGATGGGGGATTAAACTGGAGATAAACATAAAAAAAGATGAGAAAGGAAGGAGGATGTGGGAAGGAGGCTGAAGGTGAATGCAACTAGATGATGTGGAGAAGGGAGAAAAGATGAGAGATAGAGACAGAGAAAGGGGGAAGAGAAAGAGGAAGGAGAATTTAGACACGAGCTGTGGTGGGAGGGGAGAGGAGAAAGAAGGCCAGAAAGAAAAAGAAAGATGCAGGAATGAGGAAGGTGAGTTTAGTCAGAAGATGCCCTGGAGAAGGAGAATGACTTGAATTGTAATCCAAAAAATCTGAAAAGCCAAAATTTCCCACATCCTGGCTCACACAGTGGAATTCTAGGATATAAGGACTGGTTGATTTGACCTGAACCTGAGCTGTCCTTGTTAGCCTAACACTCATAAGTTATCAAGCTGGCCTATTGGTTCTTTAGTGCTATAACAGTGGGGTATTTCCCTGTCTTCTGCATGCACAGATCTACAGAATACATGTGGTTTTTTTTACTGTACATTTGGAAAAGAATGTAGTGTGACTATGCTATCACTAACAATTATAGTAATAACAATATGCAGATGTAAGGGGGGGGAATACCATAATCATTCTGTTATTTGAAAATCTTCCTTGGTTTCATGCAAGTATGTAGATGTCTGCAGCCAAATTCTAATCTGGTCTTTGAAGTCTGTAAAACTGACAATTGGGTCCATCTAAGCAGAAAGCTTTATAAAATCAGGACTTCTAGCAGGCACATTTTCATTTCTGCTAGTTGCACATATTGTAAATACTAATTAAAAATTCCTGTGGATTGATGAATATCTATAGTGTTCTCAGGAACTAATTTCTCAGGAATGAAAAGAAGCTCAGTAAACTTGGGAATATGAACATTGTTTTCATTTGAGAAAACTTGAAAAATAGAAATGATTTGTACAAAGAGTCATTTTTATCCCATGTTCCCTGTGGAAAGGCACAAAAAGTAACATACGCACACAAGTAATGAAACCAGGAATGGAATGGAAGGAAGGAAATAAATGGAGTTGTAGGTTTGAAGTAGGCTGTCTTCCTGCCAGGATGAGAGCCACTTTTACAAAACCCTTATCTCTGTTATTTTAAAAACTCAGGGTCAGGGTATCATCTATTTAACTAGTATCTGGCTACTGCAAACTATGAACCTGGGGAAAATTAGCAACATTGAATAGATTACAGGAAGTCCCTGCCTTTTGATGTCCTGTTATCTGATGACTCGCTCTTTCAATGCTTCCAAATTAGTGACAAGTTCAATTAATTCAGTGGGGGTTCTGCTCTTTCATCAATTCTTCTTGCCTACAGAGGCTCACCTGGAAACTCCTGCTACTTGAAAAGTGAGCTAAGAGGGGGGAAAAAAGATTCAAAATGTGTGTGTGCGCACAGTTGGTCCCAAGTAAGTCTCCACAAGTCCTTCATGTCCCTACAGTACAGTACACGGATTCCACTTTTCAACTAATTCTGTTTTCTGACAGTGCTTCAGTCTCTAACCTGTCAGATAAATGGGGAAAACCTGTACAGGAGAATTTGGGATAGAACTTGCAACTGTTACTTTTTGTTGTACAACTCCCAGTATCTCCACCTAGCATGACAAGCCAGAATAGACCCCCCTGCAAAAAACTTTATTTGATGAACAAGTTTTTCTTGTATGCGTCAATATTGCTAAAATCAATTTAACCTAATCTGAAACCAGAGTTAGGAAAACCTACTTTTTGGATTATAAGTACAAGTAGTCCAAGGAATAAATTTTCCAAACTCTGGTTTCAAATTGAGTCAAATTGTTTTTAGCTAAATGAATCTATACATGGATAGCTTGTTCATCAAGCAAGAGGATTTGAGTGTGGGAGGGTCCCCTCTTCAAAGATAATCTCAGTTCTACAACAAACCAAACTTAATGTCTTAAAAGTTAGTTGTGCTTAAGTACCATTGATATTAATGGCCACTGGAAAGAACAGTCAGTGATATAGTTCAGGATAGACCCTGGGGCCAAGACCAAGGCTTCACAGCCCAGGGGCCTTCCAAAAGAATGCCCACGGAGTGATAAGTTATGGGGGCAGCAGCAGAGAGATCCAGGATGAGCACTTGAACCACCATCAGCAAAGTACCCTGCCCCTCCAAGTGCAAGTGAAAAATATTTTTGCTCTTAGGAGATGGCATCCTCTTCTACAGCAAACATAAGCTCATTTTTAAGTAAATGCGATTAGCAGCAGTGGCAACAAACTACTCTTTTGTTCCTCTATGGTACCATGATTTAAATTCAGTTTAAAAAATAAAATTGAACAAGCTTGGAACACTCATATTTCTCTCTCTCTCTCTCTCTCTCTCTCTGTCTTTCCCTCGCTCTCTCTTCTCTACTTGCTCTAACATAGTAAGAATATAGAATCACTTGTCAAGGAGGAAATGACAAAATGAATTGTGTGCTTCTCAAAAGTAATAGTACAGCCATCTAAAATATGAGGTTTAAAACTGCATAGCTACACAGTTAATACCACCACTATGACTACCTGATCTCATTAATTTTGATAAAAATTAAGGGTGATTAACTTTCTCTTGGACTAGGAACACACCAAGATACTACAAGCCATCCCATCCATATGTTCTGAGTTATTCTGGGAGGCTTGGATAGCTCATTCTGGGAGACTACCTTGGAGAGCTCTTTTAGAATTCAGGCTAAAACTCAGAGTAGATATGTCACCCAGCTCCTACTCTTCATGCCCATATTGTAACTGTTTGATATTAAACTTGCATTTCACATGATACCAAACAATTTGTACTATCTGCTAATGTGCACTCCCAACAGATACAGATCTTTTATATGGCTCATCAAGTTCAGTGAAACTGAGTAGTGACCTCAGCGCAACTGTGACTGTACATTGCACTATTTTTTACCTAAAATATAGCTTTGTGTCACTATCGTTTATGGGCAAAACTTCATTCCTTCTGCACCTGCACAGCAAACATCAACTAGTGGGTCTTCCCTCACCAGAATAACTTACTCATTTATTTGTACCAGTTATATTACTGTGAAAAAAAAAAGGCTGTGTCCATCAAAAGATCAAAACTCAGTAAGTATAAAATAATGCTTAGCATTTCAAGTACATAGACAGCAGCCTCAGTAGTTAGTGGGGCAGCTATTAAAACACCACTGATCTAGTAAACAGAATGCTTTAGAGGTTGAGATGAAAGTGTAATTATGAGGATCATTGTTACTTTGCAATTAAGCAATGTTCTCTAAAAACAGCTCTCTAATGTAAGCTGTAACAAGGATAAGCAGGGAGGGGCAGATTCTCAGCCCATCCTTTATTAGCTAAACGCCTGCAAGGATTTTGAACTCAATTATTTTCAAGTGTATATGAATTATATACACTTGAAAATAACTGAGTTCACATACCTTTAACACCCTAAAGGCACTAAATCCCAGCTGCTTTTGGAAGCTGAGCAGGGTCAGCCCTGGTTAGTATTTGGATAGGAGCCCACTAATGAATACCAGGTGCTGTATGCTATATTTTCAATGAACAAATTGACAAAACCACCTCTGAGTATTCCTTGTTCAAGAAAACCCTGTGAAATACATGGAGTTGGCATAAGTCAACAGGCAAATTGAAGGCACACACACAAAAAATTCTCCTGCTTGAAAATCAATATTTAACATTTGTTTCCAGCTAATTTCCGATTCTAAACTTTGCATGTTAAACTTTAAATGCTGTTATGTAGTCACTAATTTCAAAGCAATGATTACCAAGATATTCTGAAACAGATTAGCCATCAGTGGTTCAATATGGATTCTATTTATTTTTTAACAGAGCTTTCCCAATCTAGCAACATGGGAATGTCGAAGCATTTCACATGTTCTTAAAATATAAATTTTCAGTTATTTATATGTAACAAATACTATCTTTTACTTAAAGATATTTATCTATTTATGCATTCAGAAATGTACACCCTGCTTTTCTAGTGTTTGCCCACAACTCAAGTTGGCTAATGGCAGTTAAAACAATATGATTTAGGAACACTATAAGAAAAACAGATTAATAATAGAAATGAAATAATTGGTTATAAACAACATATTTTTCATAAAGCAACCATTTTGTGCAATAATTTGTCCCAAATACAATTTTGTGCAAAAATTGTATTTTTCACAAAAACTCTTTTGCCCCTCCCCAAAACCTGTGTGAAATTTTTGCAAAAAGCTCCTAAAATATGAAAAAGTATTTTGAAATGTACAAAAATGCTTGTAAATCTTATCAGTGGGGTGAGATTATTCACACACAGGAATAAAATAAGTAATGAATTGCAACCCTATTAAGATTGCAGGAGTTTTAATGCTTCCATATTCTGAAATCAATGCAGCAGAAATCGACTAGTTTTTAAAAGGGCTTTTAAAAATGTTTAGCTATAGATATAACAAAAATGGGGCACATATTTAAAATTCAGAATCCAGAGCTTTTCAAAGGTGGTGATACAGATTAACTATTCCCCTAGTGACCTGTTTGTAAGAAATTATCACGCAGAAGAGTACATGTGCTCAGTTTCATAATTACATAGATTTCCTTACTTATATTATATTTCAAGTAAGTTGGCAAGTTGAATTTCACTTTTTCCAGCAATCTACTTCAGTCCAGACTATACAGAGCTGTAATACAGATTACTTTTATTTTTATTTTTTTTTAGGGGAGATCATAAAACAGAAAATGTTTCTAGAGTAGCGGATCAAAATTTGCTTCTGTAAAAGGAATAGAAAAAGAACTTAAAACCTATTATTCAGACGGTTGGAGAAAAATACATTTTCTCTGTAAACAAGTAATAACAGCTATCACGAAACCTTTTACATCTTTTGTACCAGCTATTTTTTGTGTTATTTTCTATCTCTAAGGAGATCTGGAATAACATAATATATCTCCAACATTTCTTGCTTTGCCTCATATTCTCCCATTGAAATCATACTCCTGCTTTTCTTTTCTTTTCAAAATCCACTCTCTCATCTTAATGTGTGTCAAAATGTGCCCTCTCAAAGAAAGTGGGAGCCATTACACAGGACATGCTGCCAGCTACTAACACAGGATATAACTGAGACCTCTAGCCACACGTAGTCTTCAAGCTGTAGATGTGGAGGGTGGGTGGGTTAAGTGGACCCCAAAGCTTTGGTTGTTTCACTGAAGCCATTAAAATAATTTCACCCACTTCTATCCAAATTTAGAAGATATGCTATGCAAATTCCTGTTTTAGTCTGTGTAAGCTCTAGTGCTGACCTTGACTTCTTTATACACTTCCTCCATCCCACTCTGCACCAGGACTGACTGGTGTTTATGGAAGCAGTGGCTGGAAGCAGGAAAGCAGGGCCCTCTCTAGAAACCTGTGCCCAAAGCCACCTCCTCCATTTTATCCTAAAGTTTCATCTCCTAAAGGTTTGTGGGAGTTGGGAGAAATGAAAATGCTATTATTAAAGTTACAAGAAACATTACTGTAGCATTAAACAGACTCCCCTTGTATAAGAGGCGGACTGCATAAGGCAGTAGCCTTATAGCAAGCATACAGGATGAGACAAATATCTGCCCTTTCATTTCATCATTAACATAACAGTCCAATGTATATTTACTCAGAAGTCTTCTAACTGTTTCCAATGGCACTTACTCCCAGATAACAACCTGTGGGGTTGTAACTTTAAAGTAATCACAGCTAAAAATATGTACTTTACCTGTATGTATTCATTCAGAGGCTAAGAAAGCCACCTACCACAATTTAAATACAGTCAGCCCTCCACATTTGCAGTTTTCACTTTTGTGGATTTGATTATTCACTAATTATTTGTGGTCAGCTCTGCTTCTGCCCTATGCCATTTTTAATAGGGACTGTAAGCCTTGTGAGGCTGAGAAACTGCAAAGGGGGCTTGTAAGTCCCTATTAAAAATGGTGTGGGGCAGCAGTGGAGGTGGCAGTGAGCTCCACAAGCCACCCACTTCTGTCTTGTGAAGGAACCCTGATTCCTCAAAGGAATCCACAGTAGGTTGAATATGGTGATTATACTTTTTGTGTTTGTGTTAAATATGGTCTGAGAGAGCCGAGAGTTATTCATGATTTCTTCACTTTCATGGGAGTCCTGTGCCCTTAACTCTGGCAAATGTGGAGAGATGACTGTATGCTGTGAGAACTCTGTATATTCAGGGCTGAGTCCCAGCACTCTTACTAGGTCTCTTTGAAGCAATAAACAATAAACAATATCAATTACATCTATTGTGTCTGCACTTATCTGTTAGACCATCTCTCACTTTTGATTGGAAATTATCAGAAGAACCAATAAATATTGCACACAGCCTTTATCTTTCTCTTTGAACGTCACAGACTGCCCTCCTTGGAATCCTCTGCACTTGACAGAGGTAGCCTCTACTGACTATCCGGAGAATGAATTACAAAGGTACCCTGCTCAGATCCCTCCTCTGCTACAAACTTTCTCAGTAACTTGGAACATGCCTCTGTCTCTTGTCTTCAGTTGCTTGTACATTAAATGGGGACAATGGTTGCTGCTACCACACAGGGATGTTATGAGGAGAGACTAGCTGAATCATCTTCTCTATTAAAAGTGTCAGCTTGGAAATCCAGAGTAAGGATGGGCCACTTGGGCACAGCTTAGGCTTCTACCATGGTTGAGATCTACCTGCCCCCAACCACTGAGGGGCACCAACACGCCATCCTAATCCACTGTAGCCACAATGCTGGATAATTAGAATTCCTCTTACATTTAGAAGCAACATAAGAAGTAACTGTCAAACTGTTGGTAGTTTGTTGTTCGCTGTATGTTGCAAGGACTATGTGGTAATATTGAGCAAGGCCTTCCTCATTAAAACTAATTGCTCCTGGACAAGCCACTACTTCTTTCATCTTGCTAATGAAATTTTGATTTAACCCTCAAAAGAAGAAACTAGTC
This sequence comes from Iguana delicatissima, assembly GCA_948472985.1. NCBI lineage: Eukaryota > Metazoa > Chordata > Lepidosauria > Squamata > Iguanidae > Iguana > Iguana delicatissima. Next base: position 365,088 of record CAOKZL010001007.1, on the reverse strand, counting down.
ATAGTCCTTCTCAAAAACAGTGCTTCATTTGAGCTAGCTATCACTCTATCCCTAAGACTAGCTGAACCAGCAAATGGATTCATGAACTGCTGAGATGAGATACACCAACAATTGTAGCAGCGCAATTGACACATTTTTGCACTAACACTGAAAAGGCACAAGCACTCCAGACAACACACTTTTCTGAAAATATATTCAAGATTTGAATGATAAAAACTCAGTGGGAGGAAAATCAATTAATCAACCACTTTATTTCCCACCTTTTCCCCCGAGAGAGGGGTTCAAGAATGAAACATCTGAAAGTCAGTGACTTCAGCTTCTTAAAATTAAAGACTCAACCAAAGGTGATTTTTCTCCTCTGCTAAAGGAAAACAAGATAATCTTCTTATGACAGCTACCATGCAACCACTGGAGCTGCCTGACTTTTCCAGTTATTACCTTTATCTGAACATACTACTGTGCATCACTTCTGAAAATTTTTGGCCTTGAGGCTATTTTTGGCTGGTGAGTAAATGTGAAGAGTACTAGCCTTATAATAAAATATGCGACTGGAGAAAGAAAAGAAAGAAAAACTCCTTCAGCATAGAGGCTCTCAATATATCTGGCCTACTGGACCACAAAATTTTCCCACAAGGATCCAAAGCCCAGTACCACTTGTGATCCGTATCGTTATCATATTCACATAGTTTATTGGAAAGTCACTAGCAGCCACTGGCTCATGGATTTGCACTGGTCTGTGGACCATCACATTGTTTTAGCATATGCCATTGTGCAACTTTGTTCTTTGCAGGAGATGGATATTTCCTCTGTTGTACACTATACTGCAAGTATAGCTTCTCTCACTATTGCACAGTAACAAACTCCAAAGCTCCACGCTAGGAGAAAACATACTTAGTTAGATGCGTCTTATCCTTCTTTGTACAATGTTTTGCACTGGAATTTAAATAAACATGCAATAATTAAGTAGCAATCCAAAGGGAAAAACCACACTCAGTTGAATAAGGGAATACACAGTGGTAATACAGTATTGATGAAATATACCACTTAAATTTTTACCTGGACTTTTTTTAAAAGAACTTGCTGGTTCTAATAGAGTCCCAGGACAGTTACTATCAGCCTTTTCAGCTTTATTGCCACCTGTTCCACAGTTTTAGTTGCCTAAACTAAAAGCATGTTTTTGTTTGTATACTTCAGATTTAAAGGGTACTCTAAATCAAATTTAGAAATGGACCAGTGGGATGGGGAGTATATGACTTGTAAACAATAATTGTTTAGGGATTATTTACTACATTGTATTTCAGTTATGATTGATTTAGAATATGAGGAAATGATTAAGAAAAGCAAAATGAAGGTGCGGCACCACTCTTGCTTATTTACCCCAAAATAAATCTCACTTACTTCAGTGGAGTTTCACTCCCAATTCAAACATATAGAAAACTGCAGCCTCAGTTTCTTTTTCACCACATTTGTACCTTTTTTTAGGTAACACTTGCTCTGACTGCTTTGTCTAAACACCTCATATTCACATATAACAGAGGAGCAAGAATTGATTTTTGACGGTTTGGTCAATGGTAGGCCATTCAGTATATGAACAAAACAGAAATTCTTGACACTAAATCATTAGGGCTGTTATCCATACACTAATTAAGTTGACACACTGGTCACTTGTATAAACTGCTGAGTAAACAAATAGGCCGTTGCAATCTCAGCCTCCAGGGCTCACCTAAGGCACTCGGCTGCCTGAGGCAAAAGGTAAGATTTCCCTGCTCCCAAATTATATCTACAGAAACTAAAGAAACTTCAGCTTCCATGTTGGCAAGAGGTCAGAGCCTTCCACAGATAGCCCCTGAAGACAGTGGGCTCATTTAGGGGTTTCTTGATGAGAGTGTGGCAGACACGCAGCTCTTACTCCAAATCTAAGAGAAAGCAATAGCTAGGAAGATAAAAGAATGCTTGAGGGATAACACTGCTGTCCCCCAACACCTCACAACTGAGGCAACTGCCTCACTCTGTCTAAACCTAGAATTCACTCTAGATGATCTCAGTTTGTGGCGCTATGCGTGTTGCACTGGTATACCAGCTTGTGTCACTGCTGATGAGCTTGACTGTCACCACAGACGTGAGGAGTGTAGTAGTAATACATTCCGTCTGCCCCTCTGAAATTACTAAAATAGCGGGAGATAAAGCAACCCCAGTACTTCCCATTCGCTCCTTTTACTGTCCCTTTCCCCCATCTTCTTCCATCTGTTATTAAACCCTTGAGTTTAGAAAAGTTATTTTTCAGCTATAAGTCCTAGAGTCCCCTAGTGGCCATGGTGGCCTAGGGAATTCTAGGAGCTGCAGTTGTTAAAAGTAATTCTTCCAAGCTCTGGGCTACCAGCACATAAGAATCCACTTCATTACAGAACATGGGGAGCAAATGAAAGAGCCGCTGGAAAGTGCATGGCTGCAACTTCTTTAGTAGTTTTAAAGATCCAATGAATGTGCAGGTTAATATCAAATCCCACTAAAATGATGGTAAGATTCCACACTTTGAAAGACTCCCTAGAGCCCTTTCCCACCTCATTTTTTAAAAAATGCACAATTTCTGTCAAGAAAGATCTTTAACATACCCATGATAGATGTGGGTTTCTAAAGCTGTTTCGAGCCATAGAGTACAGCTGTGTGCCAGGCCAGCCTGCTGAAGAGCAAGTCAGAGCTCTTCCCAGAAATGCTTTTCCACATCTGAAAGCTTCTCCCTTTTCAGACAGGGCTGACTGAGCCATGTCTACTGACACTTTTGTAAGTTACAGACCACAATATTCCAGCTTTGAAAATGACTTGGGAATTTTGGCTTTGTTACAGAACACACGTTGACACGTCTCCTGATGGAGCAGAGAAATGCATGCAAATTTAGTCTGTTCTGTGTCATGAGCACTGCTTTCAGGTTGGTTTCTGGGACAAATCTCTGGTGCTGCTCTCAACCCTTAAAGCTAGAAGACCAAGGGCTTATATACTGAAAACAGCACCTTTCTCTATATCCATCCATGTGCCAGCTCTGGTTGGATCAGGAGGCCCCGTTCAAGAGCACTCTGGAATATAATGCTGGAGAATGTAAAGAAATCATAAATCTTTACTTAAAGTCTGTAACTTTTTTTATTTCTCAACTGCCTTCTAGCTGATTTAGTGTTATGTTCAATAGTTATCTTCAGTGAAGTTTTCATTTTCTGGACATTTAATTTTTTTCCCCATGCAATCTTTGTTGAGTCTTCATGAAAAACAGTTAATAAATATTTTAATGAACTAAACTTCAGCCTGTGACCAACTTCATGGCTAAGCACCCATGTGTGTGTGTGTGTGTGTGTGCTTACTTCACCTCAGTGAGTCAAATAAAACTCACAAAACAAGAGTTTTGTACAGTTCATTTTACACACTAAATAGATGTTATATTTGGCAGTTCTCAATAATAAAATTAATCCCCTTGATAATTGAATATACTATTTAATACCAAACACACTTGCACTTCTTTTCTAAGAGAAAAGAGAAGTAAGTAAGAAATGATGACGACGATGACAACGATAAAAGCATTGAGGGATAAAAGCTAGGTACTGAAACTTGTACTAAAGATACAGGAATGGCTTTTAAGCCTCACGTTTTCTTTAAAATAGTATTTTTAATAACATTAACTATCAGGTTCTGCATAAAGATTCATAACAGTTCAGGAAAAGAAGAAAAACTCCTAAATACTTGTGTCAGCTAATTCCCTGTGCTTGGACAAGTGGCCTTGCCTTCTTATACTGCACAAATCTTATAAAAATTGATCAAGACAAACTCCAAAGGCATTGCCTGAAATAACTTGGATTCCCCCCCGCCCAAAAGGATGGGAGTTACAGTGTGACTAATATTCTTGGGAAAATAACCATTTCAAAATATAATTTTGTAAGTTTCAGGGATGGGATAATGATGATTCATTATTTGTCAATGTTGCAGGAAACTGGAAGTAAAACTGTAAAATTACTCTTTGAAACACACCAGTGTTCATAAGGAGAAGAGCAGAAGAGCAGTTTTGTTTTGTTTTCTAAGGGACATACATATATCTCACTTTCCTCATGTTCTCTTTTCACACTTGATGGCAGTCTCATGCATTTGATCCAAATCCAAGGCAAAACTTTTAATGATGGTTGACACAAAGAAACTGAACACATTGTATCTACATATAACAGTTACCAAGTGATTCATATATGAAGATGTAGGGGTTGAACCAAGTAAAGATTGGTTTATATGTCAAGAAACACCAAAAACTTAGGATGAAAATGGCTCTTTCAGCTGTACTACCTGATTCACTGTTTCAAAATACGCCCAGAGAAGCATTTTCTTGCAGTAATTTTTTTTACTCCATTTACCCTTGTATATCTGAGCTAATTTCTAAGCAGTTGGTTACTTTCTTAAAAAAAGAATCAGCTGTTTTCAGTAACTGATAGAATGACATTACAGTACAGTAGAATACCCCTACATGTTTCATAGTTGTACAGAGATAACTGTAAAATGGCCATATTGGTAAGTATATTTCTATGCTTTCAAATTTATTAGAGGACAACCAACACCTCTGAATTTCCTCGTCCACAGAGCAGTTCAGGGTACAGGAGCAACCTCAAATATTGTGTTGTTCTAAAATGGAGATGTCTATGACTTGACAGCTGTGGTCACTGTTGTCAACAACAACAAAAACTATGCCTAGACAATTCAAATGTGTTAACAGCACTTATAACCTTACAAAAATAACAATTAGTTTATTACTTATTTAAATTTAGAACCTGCCTTTCTCACAGCTCAGGATTCATTACAATAACTAATCATGCAGCCAGTTTCTAAGTTGCCAAAATTTTATACACATAAAGATTTTATAATATGTAAAACATTTAGGTATTTCGGCTTGAGGACTAAAGGATCACTTTCTCACCTGACTGCATCACTATTTGCTGGGTAGGGCTATGCTCATTGTGATAAGAATCTCATAGCTTCTAAGCACTTTCAAAGCAAAGAGCAATATGAGTGAATGACCCCATTCTTTCCTGCAGGCATTGCAACTTGTTTCTGGGTGGTCAGAAGCAGAGAGATTGAGGTTGAGATTGAGGTTGAGATAAAGTATGGGGGGAATACTTTTTCTGTTTTTGAAGACCTCCTAACTCTGGAGTGAAATGGGAGTGCACTTCCTCCTTGAGTCCTTGGGAACCTACCTGAACACTCAAATCATCCCTAAATTTCTGATTTCTGTATTAGGCCAGAATCCTATTGAGGATTTATTTATGTTTTAGTGCCATAGTTGTGGTGCTATGCAGTGACTCCTATCTTAATTCCTCCAGTCTCCACTTACCAGGAAGCAGCTGCTGTGATTGATGGGGATTGGCTTCCCTGTTGATTGAGATGCAGCTGGCTGACAGTCCCACCCCTTCCCCTGAGCAATCTCTGGTATGACAAGAAGAAGCAGGATCCCTGTCACAATTCCCTCTCATGCCAGAGATCACTTGTTCAAATGTGGGAGGTGAAACCATCAGCCAACTGCTTCCTGATTGACAGGGGAACAGAGTCCCATCGACTGCAGTGGCTGCCTCCCAAAAAGTGGCAATTAGGGAACTTTCACAGTCTATATGTAGCCTCTGAACCAGGGACCACACAGAGTTCATCAACACAAAACAGTCATGACTCCATAACTGTAGCTTAAGCATTTGTCACTGTCCAGTAGGATTCTGGCCATAATCTTCAAGTATATTCACCCATTCCTGGAATAAAATTCAACACTGTGCACAGTGTGATTGGAAGGCAGGTTATAGGGCAATTAGGGTAATCACCCACTGATCCAATATAATATAACTATGTAGAAATTGTTATTAATATCACAGATAGCCTTGTTTTCTCCCTCTTACTAAGAGGGCTCAATTATTAGCCTTAGTTATTGCAGCCTGCCATCCTGTTCCCCACCAATCTCAAACCAAGGAGCATTTTATACCAATGTTTTCAATTCATTTGTTTTATAAAGTCAGAAGCAAATATTGCCACACTACAGTACACCCACTGAATATTCAGAGGTTCTGTTCCAGGAACCCCTGCATAAAAAAACAACACAAAGCTTTGTGTTCCGTTATAGTCAATGGGTGCAATGTGCATGCACCTGTGTTAGTGCGGATGTGTCCTCACCATGTCCATTAACTATAATGGGATGAGACACTTTGCACAACCTGACATTTGTATATACGGAGGTTGCGCAAGAGGACGGGCCACTATATTCGATCTAAACATTTTATTAGAGGATGGGAAATTAAATACAAACTTTATTAGCCAAACATTTCCTTCAAATCTGCCACTTGGCAATTGTGATAATTAAAATATTGACTTCAAGCAAAAGGAGATAAAAAGCATTATTAAAAAGACCATCAGTGTCCCTTGTCAAATAGTACAACAGCATAAAGTATATAATATAATATAATATAATATAATATAATATAATATATTGTATATATATTATTGTATATTGTATATTGTATATATAATATAATATAATATAATATAATACAATACAATATAATATATATTACGTAATATATTGTCCTATAGCAGCACCATGCTTGTCCCTAGGTTGTTGAGAACTGTTTCTGCTTAATCAGGTTTTCTTAAATGAACACAAATATACCCTATTTGCTGGTGTATAAGACTCACTTTTTTTCCTGAAAAATACTGTTTGAAAATGGGGTGCATCTTATATGCCAGTGCATCTTAAATGCCGGCAAATAGTATTTGCCGACATATAAATGGAGTGTGTCTTACATGCTGGTGCATCTTATACACCGGCAAATATGGCGCTAAGAAGACTCATACTGTACTTCAAAAGGGCCTTCTCAAATCATTCATATTTACTGCTTAAGCAGGAGAAGGACGTATCCTTGCATTTTTAAAGTATTATCTAACTACATAACTTTTAGAGAACTAGGAAACAAAAGGGTACATTCATTGAAGTATAGAGATGGAAGAGTAATCAAGATCTACTTCCTTAGCAGTGGCAAGAGAGTTTCCATGTCTCTCTCAGTGTGTGCGGCTGATGTCTCTCTGTTTGTTTTCACCTTATAAAAAGTTCAGGACCCAGAGAGAAAAACACCAGCCAGTGCAGCTGTTGGACAAAGTGAAAAGTACACAGATACAGATTTGGGTAATACCACAAAAAACCATGGCCAACAATAGCTAAGAAGAATGCCAATAAGTAGCAACAGCAGTGTGCCTGTGGCTGATTAGAAGCCCTATTAGTTGTGGTAGTCTAAGGTTCCTCGTCTGGCGAACACGCCAATGCCCTGTCTTCCATAGGCCATAAAAAAAAAATCATCTTCTCCTTCAGAAAACTCATTGAAAAACAGCAGCCTGTTTTAAGAAAAACAAAAACAGCATTGAAATGCTCCCCTTTCAAAACTAAACTGTAACAAATCAACAAACCACACAATGCTATTTCAAGTAGAAACGGGGAGGGGGATTGGATTTTCTGATCTAATCAGCAATCTGTACTTTCACTTTTGGAAGGCTTAAGCACATTCATTTATCTCATCACTTTTTGTAACTTGGTCTTCCTCCAAGGATTATGTATTATTTTCTTGTCATTCTTATAGGTAGGTCAGGCTAGGAGTTGGTTACTTGGTTTGAACTGTCTGTTGAGCTTCATGGCTGAGTAGGGAACTGAAGAAGTCCAACTTCAAGACTCTGTCCACTCTGACTGCACTATATTGGTTCTTAGTAACCTCGAGACAAAAGCACATCTTTGCCAAACTTCTACCTGCCCTTTGCTGATTCATGAGTTGCAGGATGAGTTCCCATCTCATCTTGCGATAAAAGTACAATGCCTTGGAAGCCTATGGCAAGATTTCATCTCATCCAAATGTGCCTGCATTGCATTCTAATTGACTGTGTTTCAAGAAGTAACAGGAACAGTCACTAACGCAGCAGATACATAAATGTTATTCTTAACTCTGGATTTTCAGGTGACTTTTTTAAATATAGAAGTGGTGACCCATTTCCTTAAAATTAGTGGAAGTCACATGTATACTTCGTATACATCATATGTGCATTTAAAGTGGCAGTTTTATTTTGGATTTAAAGGGACTGTGATAGTCAAAACCGTGTTGTGATATACAGTGTGTCCACTATATACGCTGAGGTTCCATACCTGGAATCCCAATGTAAAACAAAAAAATGCAAGCATCATGTCCCCATTGTAGTCAACGGAACCAATGTGCATGTGCCCACAGCAGTGTGAGTGTGCACCCGTCATGTCCATTGACTGTAATAGGACATGATACTTCATACAACCTTGCATTTGTGCATGCGGAAGTTGCACCAGAAAAGGGTGCATGGTAATGTGCTTCCTTTGGGACTTCTAAACAAATGAAATGTGATTAAAAACACTCATTCCCCAATGAAGAAGGTAAAAATGTGCTTCAGCTCTGAAATTACATTTTGGGTGTAATAATATTTTTTCCTCACTGGAGAGCACATGCAACTCACTCCTGTAATGAAAATAAAAATAGTAGATGAACCTATGCCACTCTCCACATGTAAATCCATCTGTTTTTGTACAAGCCCAAAAGGTACGAAAGTTTACATTTCTTTAGGTGTCATTCCAAAGGGTGATAGTTATTTTTGCACTCTTGGTTTTTGAAGCCACAAGGAGGATCGTATTCATAGAAGTCATACAGAAATCTCCTAAGTGTATTCTTTAGAGAGAAAGGTGAATTACACCTTCTCCATATAGCAAGCAGAAGCCACCATAAGAAAACAGGGAGCATACCCTACCTTGAAAATAATTTCAAGAGCAAACAATTTATGAGTAATTTCATCTCCTCACTAACTCTTCTCAGGCAGAGGTGTCGTGGTTGGAGTTGTATTATTGTAAGAGATGACATGGCCTCAAAAATGAGGGACACCAGCTCCTTTCTATGGTTTTGAAAGGCACAAATGCAAGCTCAGTGTTACTATATTTATCACAGTGCTCACTTGCAAGTGAACTTCCATGGACAAAAATAGTAACATTAGAAGCAGCTATCAGCAGTCCTGCTTGTGTCATCCAGAGGCACAGTGTGATAAATTTCCCTCTTCCTATGAAATCCCAGAATGACTGCCTAATTTGCATGCTGCCTGAGTACAATATATTGTACTCTCATCATCCTTGATACTCCCATGGAAGAGATAATTTAGTTGCACAAAGCATTATTCCATGATACTTTTAGCTATGGTCAAAGGCTTGTTTTGGTTGTGGTACTAAACCATAGTTAACATGATTCTCTTAGACTTATACAATCCTCCCCTGCAATTCTCCTCGAGAGTTGTTACAAGGACAAGATCAAAATGCTCCCACTTTCAAAGAACTGCCATTTGTCATGGTACCAGAATTAGGAACAGTGATTAGCTTAAACTATGGTTTATCTTTTTTTTTAAAAAAAATCAGGATTGTAAATCACATTATGAAGTTGGCTCATTCATGTAAGTAATATATAAAATTTACAAAGTTTATTTTCATTCAGATATCACAACAAAAAATGTTGTGCTTAAAATGTTTAAAGCAAAAAGCAAAACTTTCTAGTTGGCTCACTGCAGATGTACTGGAAGCCAGGTAGGGAAGGGAGAGAGCATAGACCCAAGGCTAGCTTAAACTTGTTGAAATACTAAACCACGGTTTAGCTTCATGTTCAAATGATTGGAAATACTACCATTAACTAGAAAGTTCAATTGTTGAATTAAAGGTTCATAACATTAAAAAAAGGTTTGGAATCCCCCTAAAGGCACTATTGGGTCATCATGGGTAAACTTTTGTACTTAGCATCCTTTATGTTCCAATATTCATAGTCAAATAGAAGGCAGGAGAATGTTAAAACGAAAGAACAAAGGACAGATTTGGCAATACTGAATGTTTTAGAAATTCTAATAATATACTAAGCTGTATAGCATCTACCACTGAATGCATGTGTTCAAACGCTAACAAATACGGCAAGAAGTAAACTCAACGATCTTCAAGCAAAATTCAGGCTTGTTGCTATGAAGTATATAACAGTTTTTTTAAAAAAAAAAAAATCCAAAGCTTCTGCAGAATACACTGCTACAGGAAAGGATGGCAAACAGTATCTCAAGTGTGGGAGGAAAGGAACTCTACCTTTGGCATAACGCCTCACTATGTACCAAAAGCATGCCAACATCTCAAAGAGTCACACACCCACTCTGTCATGGTCTTTCTAAAGCACTAACCACAGATATGAAGTTTGGCATTCTATGCTCTATTTCCATTAATCAAATACTTCAGACATTGATTCTCAGTTGAGGTTCTCGTACTTTTGTACAGAACTGTCTCGCCTCAGAACAAACAGTACTTGCTTGCCAGTTCTGCTCAGACCAAGTGGCTCTACTTTGCTTATGACAGAAGAGCACATAATTATGGTAGAACACACGTTTTGTAATGAGAATATCCCAGGTTATACTCTGTGACATTTTCAGTTAAAAGCACCCAGGGTCAGCTCTCTGTGAGCCCACCATAGAGAATTGCTGATGAAGTACTTACATTGGGGCCAATGTTTAGGTTCAATACAAGGCAGTAAGATGTGCGCATGTGCGTGCTCACACACACACACACAAGAGCTTCAAAAGTTGCCTTTTGGACTCATTAGCCCTAGCAAACATGGCCAATTTTCCCATTTCTGTGCAGAACAAAAATAGGTTATTTGTTTTACTGTCACTGGTAAAGGTCTAGAACTAAACTAACATTTTCAAATTACGCCCATTGCTCATCTGGAAGGAATTTTCCCCAAACCCTTTGAGAATGAGTCTTTGTATTTGTGGGTGCAGAATGATGAATCATATTTGCCTTATCTGTTATATTGTCCCTTCGTATAACGCTCCTAAGGAGAGATTTTTATCTAGTTTTCTCTCTGTTCCTAAGATGTCACATTGTAAAAAACCTGTACGTTTTTGGCCAGCCAGAATATTACATATCAAGTTTCATTATTTGCAGAGATGGAATTTTATATAGTATGTTTATTTATGGATGAACTGTTTTCCTTTTGTTTTGCAAAGACCATTAGCTTTGAGCGAATAAATATCAAACACCTCTAAAACAAACAACAGTAGGTAAGTAGTATACATTATATTCCAGCCTTGAAACATGTATTACTTTAATCTTCGGATACACAGTTGTTCTATAGTTTGTCCTATTCTGCCAAAGGTTTTAACAGGAAATAAAATTTTCACTCTGTCATGTGATATGTGCAAATGCACAAGTGTGTATATTCATTATCTATGGCTTTCCTCCTGAAAATTTTTCATTAATGATGTTAGGAAAACTTACAAGCAACAAGAAACTATATCTCATTCACACGGTTTTACAACAGCACAGTCGTTTTATCTCACATATCGTTTCTACCGATTCCATAATCCTGAAGTTTTTCATGACATTTTCTCATGTAAAATTTGAAATGGCAAACCTGAGACTATGTACCTTGTTCCTAGGCCATTTCCGCACTACATTGTCAAAGTGCTATTATTCCACTTTCAACATCCTATGGAATCCTGGGGTTTGCAGTTTAGGGAGGGGCATTTAGAATTTTCAGCCAGAGAGCTCTTTGGAATTCCACGGGATGTTAAAAGTGGTGTAATAGCACTATAACACTGTAGTGAGGAAATGGCGCTAGTCTTCCAATGCGTCAGAATAGATCACACTCATTTGAGTGAAACTTACTTCTATGTAACAGCCACATATCGAAATCTTTAATGTGCTAGATCTGTGTAGCTAATTGCATTTATGATAATTGTCTAGTAAACATTATTGTACTGGATGCCAAGGAAGCTCAGAAGGAAGCAGGATATGCTTTGGGTTTATTAGACAACTAGGGCTGAATCACAGTGTACTGCTTTTCCAAGAGTGGCCAGATTTTCCTCAGCAACAGCAACATTATGTGGTTTGGGGCTTTTGGCATGGTGGAGGAAATGGGGAACATACAGACTGCAAGAAAAAAAGAAAAGAGTTCTATGCAACCAGAACAAGATGCTAACACCCTGCCATGTATCCCTCTTGCAACATTTCCATCCATTTCTTGGACAAATTCAATCTTCCACTACCAAAGGTTCAAGCAATCCTAAACGTGAACCATTATTAAAGATTATGTTGATTCCCCCTGAACACTCAACTGTACATGGGAGATCACTGTATCTACCCAAGTTCAATTAACTAATTCACTCATGGTTTCTTCTTCCCTGAGTTACCATTCCAAATATACTGTCACTCTTTACCTTGCTAAAAGAGATTTAATACAGGAACCCTGACAGGCTGTTATCTACATATCTGTATATCTATATACTTGGACAAAAGACTACTATTGTGTAACTACTAGTGTCATTAAAACTACAGTTTTGTACACAATACCTTGGAGTAAATCTAGTTGAATTCAGTGGTACTTCAGAGTTAAATTGACATAAGTTTGTTCTCTTACTTCTCTTAAAAACAAAGGAGAAACAATTCTGGAAAGAATTATACATGGAAAAAAGAGCATTTTAAAGACTTCATTGTGAAAGATGAAAGGTAGTAATACGGAGGACTTCCAGTTCGTCAATGGCCCCCACAAATTCTCCGAAGCTCTGTGCACGGAGAATCTTTTCCAGATGACTGCAGTAAAGCAGGAGATTAAAACTACTTAAAAGTATCCCGTGGTATCGGGGTCAAAAAGGGGCTCCGGAGATCGGAGATCGTCCTCGAGCTGTCACTGAAGCGGGTGTTTCCCCCGGTCGGCGGCAAGAGGACGGATAGATCAGAGCAGCCTGAGTCGGCTGGTAAAGCCTTTAGCCTCAAGCGGCGCCGCGAACTGTCTTCCCCTAAGAGGAGGGGAGAAGCTTCAGATCTGGAAGGAATCGTAAGGTGGATTTAAGCTTCCTTTCGAGTTGGTGATACCTTGGAAGATTGGGAGCAGAAAGAGTTTGGACAGAACTATTTTCTTTTTCAGCTTTCAGCGTGGTTTGGCAGGGAAGAAGGATTATCTAGCAGCCGCTAGTGGAAGAAGGGAGCGTGTACCTGTGCATAATAGCTGAAGGCATGGTGGACATATCATGAAATTTTGATTAATTCATCTTTCTTAAAGTATAGACTGAATATAATTTAAAGGAGGAATTTTCTCTCCAGTGTGATTTGGGACTGTGTATTGGACTGTGTATTGGACATTTAAAAGAGGAAGATAGTAAATAACCAATTAAGGGACGGGGGAAAGACGGATTGTATGGCGGCGAAGGTGAGAGGAACGGATTAAATGGCGACGGTGGGGAGAAGTCTTGTAAGATAAAACATATTGAACTGGACTGGCATGGCGTTATAGAAGGAAGGAGGGAGAACTTCGAGGATGAGAAGGAGAAGTAAAGAACTTGGGCAAGTGCTTTTTAGCCACTTTTAAGTTTGGAAAATAACTTGAGAACTGAGAGAATTGAGAATTGAGAAATCGAGAGAAGCGACTTATTGAGAAGGAAGAAGAAGCGGGAGAGAATGGAAGAAGAGTTTAGAGGAGAGACAATCTGTTGAAATTAAAAAAAGGGGGGATTTTGTATTAAGCACTTGGAAGTAAAGCTAAGTGGTGAATGAAATATATAAACTAAATTGTTGTTGAAAATTTGGTATTTGTCATAATAGAATATAATAGAATATTAGATATTATTTAAGAGGTTGCAAATTTTAAGTAAGTGGGTAATTAACTATTTAATAGGAGGAAATTAATTTAATTAATTTAAAAAAGAGGGATTTTTGAGCTAATTTGGCTGTGACTGGGTATTAGGATTGTTGTTGTTCTAAAAATTACTTTATAAAAATTATAAAAATTTGGAATATCAGGCAGTCTTGATATAGATATCTATTGCATTATATAAATAATATATATTTAGTTATTTTAGTAATACATTAATTTAAAAATTTTGATATATCTGGAGAAAGAGTATATGTATTTTAGATTTATCTCTAAGCTAATGAAATTTTGAAATTAAATTTGAAATTGGAATTTGAAATTGAAAGTGTAATTGAATTTAGTATATTGATATAGCAATTGAATGTATATGAATGCATATGAATTTATATGAATTTATATGAATGATTGTGACTGTTTGATTGTCCAAGGATTGTTTTGGGAAATTTATATTTGAAGTCTATGATAAAGGAGCTGACAAAACCAATCTTACTTTCAACATCACTTCTCTCTATTTGGGACAATTTGATGGATACAAGAATGACGTCGAGGACAAACAAAGTGACTACATCGACCAATCAGAGAAAACAATCACTTGAACTGGTAGTTAAACCTGAACAAAGTAAGTCAGATAAATATCAGTCAACTTGTTGGAAGAAATAAGAAACATAAAATTTGAGATTAGGCAAGAAATGAAGGAATTAAGAGGAGAGATTAAGCAAGATTTCAAGAATAAATTGAAAGACCTGAAAAGAGTATTAGGAGGACTACAGGATGATTTAAAGGATACTCAAGATCGAGTTTCGCAATTGGAAACCAAAACTAAGGAAACAGAAGAGACATTGGAAGACTTATCAGACAACAAGAACGATTACTTGATGAGAAAGCTTTAGTGGATTTGAAAGCTAGAGAGAATTTCATTAAGATTAGAGGCTTGATGGAACGAAGAGAAGAAAATTTATATGAAAGGTTAATTCCTCTATTGGCAGAATATCTAAATATTACCACGGAAAAAATGGAATGGGAGATAGATAAAATCAAAGGATAGATTCAGAGCGGCGAGAGAGAGAGACTTCCGAGGGATATAATGATTCAGTTGGTCCGAAAAAACGAGAGAGGAATTAATACAAAAGAATTTAGAAACGGATCTAATAATTGACATGACAAGGTTCATATTTATAAAGATGTTCCATCAAGAATTTTAAGGAAAAGAAGTGAATATAAATTTCTGACCAATTTTTTAAAATCGCAAAACATATTATACTGATGGGGAAGATTGGATGGACTTAGCTTTTGGTTCTGGGAAAAACAAGTCAAGATTGAAACAGTCCAAGAGGCAAAAATTTTTATGAAAAAATATGCAAAAGAACAATCAAGGCAAAGACCATATCAAGAGATGGAAAAGGAACATCGGTCAGTTGAAAATAAAGAAGAAGGCATTCAAGAACAAGGAAGTGATGGAGAGGATGTGGATATAGGAAACGAATCAAAAAAAAAAGAGAGCGTAGAGTTTGAGGGAGATAAAATTAATTGAATAATTGAATAATTAATAATTCTTTCTGGTGCCCCTCTTGATGTATTTGAAAACTCTCTTGGAATTTTAAAAGGGGACAGCAATCCCCAAAAAAGAAAGAAAATATTTTATTATATTGAGAAAAAAAAAGTTAGACATTATATGTTTGAAAGAAATCGAGTTAAAAGGGAAAAAACATATATGATAGGAAATAAGAAATTAGGTAATGATTATGTAGCAGCCCCCACCCAAAAAAAAAGAGGAGTTGTTTTATATGTTAAACCTAAATTACACCCTAAGGAATTGAAAAAAGATGAGGAGGTTGGTTTATAGCAGTGGAAATTAATTGGCAGAATAAAATTTTTTTAATAATTGGTATATATGGTCCACATAAAAAACAAGAATTTTATAAAGAATTAAGTAAGATAATTCTGGAGTTGGAATATAATAGGATAATATGTTTAGGTGTTTGGGAACGGGTGTGATCCGAAAATAGATAGGAAGGCAAAGAAGGAAATAAAAGAGAAGCAAGGGAAACTACCAAATCGTTTGATAATTTGATGTTAAATTTAGATTTAGTTGATACCTGGAGATTAAAATATGGTTTAACTAAATTATACTTTTTATTCAGAGCCACATGCCTCCTTGTCACGAATTGATATGTTTTTGATTTCAAATTCATTGGCAGGGATGGTTGAGAAGCAGGAGATACGGCCACGGAAACTTTCTGATCATAATCCAACTATGTTAGTTTTGAGATATAAAATGGAAATATGTATAATTGGAGAATGAAGGGAAAATTATTATTAGAAGAGAAATTTGTTAATAAAATTAGAAATATCATAGAGAGATATTTTGAGGAAAATTTAGATAAAGAAGTTAAATTGACAACAGTATGGGATTCAGCTAAAGCGGTAATAAGAGGTTTTTTTATCCAACGTAATGCGGAAATTAATAAAAGAAAGAGAGAGAGTTTTCAAGTATTGGAAAAGGAGCTAAAAAGGAAAGAAGATGAACTAAATGGAAATCCATCGAATCGGACAATATCTAAAGAAGTTAAAATATTGCGAAAGCAACTGGAGACGAGGATAGAAATAGATTTGAAAGAAAGGTTGATTTTTACTAACAGCATTATTTGAATGGGCAATAAAACGGGTAGATGGTTAGTGAGTAAATTAAAGGAGAAAGGGAAAGAACATTAATTACTAAATTAAGGAGTGGAGAAACCTTGTACACAGATTTTCAGCAGATTCAAAAGATTGCAACAAATTTTTATACAACACTTTATAAAGAACAAGATCTCCAGGACGAATTTATAGATATATATATAGCAAAACAAGACTTAGCGATATTAATGGAGGAGCAATGAGAAAAGTTAAATGGCCCTATTAAGTTATCAGAGGTAATTGGTGCAATTCAAAATGCGAAGGTAGGGAAATCTCCGTCGGATGGATTTCCCTCTCAATTTTATAAAGTGTTTCAGAATGAATTGGCACCAATTTTACAAAGAATTATGAATGATGCTTTAGAAGGGTATATTCCTGACACTTGGAAAGAGGCTAGTAAGCCTTAATTCATAAAGAAGAAAGAACCAACAGAAATTAAAAATTACTGACCGATTTCATTATTAAATTGTGATTACAAATTATTTACGGCAATATTAGTGAAAAGATTGAAATTAGTCTTAAATGAAGTAATTTCAGAAGATCAAGCTGGATTTCTTTCGGGGAGGTATATAAAAGATAATATCAGGAATATAATTAATATTTTAGAATATTGTGAAAATCACCCTCAGAAAAAATTAATTGCATTATTTATAGATATTGAAAAAGCATTTGATACTGTTAATTGGAAGTTTATGTTAAAAGTATGTTATAAAATGCAATTAGGGGAAAATTTTATTAATTGGTTGAAAGCAATATACTCAATGCAATATGCTCAGATAAATTTTAAATGGACAAAAAACTGAGAAGTTTGAAATTCAAAGAGGAACTCGACAGGCTGCCCCCCTTTTACCATTGTTATTTTTATTAGTAATAGAAGTTTTGATTCGAAGAATTAGAAAGGATAATAGAATTAGAGGTATTAAATTACAAGATAAAGAATATAAAATGAAAGTATTTGCTGATGATGTGGTGTTAACTTTGGAATATAGGGATGGAGATTTTTGTGAATTAAAAAATATATTAAACAATTTTGGAAAATATTCTAGTTTAAAAATTAATAAAGAAAAACAATGATTTTGACTAAAAATATTACAGAAATGGAAAAAACTAAGGTAAGACAAAGTACAGGTTTTACATTGATTTTGAAGGTTAAGTACCTGGGAATTATATTTACAAATAAAGTTTCTGATTTATATAAAATAATTATTGAAAACGTGGAAGGAAATAACAAAAATTTAAGGAATTGGAACAATTTGAATTTATCTTGGAGGAAAGATTAATACAGTAAAGATGGCATTTACCAAAGTTATTGTATCTTTTCCAGACTATCCCAATTATACAAAATGATAAGGTTTAACGATTGGCAAAGAGAAATTAGTAGATTTATCTGGGGTGGAAGGAAACCCAAGTTAAAATGAAAACTTTGGTAGATGCGAAAAGAGAGAGGGGGCCTGACATTACCAAATTTAACATTATATTATCATTCATGTGCATTTAATTGGATTAGGAATTTTGGGTTAGGTTAGATAATAAAAAATTATTGAAGATAGAGGGGGATGGACTGGGACAAGGATGGCATTATTATTTGTGGTATAATAAAGATAGAAATAGCAAAGAATTTAATAATCATTATTTAAGGAAAGCTTTATTTAAAGTTTGGAGAAAATACGCCTCAAGAATTTGTTTAAGAAATCCAACATGGATCTCCCCACATGAAGCTTACTATAAAAGAGAAAATATCTTATTTGATAAATGGATAAGATATAAAGATCTTGTAGAAATTAAACAAAACCAAATTCAAATTAAGTCCCAACAAGATTTAAATAATGCAGGGTTAAAATGTCATTGGCTCCTTTATAGACAGTTGAGAGAGAAAGTGAAGAATGATATCAAAAATAATATAATAAAAAAGAAGAGTTAAATGTGATTCTTGTATTGGATAAACCTAAGGTTATCTGAGCATTTATAGAATTTTATCAAAATGGTTTACAGAAGATGATGTAATTAAATTACCAATGGTTAAATGGCCCAAAACTTTTCTCGTTCGATTCCGTTGGAGCAATGGGAAAACCTTTGGTCTAGAACTATCAAAACATACAATGTGTTTAGATTTGAGAGAAAATGTATATAAGATTTATTTACGCTGGTATTTGACCCCACAGAAAATAGCGATGATGACGAATAAATGTTCTAATAAATGTTGGAAGTGTGGGAAGGAGGTGGGCTCCTTATACCACATGTGGTGGTCTTGTAAAGTATAAAAAATATTGGAAAGAAACACATAAGCAAACTGAGCTGATATTGAGTATCAAATTTAATTTAGCTCCAGAGATATATTTATTATCAATGTGGGACGATAGTTTGGAAAGAAAGGTAGGAAAGCAACTTTTTTATATAACAACTGCAAGGTTGGTTTTGGCTTATAAATGGAAAGATAATATGATGCCAACGTTAGAAGATTGGGAGATGAAATTGATAGACACAGTTCAAATGGATAAATTAACTTGTATACTACGAGGGAGAGTAAGGAAAACTTTATGAAACAATGGGAAAATATGCTGAACATTTTAGAAGCTTCATGGTATAATGGAACGGTAAAATTGAGTTTTGATTGATATGAAGGATTTGAGAGACTCCTTGTAATGATTGGTAATACCAATGGAAAATAGAGGAAGTAATATTACTTTCAGATGGAAGCAAGAAGTTACAGAAGAATATAGATGGTTTCTAAATAATTATTGGCTTAGAGTGTTTTTAGATTGTAATTTGTGTTAGGTGTTTTTTGTTAATTGTTTTTTATTTTGATTTTGTTAGTGTGTATGTATTATGTTGTTATTGTTTATTATTGTTAGTCTTGTCTATGATTGTTGTTATTGTTTATTATTAATAAAGTTTATTTTTAAATAAAAAATATAAAGAAAGGTAGTAATACAAGTTATACTTTTACAAATATTTTAGTGGCACTAAATAGCATTATAATGATAGCAATATTTAAAAATATTAAATTATTAATGTGATAAACAGAATTTCCAGCAATGAGTAGTTTTATTTCTTGGGATTCAGCCTTTTTTTAAGGAAAAGTTTCAGCTCCACACAAGACATTTTTAAAAGAAATTGTTACCAGGCATTCATTCTCCCATTTGAATCGTTTATGAGAGGAAACCTCTCTATTACATTCAGCACTGACATATAGGTCATATCTGCATGATGTTGTTATAGTGCCCTTATTCCATTTTCAACATCCTATAGAATTCTCTGGTTTGTAGTTTTAAGGAGGGGCATTTAGAATTCTCAGTCAGAGAGTTCTTTGGTTTGTAAACTACAAACCCCAGAATTCCACAGGATGTTGAAGGTGGAATAATAGCACTATAATAGTGTAGTGTAGAAATGGCCACAGATTATGGTAAAAGTGATTTAAAAAAGGGGGGGAGTGAATACAGAGTTGTAAATACATTTGTGCATTTTACTATCTTAACAATTTAGTGGCCTGCTAAAAAGATGAAAAATCCCCAAAACTCTATAATACTTCAGATTTAAAAACACAACTGTTCTGTGATTGCATATGTGTGTGTATACACACACACACACACACACACACACAAGCATATAAAAATAAAATTTTAATTTTGATTTGCAGTAATTAAAAAATAGGTGGGAATCATGCAGCCCTCCAGATTTTCTTGGACTGCAATTCGAAGCAATCCTAGATAATTTTCAAAGGGGTGTTACGATTATAGGGAAGACGTTAATTGCGCTTAACATATGGTTTATATTGTAAACCACTTCCAGTCCCTGACTGGGAGAAAGGCAGGATATAAACAAATAAATAGATAACCCATCGTAGGCAGGAATTCTCTGTTGAAAAAATATAGGGCTGTTCCTCTTCTACATTCTGAGGACCCATAATTTGACAGACTCCTGACAGTTTGCTAATCCAGGTAGTCAGAATTACACTTAGTTCTCCTGTCATAATCAAATAATACCACAATAGATTATTCACGAACTATTGTACTATATACTTCTTCTATTATAAACAATGATATTTGACAACTGCTATTCTCTGATTATTCAGCCATTAATGTTAATATAAGCCTTCAAGTACACTGTACCTTAAGTACACACAAGTAAATGGAATCCTTTTACAAAGCCAGCTCTCTATTGAAAAAAAAATCCATTGTGAAATTGAATAATATTCCTGTATAATGTATACAATATTTCTGCATAATGAAATGAGTCAGTAGATATGTCACATGCTGTTACACTGGATGTTATGAAGGCAGTAATAATTGGTACAAATGCCTAGGAGCTCTATAAAAAACAAGTGCATGAAAAAAAGAAACCATGTTTTAAGAAAAAACAATATTGGAAATGAAACAGAAAGAAATTAGAAGAGCTAAAAATCTACTGCCTGTCTCACAAAAGAAAAAAGAAAAAAAAAGGCAGAGCTAAAAGTGCTGGAAGTGGAGCTCTAAATTGCAAACGCACTGAAATGTAAGTTTAGAAATACAATTTGCCTGATCAAAGATACACAGGATTCATTGGTTTGATGGACTACAGAAACAATCAATCAGTTTAAAGGGAACTGTATTCCAGTTCTAATCCCGGCAACTTTAAGAACAACGTACACTTAGAAGCTTCTAAACTCAAACAATTTACTGAGAAACCCCAGACTTCTTTAAATTCACAAAACTTTTGGGAAGGTGGAAGTTGTTCAAAGAGAAAAGCACTGTAAAGCTTTGGGGTCTGCTCATTTGGCTACAGATCTTTATAAAAAAAAAAAAGTCTTCTAATGCCTACATTGGTAGTATTGTTCAATGATGTCCTTAAAAGTGGCACATGCTTTCCAGAATCCTGGAAAACAGAAATATAACTGTAACCCTCAAAGAAGGCAAAGACACATGAAAAGTTGGTTTATACAGGCAAATTTCACTAAGGAATGTTGATGCTAAATTACTGACTTCCATAATGTTTTCCAGATTAAATTCACTGCTCATTATACTTACCCAAATCAGCTTGGGATGTGTTCCATCAAGGCAAATCTCTGATCACATTAATTGTTAGATACTGCTCACTATTATAAAGACATTTAAAAAACCATTGGCTATTATTTTGCTTGATACCTACAATGCTTTCATAATTTGGAATGTTTCTTGTAATGCTAGAGAAAATGAATATGGACAAGATAGTTACACGGTTCATTCAAAGATTACATGAAACTTCCCATGTCACTCTCACAACTGAAGGTATGATTTGGAATCTAGGGAGGCTCAAAAAATGTTATTTTAACAGCAAACCAGATTTGTACTAATGGACAAAAATTAACCTATTTTAGTGGACTGCTGCTGTTAAAAGCATCTTAAACATCTTTTCTTTTCCAGATTCGTGCAATTAAGCTAACACTAAAGTATTTGCTCAGATGGCAGAAAATACCATATATACTCGACTATAAGTAAAAAAATAAATAAATTCAAGCTTAAAAGCCTGGGTTGACTTTTCCACAAGTCACTGGACCTCCAGAGAGTCCATGCTGCTTGGTAGAGGGGTTGAGGGAATGGATCACCAGGAGGAGTTTGCAACAATCTGGTCCCTTGATGTCCACCAAGCATCATGAGCTCCCTGGCAGGGATGCCCCAGGAAGCTCATGCTGTTGGGAGCGGGGTAGCTCAGTATATACAGTACTTTATTCATACTCAGTGGGGGAAAATTACATCACAGTGTCACGAAAAAAAGGGGGGGTTGAGGTTCCTGACATTATTAGATAACATCAAGCATTCCATTTGTGTTGGTTCTTACAGATATATAGAGACTTTGATGAAGCATTGGTAGAGACTGAACAACTAGAGAATTCTTTTCCCCAAATACTAATAAAAATACTACTCATAATAAAAATGATCATTTCAACAAGTTTCCTTACAAATTTGGAATAAATGGTGTAAACATTTCATGCCTCGGATTTCTCCATTGCTGTTCTGCTTCCCAGACCAAAAAGGAAAAAAAAAACATAATTTGCCAGTTGGGAGGGTCATCACCCAAATTATTAGCCTTTCACACAAAAGGTAAATGCTCAATGTGACAGCAAAGTAATGACACAATCTTGAGATCGTCTAGGCTATGGTTTCAAATCCATCAAGTGTTGTATGTTTTAAACTTTAATTTGTTATTCAGAAAGCTGCAAGAACACTCACATAATTTGAAAACATTTTGGTTGACTGCTTTCCCAATTTGAAATGGGTAGTCTTGCAACTCCACAAGTACAGTTAGCCCTCCATATCTGTGGCTTCTGTATCCATAGATTCAACCAACCATGTCTTGAAATTTTTTTTAAATCAAATTTTGATTTTGTCATTTTATATAAGGGTCACCATTTTATTACACCATTGTACACAATGGGCCTTGAGCAACCACAAATTTTGGTATCCATGTGGGATCCTGGAACCAAACCCTAGTGGATACTGAGGTCTCATTGTACAGTATTTGCTTTTGTTTTATTTATTTATTTATTTAAATTTAATTTATTAAACAAACACAAACATTTACAAAAATACAAATAACAACATACATACATATAACCTAAACCTATGTAACAGACTAACTCACTAACCCTAACCCATACATAAATTAACCCAAAATCCATACAAAATAACGGAAAGACAATACATTCACAATACCTAATATTAATCCCCCCACCCCCTTTATACCCTCCCCCCTTTGCTGAAACTCAATTTAACACACGTTTCCTTATCTGTAAGTTCCTTCTAAATCTCACAAAAAACATATTAAATAAATCAACATATGTGTTTAAATGGTCAGTTTAACAATAACAATAATATATTTATAACATAGAAATATTATAAATACTATATACAATATATATAATTGTTCAAATTATATGTTGTATTTAAATGTAAATCTTAGATTTAAATTTACAAATAACATAACAAATCGACCTTTAATCCTATAGATCACATTCGATTATCTAGGTACACCTTCCTATTCCTTCATTACATTACGTTACATTCCTTACATTCCTTATCACCTTTTTATCTTTAGGACACAAAATTTCCAATCAAATAAAAAATCTCCATTATATCAGTTAAAACCCATATTCCATATCTATTCCAAAAAAGCTACCGCATATTTACTCCAATGATCTTCCCAAATAGGAGAAACTAATTTTCATTCTTCAATAATTTTCCTTTTTCCTTTATCTTCCAAAGACTCTATTACAATGTCAGCCTCTGCAATATCAAATAATTTTAACAATCAGTCTTCAAGCCTTGGGGACCGTTTCTCTTTCCATACCTGTGCATAGCATAATCTGGCAGCCGTAATCATGTAGAGCAGTGGTTCTCAACCTGTGAGTCTCCAGATGTTTGTGGACTTCAGCTCCCAGAAGCCCCAGCCACTATGGTCAATGCTCAGGGCTTCTGGGAGCTGAAGTCCAAAAACATCTGGGGACCCACAGGTTGAGAACCACTGATGTAGAGGACTATTTTCTTTCTGGATCTATTTATTTGTAAAGCCTCTATCATATTAAGAAGATAAATTTTGGGAGATAATGAAAATTTTATTTTTATTATGCCTTGTATTTTATTATGTATTCCAGCCCAAAAGGTTTTGGCCACATCACACTGCCACCACATATGGAAAAACATACCTTTCTGACCACATTTCAGCAAGCATCGCTTTGATTTTTCTGCATCTTTGCAATCTGGACAGGAGTAATATACCACCTATGAAGCATTCTGCAGTAATTTTCTCTCGGACTAACCGGTTTTATAAATTCCCACGTAGCTTTCATTGTACAGTATTTGAATAACGTGGTAAATGATAATATGTGCGGGTCAGAAGTTGCTTGGGGACGAAACCTGAGATGTGAAACAGACAACAAACACTATAAACCACTTGTCTGTTCACTCTTGAAATCCAAGTTGGCCCATACTAGGGAATTGCAATTAAACTAATATATAGGTGGCATCTCACAGAGATAAAGCTAGTGCATATAAATAAGTAGTGCTATAGGAACACATTTTCATCATTGTTCAACATGAACTTGACTTATTTTGAAGACTGAGATTCAGTATTAAATTAATAAAATTATCAATCAGTCAATCAATTGAGCTTTACCTGGGCCTTGCCCTTCTTAATTTATATAACAAATTTAGTAAGAATTATTTAGAAAAAGACTCAATTTGATTTTCATTATTAGCTGCTAGGCAAGTTTTTGCTAAAAACTAGAGTTCTGATCTATTTCTTGATTGTAATGCAAGACTGGTATCAAGACTGTGGGATTTGGCACTATTAGAGAACTTAGTTAATCAAATTAGATATTTAAAAGAGCAATCAGACAACAACACATTTGAAAATGTCTGGCTGCCATTTGGTTCCAGCAGTTCATGGCTATATATGGATATGTCTGATGAATTCAATAGGAGTTAGACAATAAGTGTACTTATTTCTTTAAAATGTAACTGGACTCTTCAACCAGAACCTGGACTTTTAATCTCTCAGAATCTTCCACAGCAGTAACAATTGTTTCTGTATTATATATCTTCTGTTCTTATAGATAAATAAATTTTAAAAATACTGAGTTGCTTCAGTCACAAACTGGAATGGAAAGGAAGGAAGCATACGGCTCCTAAGGAGAGAGATATAGCCAGTTCTAAAGATCTTCACTAAAATCCTTGGGATGTAACGTTGAGCTTGGCCCTGAGAGGGTGTATCTTCTGGGAAGGCTGTAGCACTGTCACCTCTTCTTCTAGAAATAAGTGACACTGAAGTAATTCCATGGAATCAATATTACTGGTTACTTTATACTGATAAAACTGATCCTTGTGGGAATACAGATTGAATTTCAATGCTAAGAAGAATAGATTTTAGGCTCAATCCAACAAGCACAACTATTTCCATATTAATTTCAGAGAGATCTTTCCAGTCCCCTCCAACTAGTTTGAATAAAGTCTTCAGCAGCTCCAGCAAGAAGTGAAACATGAGATTGAAATCACAAGAATAATACCCGATTTGCAGGCGTATAAGACTCACTTTTTTCCTGAAAAATACTCTTTGAAAATGGGGTGTGTCTTATATACCAGCAAATAGTATTTGCCATCTTACGTGTGTCTTGTGTGTCGGGAAATACAGTGCTCACTGTGCTGCCTTTCTCAGTTTTGGTATTAAGACACAGTGATAGTGAAGTACATGTTCAACCTGAGTAGTAGTCTATATTTGTTTCCATTATAGGATAGCATTTCCTAATGAGGTAAAAAAAATCCTATATTTATGTTGTCTCTTCAACAACAACAACAGAAGCTTAACCATGTACCCAACCCTGATTATTAATCTTCTTTCTATCAATTGTGTTTCTGGCCAGAAAATATTCAGTCAGAAATGTATTATAATAACCGTATCCACTTGTACTTGGAGTTAACTATCTTATACTGAATAACTGCAATAATACACATAATTTGGAGATGCCACTTTCCTCTATACAAATGGTTCTTTACCTTTGTTCCTCCAGGTGTTTTAGACTTCAGTTTTCAGAAGCCCCAGGCAGCATGGCCAATGGACAAAGACAAAACAGCTGGAGAGCCAAAGGGTAAGAAATGCTGCACATCCTAATACAGTGACAGGTGAAGCGCAGGCAGCAAACTGCATGCAGCCCTGTGTGCCCTCTTTAAAAACACAAAGAAGCCCATCCCCATGACCTAACAATAACTTGACAAAATGCCATTTAATTGAAATTATCTTAAATTAAAGCCTTTCCTTTTAATCTCCAGAGCCATAATATACTTGATTGCATCTTGTGTATAAATATTTTTTCTTTGGTTGCTAAGCAATATATTCGTACTTTCAGGATCCTAATGAATCTCAATTCAGTCTTTCAGGCTAGCCTGTAAACAATGAGGATTCTCAACAATTTAAATTACCTATATAGCACAATTTTTAAAGTCATTGTTTCGGTCCTCTTGCATGGGTCAAGTGAGCAGACGACTCCTTGGGCAGTAGGACTTCCCTTTGCTCTCCTACCCCTGGTCCCCTTGAGCAGGACCAAGACATCTTAGTATCTGAAACAGAGTACTTAATGGTGCCCATTCTTCAGCCTAGTTGAGGTGCATGTAGTATTCAAAGCCAGCCAAGTTATTCTGGCACATGACAAAGAAAATCCCATGAAAACCCCTACCTATCACTGGCAGTAAAATTATAACAATAACCTAATAACTAGGAGTGTGATACTCCTTTGTGACAATCAAAAACTGCTCTTTGAGACGACGTTTGCACTCCTAATAATGCTGGCACTGAGGTTCTTCCAAATCTGCTCCAAAGGGTTATTCTCAATTTTTGGAAAATCAGGAGGAGGATGTGGTTATTTGCCCATGTTCTAAAGTGATATTTCCAAAGAGTTTCAAAGATCTGATTTTTTAAAAATGAAAAATTCTAGTTCTGTCAAGTGGTCACACCTTATTTTGTGCAGTGTATGCTGCAGAATCTCTTATGTGTCACTGTTTTTTACTTTGAGTTAAAAGAACTGTGTAAACTTTGTAAAGGAGTGCTAAAATACATGATAAGAAAAAATATACTGTTTGCTTAGACAGCAGTGCATTTCCTACTGTGAGTTCTGAAATAAAGTGCTTTTTTTTGCATTTAAAAAAATCTGCTCCAGAGAGTCTACCAATGCTCTAGAATCTATTGCTGGTGAGGGGAATGGGAAATTGCAAAGGGGAGGGAAATTTGTTTTGGCAGCTTGTTGTGCTCTGCTGGCAGACGGACTTTGTTGCTGTTGTTGTTGTGTGCCTTCAAGTCATTTCTGACTTATGGCAACCCAAAGGTGATCCTATCATGGGATTTTCTGGGGCTGAGAGTATGTGACACCTACCCCCTAAGATCATCCAGTGGGTTTCCATGGCTGAACAGAGAACTGAAACATGGTGTCCTGGGTTGTAGTCCAATGCTCAAATGCTGGCTCTCAGATGGACTTAATACAATTCTCTGTTATACCCCACAGTTCTTCATTAAGATTAGGTCAGGCTTATAGAAATGAGAAAGAGTTATAGGGCATAAACCATAGGGCATAACCTACATCCATATTTGTGGCCAGTTTGGTTATTTCCTTTTTACTCGAATGGACCATCTCTGGGTATGGCAACATCTCTTCCCTTGGAGCTTTTTAAACAGAGGTTGAATAAGCATCTTTCAGCTTTTGCTTAGAATCTATTGTATCAGTGCTGGGTTGGATTAGATTATCCTTGTGTCCCTTAGCTCTGTGGTTCTATGATTATATATAAAGCTAGACTTACATACCTAAGAATGGGAAATCGTCATATCTTTATTTGTTTACATTTTACATCTGGAATTTCATACAGGAATTCTAGCATATTGTATAATACTTAACCATAGGCCTATTGACAGTTATCAACACTAATGGAGAAGAATTTCATTAAAATATCTTTAATAAAACATTAATACTTTCTTCCAGTAGTTTCTTAAGCTTTTGGAAGACACATGAAGGAGGAGGATAAATGTGCTGCCATAATTGTAAATTCTGGGTTGAGATACAGAAAAGGAATACAGATGTAGTAGTTGAATAACAACTACTGACTTTGTTGCAAGCTACCAAATGTGAGCATACACCCACAACTCTTGGGAATATATATCAACTGCTGTTTGTTATTATTCATAACCTGATTTCTAGTTTCTATTTGTTCTGATGTAAAACTCTAGCTCCTGTGCACTCAGGAAGCACAGGGAGCAGCTATAGATGATTATTTTCTACTTCTGTTTATGTATTTAAAAAAAAAAGTTCCTAGAACCACTATCATATGAGCACAATGGAGGCCTTTTAGCTGTGTGCTGACACGAGAGAGCAATGGAACTGTGTTGTTTAATTGTGTATTCTCCAGTGCTAGGCAACACTCCAAAACCTTATTGTAAACATTGTATAAGGTTTGCCAGGATCAGCACAATAATGGGGCTCATGCTTTATATGCTTAACCAAAAGTGACAGTTACTTCTTCTTTAGGATTTACATTTCTCTTCCTCTGGACTACAGATTGTGACTTTATGCCTTTCACTGACCTTTTCCATGGAGATGATTAAAGCCTGCCATTTACAGCTCCAGCCTCCTCCCATAGCTCATGTGCTGGGAATTTCTTTCTTTTCTTTTCTTTTCATCTTTTTTAAACCAGCCATACTCATTGGGCATCTTTGGACTGCCTGTCTCTTCAGTGCTGGCAAAATATTAATTTACAAGGCAATGCATAACAACACTAAATGGATTAAAAGTAAGAGTACTTATCGTGCAAATTTTTTTGCATTTTTTGCATTTTTCTTATAGCAGTCTGAAATATACATTCTTTCACAACATGAACGTCTGCCGTACTTTAACTAATATTCTTCTATACTGAAATATTATTACTTGAAGACCACAATACTTCATTCTGAAGCATACCATTCTGAGACCAAAAATGCAAGGAGAAGCACATGCCTGGAAAGAAATTGTTGTTAGAAAGTGTATAGTGGGTTTGCTGATAGATATTTATGAAACAAAAATAAGTACAGCTCAAAAAAAAATTAAAGAATTGTTTCTGTTCAGAGGGTATAATTAATACATTCAAAAAATTTTACTTCATAATTTGTCTGACAATGGAGAAAAATAAAACTCTTCCAGTACAACTGAGCATAGCTCAAGTATAAATTCCAGACCTTTTATTTTCTTATTTTTGTAAGATCTATGAACTATTCTTTTTACAAATACCAGTCTAAATGAATTGGGTTCCCTCTTTTTTCTAACCTTCTGTATAGTCTCTTAATTAAATATTCCTACAATTAAGGGGAAAGTCCCTAGTTACAAAGCAATCTTCTCAGCCTCTCCAAGACAGAAGTCAAAACAGAAAAGATCTACTTGGTATGATCTGTGGGTGTATTCCCACAATTAAGGGTGTTAAAGTTCCACAGTTGGCTGGCAGTGTACAAATGAAGGCTAAAACTCTTTTGGGGATTTATGTTTGCATAAACATTGTAGTTAAGGGGCTATGAAGGGGTATCCCTTCCAAATCAGTCCTCACTGACTGGGCAGCAGCCTCTGTAATTGATGAGAGTCTGCTCCCTTGTTGATTGGGAAGCAGCTGACAGAGGGCTCCACCCTTCCCATCAGCGATGTCCAGTGCAACAGGCAGAAGCAGGATCCCTGTGGCAATTCTCCCTCACACCAGAGATTGTCCGCACAAGGGAGGAGGGAATTGTCAGCCAGCTGCTTCCTGATCAACAGGGAAATAGACCCTATTGATCGCAGTGGTTGCTTCCTGGTAAGTGGAGATTGCAGGACGTTCATGGTCCTAAAGTAAGGGCTAATTAAGGATCATGAATACACAACAGTCACAAGTAAGTGAGTCTAGGGGGCTTTCTGCACTACACTGTTATAGTGCTATCATTCCACTTTCAACATTCTATGGAATCCTGGGGTTTGCGGTTTCGGGAGGGGCCTTTAGAATTCTCAGCAAGAAAACCCCCAGAATTCCATTGGATGTTGTAAGTGGAATAATAGCACTATACAAGTGTAGTGCAGAAAGGCCTTAGGTTACACATCTGTAACTGTCCAACAGGATTCCGGCTAAACAATAGCACATTATAATCACCCACAGATAAGAAAAAAGTCTAAAAGAGCCAAACCTCTGATTCCTCCTTGCCCATTTTACATTAAAAGATTGTCTCAGCCACCACAATGAAAATTATTCATTTTTTAGTGCCCTGTTTAAGTGTTAGTCATCATATTTGGTATCACAAAAGACGGGTGAAAAACTGACCTGACACCCCCCCTCCCACATCCTTGCTTTCCTCATGCGATTAATGACACCTCTGAAGATGAGAGATTCTTGTTTGCATGGAAGGCCTCAATGAGTACAGCAACCTCCCCTCTTCGGATGTGTTGCCTTCCACATGAGGAAACAAGGAAAGTAGGACTCTCTTTCCTCTGTATTCATGAAAATGCAGGAAGTAACTCTTGCACCAGGCTTCCATCTTTCCTGAAACGAAAATCAGGAATGCCAGAATCTTTCATTCCTATAGTTTGTATCTTCAGTGTACATTCTTTTCTCACCCTTCCAATGAACACCTTACGTACTTGTTCTCTCCAGTTCAGGAAATCACTTGCCAAAGAATCAGAACCAGTCAACAAAGAGAAGAAGTTGCCATTTGGATTTCCTGAAGAAACTGTTTCACTGCTTACGCTAATTATGTATAAAGCAGTAAGTGGGACCTACAACAAATTGTTGTAGCTAACAGAAGCACTCCAGATCCAATTATCAGCCAGCTGGCTAGTCACACTTCTTTCCACATTACTATAAACCAGGGGTGGGAATCATGCAACCGTCCAGATGTTGTTGGACAGCAACTTCCAGCCTTCCTCACGATGGGTTATGCTGGCTATAGGGCTTCTAGGAGTTGAACTGCAACAAATATTGAGATAGCTGCACAATTTCCACCCAAGCTGTAAACTGTACTGTTCCTCTATTCAATTCCTCCCTTCCCCCACTCCACACTTTACTTCTTCTGTTGACATGGGGGCCATATTTTGTTCCTTTGGGCTATTTGAGAGATATGCTGTCTCTTTTTGTTTTTCTTCTGTGCTCCAGAATATCTTACAGGTCACCTCAGCAGCTGATATTCCCAGTTTGTTTTTCAGAGACCGTGTTTTGCCTCTAGTCCTCTTAGCACTCTGTCACCCAAGTTTAATGGAAATGATTTGTGAGATCTGAATAGCAATTACAAATTACTGTCAGAGGGGTGCATCTCTGAACACAGCAAACATATGAAGCACATCTGAAAAATACATGCAGTCTACATGTGTACTAAAGATGATCATATGCTCAATATACTAGCATATAGAGTATATACAATCAGCCTTCCACATTTTGTGGGTTTCACTTTTACAGATTTGATTATTCACAGATTATTTGCTGTCACCTCTGCTGCCTCTCTATTCCATTTTTAATAGAGATTGCAAACCTTGTGAGACTGAGGAACTGTGAATGAAGCTTGTAAGTCTCTACTAAAAATGTTGTGGGGCAGCAGTGAAGGTGGTGCTGCCTTGTAAAGGAACCCTAAAGCCTCAAAGGAATTCACAGTGGGTTGAATATGGTGATCACAGTTTTTTTGTGTGTTAAATATCGTTTGGGAGAGTCTAGAGTTATTCACGTTTTTTCACTTTCACGGGGGTTCTGTGCCCTTAACCCTAGCGAAGGTGGAGGGATGACTGTAATTGCATAAGCTGGCTGACAACAACTTATGCTCTGCTAACTTCAGAACTGAGTAACTGTAACATCCTTGGTGTGGGGCTTCCTCTGAAGATGCTCCATAGGCTACAGATGGTGTTGAATGTTGCTACTCCTGTGGTGAAAGGCACATCATGCCAGTTTTGAAATCTCTGCACTGGTTGCCAGTGAGCTATCCAGCCTGATTCAAGAAGTTAGTACTTAGTACCCTAAATGTCTCTGGACTGCTGGTAGTAAACAACATAAGACTTAAGTTTAGCTCCTGAGACTTTGCTTGTGGTGCCCTGGATAATCTTGGCTATAAAGCAATTGCACCTGCCAGACTTCTTAGTGATGACACCCCAACTGTGAAATTCCCTCCCAGGAGAGATCTCACCTTTCAGAACACCAGTCAAAAATGCCAAAACCAGCCAAAAATGGGTCCCATATGGAAGAAAAGCAGGATATAATCGAATGAATAAATAAATAATAAATGTGCTTTTTTTTTTTCAATGCAAGAGTCTAGAGGATATGGTAAGTGTAGCCAATGGGTAACGTGTGGCTACCAACCTCATTCTGTGCCCTAGGACATCCAAAAGTCTCCAGGTCCTCCCCACAAATTATTTTTTCAGGTAATCTTTCACCTGCAAATAGCACTCAACTGCATCAATCTGTCCTCAGACACAGTGGTTTTGCTTCCTTTCATATGCCCCAAACAGCCAAAATAGGCCAAACCCAAAACGATTTCTGATTCCAGAAAAATTCACCCATAGGTTTTGGTGGAGGTATATGTGTGCAGTGGAAGTTCACTGCTGCCTGTGGTGCAATTGCTCTCCCTCCAGGTGGTTTACTTGCTGATCTTTGCTGATAATTTTATTGTATTTTAGAATACATTTCCTGTATTTTAGAATCACAATTTAAATGATGTTTGTATGTTTTATTGCACCTTATGAAGGTTGTTGGCTACTCTGCTTTGTTGATTTGTTTTGTTAGGCAAGGAATGGTTGGGATACAAATATACAAACATATTTGTTCTCTGTTTTTCACTTTGTCTGATGAGAATATCTGTAAACATTTTGGAGTCAATGGGCTTCTAGGTTCACCAAATCTACCTTTTTGTAGCTTCACTCTGCCTTTCTTGCCACTGAACATCAGCTGGGTCAGTGCTAGGCAAAACTGCAGCCTCACATCTTATCTTCAAAGAACGATTTTGTTGCATATACCAATTCACCATGGAAGTAAAAAGAACATCCCCCAGCACAGATCTTATGGACATTTGGCCTTACTGCACAGGTTCACTTCAAATGGAATCATATCAGCTTGGATTAAAGAAAAACATTATGCCATAGGAAGCTAATGTTCAGGCCAGGTTTCATTAAAGGCACAAGAAACAAAGGTCTGTGTTGCGCCTTGACAAATGCTTGAGAATCTGTGGGCTAGGTGCCAGTGCCGTCCAATTTCCTTGGGTTGCCTGGGCTTCTCAGCCAGCTACAGGCTAGTTGAAAGCATGGAAAGAAACAAGGTTTCCCATATGCACTGTCTCAGCACATTTGCCTCAAAAGATGGCCAATGCTGGACTGAGACATCTACAGCAAGCTTTCTGTCTGTGATTCTGGTTTACTGAGAGCACACACAAGATGAATCAGCAATATCATTCTACTCATTGGTAACCATGATTATGGATTACATTGATATATTTGTTTTACTTATCTTATAACAAACAAATGATGTGATATAGTTCTAAGCTTATGGGTGAATATTAGTACAATTAAAATTGGGACTGTTAATTTTCTTCCTCTGACAAAGAATTGCTAGTTGATTCTAATTTGAACATCAGAGCATAATTTTTCTGAATTGGAAGGACAACTAAAATTATAACATTGTACATTGATCAAATTATGTATTCACTTCTTTATCCTTCCCTTACAGTCTAACCTGTCCATTAATTATAGGTCTTTATTTCAGAAGAATGAACAGGAAAACATCCATTATTACATAACGCAGCATGTTTCCTCACCTAAAAAAGTGATTATGCATATGAGCCATTTCTCTAGTGTGTCATTTGATTTGACATCCTTGCAACATGTTAGTCATGAGACACATTCCATTCTTGCAGAGTGCTGACTTAGAGGGAAAAAATGCATATTCCTTAACAGCATGTTGAATTCTGACCCTTTATCAAAATGATATTCAACAGAGTATTACTCGTATTTGCGGGGGGGGGGGATGACTTTCCACAGGCTTATCATACCTTGCTCCTTTCAATAGAACTATCCCATTGAATGGGAATCTATCTACTTCTCTCTCCTCTCAAATAACAGCAGTGATCTCCCATTTTGGATATCTGCTGAGGCCCATGCCACTGTTAAAGACCCAGCCTCCTTGCCCTGCTACTTAATTGCTTTGTCCTTGATGTTGCCATCTACTTGCCCTTTCCATCCCTATGGCCAAGAGGGAGAGGAGTAACAGCCATCTCTTGCCTGGATATTGGGTACTGATAGGATTTTGGACTACAGAAAAAGGAATAGCCACTGGCTGAAGGTGGTGAGGAACAGGAAGAGGAAACAGACATATCCTGCTGTGTGATAATGGGCTCTGCCATTATATGGGCAACACAGATGAGGAGTGTGAGTTCACTTCCAGATAATGAAAGATTTGATGAGATGATGGGTTAGGTTATATCTATTAGGGTCAGTATCACATAGGGTCAACAGAGATCATGAGAGATGATTACTTAACAGGAAAAACTGCCTGGGAAAGGTATGAAAGCCTCAAGATACCTTGAAGATGAGAGATTATAAAACAAGTCATGAAGTGTGAGAGAGACTTTGATAGACTTTGGGAACTGACAGAGGTTTTGGAGAGGTGTTGTCTCAGGGAAAGCCTAGGTGTAGGCTGATCAAGGAGGTTGAAACTCACAATTTCCTATTAGCATCCAGAGACCCAGAATATCATTTGTATTATATTGTATTGTGTTTAGGTAGACATGTTAGGGCTTATATTTTCTTTCCAATCTCAGCTGAATATGATGTAAGGCTGTTTGTAACTACAGTCAGTCCTCCACATTCGCAAGGGTTAGACGTGCAGGACCCCCACAAAAGTGGAAATATCAAAATATGTGCATGTGTCTGTGGGAAGGGGGCCGAAGCATAATGAGGAGAACAGGGACCAGAGGCAAAACCAGGTAAGAGAAAGGAGAGGGAAGGGGGCTGGGCAGTCCAAGTGGCATAATACTTCCCCTCTCTCACCCATCTCCTTCCTTGTGTGCATGTGGTACATCAGGGTAAGTTTGTGGTACTGAGAAATTGGACTGCCAGTCATTCTTAGCTGGCCACAGTGGCTGGTGGAAGAAGACCACCAGAGGCAGGTTTTTAAAAGGCTGCACAGCCTTATCGGAGCCACTGAGAAGGAAGGGTCTCCAGGGAAAAAAAAGTTCCTGAGGTGGGAAGGGGGGAACAAGAATTGAAGAAACTGACAGGTAACCAAATCCCCGAAAGTCAAATCTGCAAATGTGGAGGGCCCAAGTAACATCTGAAGGAAGATGCCTTAATGTATACGATACCTTTGCTAACGTGAGTTTCACTTGCTTAGAATAAAGGTTTTCCTTTAAAACATCTGCTCCTTTACATACTCTCTCCATTTCCCTTTTCTCAATGTTTGTGCATATATATTTACAGGATCCCCTATCTCCCATGTGGAAAGAAGAGAAAGTCTTTACAGAATCAGCAATAGAAAGGAGCAAGTTCCTTTCTATTCTAACTTCCAGCCAGATCACTGATTCTTGGGTGTAAACATTAGTGGATGGTGGTAGATAGTAGAATTTGAGGGATTCTCCTCCTACTCAAAAGCAAGAGTTATTGAGAAACCATTAACATGTATCCAAGGACACCCCATCAAAAACCAAATCAAAACAAAAAACACATCCCTGAAAGCAGCACTGATGATCTAATATGTCCAAGAGTTGATGGAATATTTAACAATTCAATTCAACATGGTAAAAATGCCATACTATTTATTTTGGCCATGCTCACTTTTCTCATTATATTATGTGAGACTGTTCAAAAAAAAGACCAAAGACAGTGGGTGCTAAATCATATACGCTGATGTAGACTTCAGTGAGCTTCAGCCTATACTAATGTAAGCGATCAATAAATCACTCCATTAAAGTAGTGAAAGGCAGGCTGAAAGGTATACGTGCCAGATTAATGGCAAATGTAGCAGGAGGAATGTGTTCCAAGGTATCCAAAGAAGGCAGAAAGTATGTCATGAGGATTACAGGTCAGCCTCCTTAGGAAAGTTTAGGAACTACAGGCACTTAATATCCAGAGAAAGAACTAATGAAGCAGCCAGATAACTCAGCAGGCTTTCTTCACTCAAGCTGAAAACATCTCCAGCTTTGATGTGGCCCTGATTCATAAAGCACTTCTGCACACAGAAGTTCACAGGCCTTAATAATACTAATGCAGTGTCTTTCCAATAAAGGTTTATCTATTGTGAAAATACAGTGTTTTTTTTACTAGGCGTGTACTCCTCCTGTCATGTACTGGAACACCTGAAAAGTAAGATATCTTCATTTATTAATACGCCTCCATTTACTTCTCAGACAAAAGCAAGCGTATCAGGGTTGTAGTCAAATTAAGCATGTTTTTACAAGTTATTGCACCAAATTACAAAACAAACTGCTGACTGCCCATGAACTTTCACAGAACTGACATCCTACATCTAAGGAGATATATGTACAGAAGCAAGCTGCCACATGCATATAACTTATAGGATTATGAAAATTAAAAATAAAATGGAGTGAGAACCAGAATAAAACTTCACAAAATAGAACACAGAACAACAGGAAAGGTAGTGGTGGTAGCACTGAGAAACAGGAAGACCAACATTCTAACAATCTAAATGCAGCGAGGAGCCAAGAGCTCATCTGCGCACAAATACTGAGGAAAGGGAATTCTGCAACCGGGTTCTGCTACAGAAAAGGTTCTAATCCACATCTCATTGAGATCAACTTCAGATAGCAATGGAATAAAGACACAGGCCTCTGACAAATGCATTGGCTAGGCTGTTTCATGTGAGAAAGCAATATTTCATGTATCTGGGATCAAAATTTTTTATGGCATTTTTGGTAAAGGCCAGAACCTTAAGTTGTGTCTCGAAATACAGTAACAATTGATTTACAGAATTTGCGGGTTATCTTGACTACCACCTAAAACTTTATACAGGGTACAGTGCTATATATTCATACGCTGGAATGAGTTTGGTGAAACAGTTGCCTGCCTAAACATTATCTGTAAATATAATTAATTTGTATTCTGTTTTACATGTAAGCAACATTATTTAAAGTTTTTTTTCAGTATAAGAGATCAATACACTTACCAGCTATCAGATTCTTTTTCTTAAGTAAATATCTTTTTTAAAAAATCTTTTAAAAAGTAAAATGGAGATTAACTGCTGCTGTGGCAAAGTAATTCATCCAAGTGCCAAGTGTCCTAGTGCCCATAGCTACTTCCCATATAAAGTATTCCTTGCACTGCCACTCTCTGCACCTCTGAAGCAGCAGATGTTCTTTACTTCTTGTTTTGCTCTCTTCTCTGTTTTGGCTATGTGGTTTCTATGAGTGCTACAGAAATGTCCCAAGCAGAATAGGCACTTGAGGTGCCACTCAAAAACTCAGAGCCTGGGTTTGTGCTGTGGATGAACTTCCACTTCACAGAACTATCTTTTCCCATCATATATATAGACCCACTCGGATTTGTATTTTGCAGACCTTTCAAGAAATATTTAATATCGGCTTCTGGCTGGGAGTTAATGTTAATAATAATGCTTAACATGTACAGCACTCTGAAGTGTTCAAACTGCTAATTGTAAACCTTATAACAACCTTGGTAAGACACAAGTGGGCAAAATACAACCTACTAGATATTGTTGGACTGCAATTTCAATCAGCCCTAGCCAACACAGCAAATGGGGAGGTATGCTGGGAGATGCAGTTCAACAACATCTGGAGGGCTACTCTTTGCCTTCCTTTCTTGCCACAAGGTAAGCCAGCATTGCTATGCCCCTGAAGAAAAGAAAGAACGGTTTAGCTACAGCTTCTTAGTGAATTCATGGCAGAGATGAGATTCAGAGCTGGGATTTTTTTTTTTTTTGTCCCTACACTAAATCACCTCATTAAGGAATGGAATCAGAGCTTAGAAGTAACATAAATGAAAATGTTACTCCCTAGTATGTTAATTTTTTGTGCAACAGGGACATAACAATGTTGTTTTTGCAAAATACCAGTGATAATTAGTAATACTATTTTGTGTATGTGTGTTATCAAAAAGGTTAAGGTGCTGCAGATTACATATTGTACTGGTGGTACTTGAGGATATTTTTTTCTGGTTGAAGTGGTTTTTATTTAATTCAAAAATTAATGAAAACTTGTTGCCCTGCATTCTATTCAGAAATTACAAACTTATACCAAGGGATAATGTTTATGCTGAGATAGCTGCTGAGGATTCATTTTTATGGTGTTAATGGCAAAACATTGCCCCCAAAGCCTTCTTTTGCAGCCTGGCAGCGCCCCAACCAAAGCATTTTTGAGGTAGTGCAGATTGGTGTGCTGGGAAATGAGGTCTGCAGTGCTCTCTTGGTCATGGGATACCTTGAGAAAAGCAACTGTGATAGGACACTGGGGGGTTTCTCAGCAGCCTGTTCTCATTGAATCCCACATCTGGAAGAGTGCTCCAGGCATAACTTCCCAGTGCTCCAATTTCCAGCACCTTGGAAATGCTTTGGTTGGGTCTCTGTCAGCCAGCAACAGCAGGTTTTTAGGGAGTGTGTGACATCATCAGATGTAATTATGATGATGGGGTTCCATTATCCCCCCAAGGCTGTGGAATTATGGAGCTAGTGATTTGGGATGGAATAAAAATAAAAATTTATAATATTATAAAAATATATGGTAAATATTTTATACCTATAGTTTACCTTTTTAATGTATTAAATGCCTCACATGTTACATATTTATGTAGGAATTTAGGAAAATTTTCTTGTTCAGAAATTTTAATCAAATAAATACATTTTATGTTCTGTCTGTCTAAGTATGTTGATGATTCATGTGGCAGTGTGCTACTATCTTATTACAGCAGATTTTTTTTTTTTTTTTACTGATTACAATACATTTGCCATTTATAGAGGACTCACAAGTTGGACAGCAGAAAAACAGAGAAGCTGGAGCTGGAGGTTAGGAGTACTGAATCCACAGCCCAGGTTGTCATATTTATGTTGCTGACAGCCAATGTGTTACTAATGTGTTATTCATAAAGCAATGTGTAATGAAACATGACCAACATGGCACTTTGAGAAAATAAAAAACAGCTAACATACAATGGCTGCCATCTTGTATGGCTCACTGTAGTGTAATAGTTCGGCATAGGGAACTGTGAGGAAGCTATTCACCAACATTCACCCACCCACCCCCTACCTGCTGCTGCAGCTCTCCCCCTGCTATTCTGTGCCTGGTGGAGATCCAAGGGAGATTTGAATGATTACATTATCTACTGAGGTCCGCTGAGGTCCTCTGAAAGTCTCACTGGATGGTGTAATCATTTTATATCTGGCTACAGGAACATAGCCAGACATTTCTCTGATCATTTCATATCTGGCTACAGGGACATATCCAGACATCACTCCACTTCCCAATCTCCATCAGGCTAGAAAAGGCCATGGATGGGGGCACAGCAGCTCTATTGTAAGTCCAAGAGCTTTGGTACTCACCTCTACAGGTTGACTTATGTCTGCATATGTCACTACAGGATACCAGCCAATAGCCAATAGCAGCTAGAGACCTTTTTTTTTTTTTAATTGCAACAAATTTTAGAGAACTGAAAGCTTTTACAGACAGGGTTTTTGACAGGATGTTATACTGCTTTCAATTCTATTGTTTTAAAACTGCTTTTCATTAGTTCTAATTGTATGTTTTACATTGTTTATAATGTTATCAACAATTTAATTAGAATCTAATGTTAAGCTATTGCATATTTCAGCTATACTGTATTTGTTTTAATTTGTAAGCCATCTTGAATCCCAGTTTTGGCAGGAAAGTAAAGGCAGGATATAAATAAAGCAAACAACAACAACAACAACAGTTTTAAAAATAACACTTCAAACTTTGGATGCAATTATGGAACCTTTTTGAATGGAGCATGAAACAATACAGTTTGCAGTAGGATAAACTAGGTGTCAGAGGCAAGAGATGATTTCATGTATGAATAAACATGAAGCAATACATGTTCTTATTGTACATAACAGTCCTCTTTACAGCAACAAACACTGGGTGCAGAAGACAGTAGCAACCCAACTACTCAACTTCAAGACTGCTCCCCTATCTCCTCCAAATGAACAAGTCTAATTAGAACACAACAATCATTGCTTGTTTTCTCAGGCTTGTCAGAAAAATAGCACAAAATCTCCCAGGACCAGACTAGAACAGACACAGATCTGTAATCAGATTGCCTGACATCTCTCTCTCTTTCCTTCTCTCCCTCTTTCTCAATCACACACACAGACACACACTTTGTTCCTTAAAAGCAGCCATGACACCAGATCAGATTGATGCTGTGGTGCTAAGGAAAGACGCGCCAATCTTTTGTTCCATCTCACTCTCCTGATATTGTATTATTCTGTATTAATAAGTTAATTTAAATATTACTCCTAGGTATATAGTGTAATATGTCTCAGGCAAGACATTCTGCTTATTAAAATCTCAGGGTATGAAAAATGAAGTTAAAAACCCAGAAACAATGCAAACTGTGCCCTGTAGCCAGATATATTTGCTACATTATGTATTGGCTTCTATTGTTTCTAATGACTACGTATTTTATCTGAAAGATGTTTGGAATGATATTTTTAGAAAAAGGTTTCCAAGCAAAAGGAAGGAAGAATAACTAATATTATTTTGAGCCATGAAATCCTATATACGTCACCAGAGAAGTAAGTCTCTGTAAGTCTGAAAAGGCTTCTTCCAAATAAACTGAGGTAAGAGTTACATATGCATGGAGATTCTATTGGGGGAGAAAAGAAAAATGCATGAATTCTGCACACTAATGGGCTATAACTAGTTCAGCCTTTGCTGGGATGCATTGAATTTCTTTTTATATTAAAATAAACGGGGCAACACCATTCTGCTACTATAATCCTCAGTAGTCTTGTAAAGTTTCTTATTCTGATGCTTCCCAGAATCAAAGTGTTTAGTTTTAACTTGGTGATCTAGTCAATACAGAGCTGACAGCTGAGTGGGAAGCCCAAGTTTTATGTTCTGGCTGGCTCGAGGCTGAAAATATTTTATGTCCAGGTCTCAATTTCCAGACAGGAACAGCCAACTAGGGGGAAAAAAAGCTGTATCCACTCAGTAGCTTCATTGCATAGTTTTGCCTTGTTTTTAAAATGCCTTTTTTAACCAAACAAAAGAACATCTTTTTAGCACCCTGAGATGTGTTTCCTTTTTTTCTCCTGCGGATTTCACTGGATGCTTTCCAGTTCTTGCTCTTTTTGTTTTTAGAATGCCACCATCAATACAGGTTAGAAATGGTTTTGTAAACCACCCAAACATTGTGATTGTAACCAAAATCAAAGGCACAGTTTTAAAGAAAAAAAATTGAAAAGTAAAATTAGGAAAGAAGCATTGCAAACAATAACTTTGATGTAAGCATATGCATAAGCTAGTTCTTTTTACTTATATGTTAATTTTCTCCCCTTTAAAAAGAGTCAGTTAGAATAACAATTATGCACAAAAAGGGGATAGACTTCACAGACTGAAAACTGATGAGGGCTTTTGTACCTTTAATGATGGCATAGGAGAGCAAATGTCAGCAGGTGTTGCATGTGACCTCATCACATGACAGGTAGTATGTGATCATAGAATCATGGAGTTGGAAGAGACCACAAGGGCCATCAAGTAACTCGCTGACATTGCCCCTTCAGCATAACCATTAAAGGCATAGGAGCCCTCTCCAGTTTTCTGTTTGGCAATTCACACAGATAATATGTGCCTTTTGCATGTTTCAGCTCCCTAAACATCCTAACACTCATACAGTTGAAAGCCAAAGCTGTACCACAGGTATAGTATTGCTGAACACTTGGTGTAGGTATTACCTCTAGCCTCAAATAATCTCCAGTGCACACAGATAATAATATCGGCCAGATTTTGAGTGTTGTAAGAATGTACACAGCCTCCATATGTAAACTGCTTCAAGAGAGTGGGGGAAAGAAGTTAAAAACAACATAATCCCACAGTATGGTGTTCATTAAAACCTGCCTAAAAGTCATGAAAAAGCAGATTTATTTTTCAGATTCTCCCCATTAAATAACTGTTCCCCCAAATGTGTTGAGCACAGAATCCCTGAAGTGATTCATTCTCTCTGTAAACTAATTTTGTTGCTTAGTATGGGAATAGAGGGAATGTGTAAATGTTGCTTTTACAAACTACAACTCCCATAATCCCTTAGCCAACATGACCACTGTCTTTGCTAGTTGGAGATTTTAAGCCTGTGGGGGTAGATAACCTCCAACCTCTCGAACAGATGTGGCTCTCAGGTGAATCTAGTCACTAGAGCTGCTACTCCTTGGCTGCAAACCTCTATATTGGCTTCTATGCTAAGTACAAAAGGAAATATTTCTCTTCCTCTCCAGAAAAAGCTGACTGGAGGAATTGTGCCCCTAATCCAGATCATGCCCCTCCCATGGGTGAAGTGGAAAGAAATGCGATATAAATGCTATTACTATCGTGACTGGTTGAAAACACCATCTTAGAAAAACCCAGAAAGGGCCAAACAGTTTTAAATATGATGGGCACTATCTAACACACTGTTCAGTCTGTTGAAATCAGTGGAATGAAACACATTTAAATGCATATTGAATTATTGTCAGTATGCACTAATCCAAGAAGTATAAGTATAGGAGCTGATATATACAACTAATTCTCCTGTGGCAATAGTTCATCTAGCTGCTTCAACTCTGCCTTTAATTAAACAATAAAGCACTGTAGTGATAAATCAAAGACAACTAACACTTTTTTTAAGAAAAAGAAAAGAAGGAACCCATCTTCTTATTTGAGGACAATAATTAAATACAGTTTGCCTCCTGGAGTTCATAGGAAGCCACTAACAGAAAGCTAGAAACTGAAATCCCATGATTAAGAAAAAGAAACAAGATATTGCAAAAGACTTTAAAACACTGGATTGTGTAGATAAGTTCTTAATTAAGTATTTATAAATCACATTTCAAATGGTGCAATCACCCCAAACCTTAGCAAAGTTAGTTTCTTGGAGTACAATTTCCAGAATTTCTCAGCCATGAAGCCTCTGTGTGTTTGTGGCCGGTAAAAGTTGCTGTCTGAAAAAAAGTAACACTGCCAAGCTCTGCCCCAGATAGAAATCCTGTGCATACCCTTACAACGTAACTAAAACATCACTGCAGCATTGCAACTATACTGCATGTCAGCCTGTAATGTACCACAGATCTGTACTGACATGCTGCAAAGAAATGATTAAGTTTAGAATAAAAAAGAAGCACTGAATCTAATACAAAATCCAGCCTCTGATTTGCTGAAATGCAGGCAG
The DNA here is from genome assembly GCA_948472985.1 of Iguana delicatissima. Lineage (NCBI taxonomy): Eukaryota > Metazoa > Chordata > Lepidosauria > Squamata > Iguanidae > Iguana > Iguana delicatissima. The sequence goes on along the minus strand of CAOKZL010001007.1, from coordinate 321,843 downwards.
ATTGCTCCTAGTTTATTTATTTGTTTAAAGTATTTAAATTCTACTTTGTAAGCATCCAAATGAGCAGATCCACTTGTTTAGCCACTGTCAGTATAACAAGCAAAAGCACAGTAAGAAACAAAAAAAAAGTTGAAACTGATTTGCCATGTGTAACAGTGTTCATTCCTGCAGCATCTTTTACTGAGTCTCTTCTAAATGCACTTCTGATAATAGGTGACCAATAGCTTAGTTGCACTGTTAGATTTTATCATTCAAATGTTGATTGGTTCATTAAACCTAACAGGTTAATATTCCTTCCACAGCCTTTTCAGTTTTATCTAGTATTAACTGCATATAGCAATCAGTGTTCCAGAGTTAAATCCATCTTACTGGTTAAATCAAACTACTATTCAAAAATACCTTCATCATCAGGTATTTATCCTGACTGCTGCTCCCCCCCCCGACTTCTCTTCATGGTTTAATGCAGGCAAAGTAGCACTACTACATACAAGCCTAGACCATGTTTTCCCATTTCCATTTACACACAAGCACAGGGAAAGTTAACCAACAGGAACCAAAATCACTCAGGGCTTTTTCACAGCGTGCTTCATGCCTTAGTCTCTTTGCTGCCATGAGCTCACCATTCCTCCTTTCTTAGCCAATTGGCTATGGGATCCTCAGTTTGGTTAAATCCCTTTCTCTAGTCCACTCCTCACCCTTAATCTGAGTGTGTAACATACAAACCAGCCACATGCTTTATGAAATGAGTCACGAGAGACCTGCTGCTCTCAGTGTGTGGTCTGTGGTTCCCCTTTGGCTGTTTGACAAAATAAGGATTTCCTCTCTGAGTGGGTCGTGAACCCCTGTGCACTCTGTGCAGGCAGGCCCCTCCCCACAGAGATATGTGGGTGCTGTGTTGTGTGCAGCTTCTCCTTTGTGTTCCATACTTCAAAATGGTGGTGTTGAAGAGCATAAGGTGATTTGACCTCTTGCCTGAAGAGGGACTGGCAACAGTGGAGTGATTCTGCCTCAGCCAGCAGAACTTCTGGAATAGGACTGCTGCAGTGTCGTTTTATACGTTGGGATGTGCATAACATTTGCTGAGTGTATGTCCTCATTTAGTTTGTGGTGTTTGGGTTGCACACGTGTGGCATTACCAGTGGTACCCTTGATCATGCTTTGGTGTGGACATGGAAGCATGCTTACATTCTTGTTTCAATGCTTAGCAATCAAAAAATCATACTTCTCACCTGTCTTCCTTCTGAGCTGGATAAGTACAGGAGACAGAAACCAAGTGTAATTAGGGGATGTTTGCTCTACCTATCTCCTTCCTAGATAATTTAAAAATTGCAAGTGCTCTCTAACACAGTACTCTCAACCACTGATTTGATCTACAGGAAGGGACGACAAAATTTCTCAGGCGGGGCAGGGGTTGTCTTAATCCTAGATCTTTGTTGGTAAATTCTATTTTGATTCAATTCATGATAATCAGATTTTCAAAAACTCTCATATAAGTTCACTCAACCTCATGTCATGGACAGATGACTAGAATGTGAAGTACTTACAGACATTTGCAACTATAGACTTTATGTTTTAACAATTCCTTTCCCAAGAAGAAAATCAAAACAAACTTGCTATTCTGTGACAGATCAGTAGTAAAATCCTATTCATGTCCCACTCCTTCCAACTCATTCCAAGAATACCTCTGGCTCCATGTGAGTTCCATAGGTACTCTTAGAAAATAAAAAGGTAGGTCTTTGCAGCTTCATTTTGAAGTGTACCCAGGGAAATTGAAGTAAATTGAAGCATCCTAGAGGCTTAAAGACTGAGGGAGACACTTGGGGTAAGGAGTGGGAGGGATTCTTGGCTGCAATACCTCTGTTTTGTCCTTGCTACACTTCACATATCACTAGGGAATTATGGGGGTTTTAGTTCCCAAATTAACCATTTCAAGCTCTGTTGTGCAATCAGTAGTGCCTTAATCACAGGCCGCCGCTGGCGGCGATACCACAAGCAGACCAGGCCTCCCGACCAATTTGTGGGAAGTGGGTAGGGAATGACAAAGGGAGAATACAAGAGTCCCAGCTCTCTCCTTTCATGCTACTGTAATCTCAAACAGGGCTTAAGCAATTCAGTGTTCAGAATCAAGCTGACACTAATTAGCTTTTGCCATTCTTATCACAGATTTAATGCATAATGTTATTATATGGTGAAGCCAATACTGCAGGGTAATGACAACTGTGTATAAATGTGCAAAATCAGTTTGGTAGGGGAATGATAAGCTTAGTCATATATATTAACATTCTAAGAATGTCTCCAATTTTAAGAGTAATTTTAAAAGAAATTTTAAGCTGCTGGTCTTCACTCATGAGGCATATCATGCATCAGTGTGAAAGAAAGACCTCTGCAAATATTCTACAAGGGTTTTTTTAGGGGGCTGGTGATGGTTATTATTAGCTGTCATTGTACCTATGGCCAAGGCTGCATGGCACCTTCAAAAGAATGATGTGTGACAAGCCACTGACTATTTAGGTTCAAACAGGAGCTGGTACCTATTTATAGGCACAAGCATAATCTGGTCAGAGTTGCTTGCTAGAAAGTTTTCCAACTAGGTCCAAAGCCTCACCCAAGACCAGCAATGCTGGGCATATATCAAAGAGAAGGACTGGGAGAGCAGTGGAACAGTGAAAATAAACATTTTTCCCCTGAGAGTTATAGAAGATCCTACATCATCTCCCTGAAGACCAAACTGCTATTTACCTGTAGGCTTTGCAGAAAGACTTAATGTACCTAACAGATGCTGCACTTGTGGTGTGGGGGGAGGAGTAGGAAGACAAACACACCAGTGGATGCTACAGAGTAAATTAGCTAAATGTTAACAAGCAGATGAAGCACCAGTTGTAAAACAGAAGGATGACCTTGCCATGACCTTACTGATCAGGCCTGAGTATCCCAGATTTTTAGCATTCCTTTAAGACAGTGTGGTAAGGTAAGGTTATGGAAGACACCACACTGGAATCTGAGCTAGTCAGGAGTCCACTGGAAGGAAAGGGAAAGAATACCCATGATATTCCCCTTTCTTAGTTGGCAGTCTATGATGACTTCCTGGGAAACCTTTCATATTACTCAGTAATAACACTTATGAATCCACTTTAGCTCTCATGGTCCCATCCCACGGAATCCTTGTGTTTGTAGCTTGGTGAGACACCAGAGGAGCTCTCTGGCTGAGAATTTTAAATACCCCTTCCTAAACTGCAAGTTCCCAGATTCTATAGGGTATCGCCATGGCAATTGAAGTGGAGACTGTAATTGTGTAGTGTGAAAGAGCCACAGGACTCACTGGACATTGGCAGAGCAAGCAGATATTGGTGGGAACAATAATGTGGGGTTAGAACATATTCCAGTGCTTCATTTTTCTGTGGAAAATTTTCCATTTTGTAAAAAAAAAAGTTAAAATTAATTGGTAATGATTAATGAATATATACTATACCAATATAGAATTTGGCAAGCTGGTAGTTTCAAAGTGTACCCAGGCAACAAAGTTATCTATATATTCTTAAACCAGACTGAAGTAAGAACCCAGATTAGTTCTGCTCCAGATGTTACATTATTAGCTGATTTTCTTAGGAAACTGTGTAAGAGAGTATATAGCACCATCCACATTTGCAGGTTTAATTTCCATGATTTCGATTATTTGCAAGTTTCTTCGCCCCCTGCACCACCACCTTAAGAGCTTCTTTTCTGGGGGAACCTTCCCTCTCAGCAACTCTGATCAGACCACAAAGCCCTTTAAAAATGCTCCTCTGATCCTCCTCCTCCTCCACCAGCCACTGCCTGAACAGCTAAGAACAGATCACAGCCTGATTTCCCAGCACCTCAAATCCTCTCCTGATGCCCCCCACACCCAAAGAAGGAGACAGACAAGAGAGGAAGTATAGGGCCCCCATGATAACCTATCCATTTTCCCTCTCCTTTTCCTGATGTGGTTTGGACTGTGGGTGCCCATTATCCACACCATGCCGCCACCGTCCGCTTCCCACACGCACACACACACACAGACACACACATATTTTGATATTTGCAATTTTTTCACTTTTTCACCCTTAACCCTAGAGAGTGTGGAGGGCTGAGTGTAATTTTATTTTAGTGATTTGTAAAAGGGAGCTGAAGCAGTAAAATGAAAACATAAGTACAGACAATCAAACACAATGTCAAGTTATGAATTCAGTTTTGTCTGTGGAAGTCAAATCAAAACTACAACTATTATTAATGTTTGATTCACTTTCAGCAAACATACCAAGGAGTGTCTCATTTCTTCTCTTGAGCTTGTGAAGGTTTCTATCCTCAGAACGACTGACCACTACACACCACCAGCTCTCTAGTTAAGTTTCTGTGTGGTCCACCAATGTGTTCGAGATTTATGAGCCAAGAATGCAGATTCCTGAGAGACGAGTAAGGCTCAGAGAGAATGATCGGCACACTGCAACACATTCAGCCTTAGAGCGAAGTACAGATTTGAACCCAGGTCCTCCAGAGCTAGTTCTAATCTGATATTCTAACCACTGTATCAATAGTTCAGTTGAAATACTTACGGCTTTTTAGACATTAATAAGTTTTGTTTAATAATTACAAGTCAAACATGCTAAAGCAGATCATGCTCCATTTACAGCCTTGGAAAATTTTCTACAAGAATTTCCAATGCAAAATTTTCCAGAAAATCCTTGTCACTGGGTAGGACAAATTTCTGGAAATTCACTAATGTCAGCACTTGACGTAAATCAGCAACAGAGCATTTTCTACTCAACAGGTAGATTATGGAGAGTAAACCAACACAGCTGATGATTGGTGGGTTCCAAAGATATAGAATCTTAAGGAACAGACAGGAAACGTAAGAGAAGGATGAAAGAATAACCCGTGAGAAAGAGAGAGTACAAGGAAGACACAGGGAATCAAGGAAGCTATCTTTTCCCCCAGAAAAGAAGGCTGGCTCACTGTCATTTTACTCTGCGTCAAGGAGGGTGATTACGATGGTCTGTCTGACAAGCTATCAATCAGTAAGCTTCCCGTGACCCTAGACTTATTTTCCTCATCTGAGACAAAGTCGCTCTCATATTAAACTGAGGTTAGGAAAAGAGCTAATTGGGTAGAGGGGCCATCTACCTGGCACTTGTGACCTACTGGAAAAGCATGAGACAGAAAGCTCAAGGAATGAGAGTGATGATAGAGTCTGCACGGATCTTTATCCTGAAGGGGGGCTCAAATAGAAGAATCTCTGAGAGACAAATGCAGCTTAGGAGTTACAGAAGGCCCAGGAGTTACAGAAGGAAAAAACTGTACATATGGCAAAACCACTCTTACACACTGGCCCTATATACCTGGCCTCAGTGAATTAACTGGCCGAGGAGAGGAGGTGGCCTTCATTCCTTGATATATAGTATACCTATACTACTTGATATGGAACAACTGAAACTGTTAGGGCTGGGGGAGGAATAATTTCTGCTCCAGAACCAGCCATTTCTGTGAAATGTTTCTGCAGTAGTTCTATCCTCAGTATCAGAGATGTATCTAGCATAAACAGCGCCTATGGCAAGCGTGGAAGTTGCACCCCTCCCTTCAGGGCCACTTCCTCCTCCTCCTCCTTGTCCTCCTCCTCCTCTGCTGCTTCTTGCACCGCTTTTCTGTGACTCTCTGGCATTGGCACCCAGGGCATGTGCTGTACTTGCCCACCCTAGATACCCCTCGCTCAGTACAATTTGTGAGGTGGTGGTGGGATTCAAAGGTGTTATTTTACCCACTGAGACCCCGACGCAGTCCATGGCCAGATGTAGTATGAAGAACACTTTATTCTGTGCCCTAATAAGCCTCTCAAATTTGAATCAGTACAACTTATTTTTTCTCCATGACTTAACTTGTACAGAAATAAGTTTGTTTTCAAAATTATACAGTGTGAGAAACACACTTTAGTATAATATAGATGGTTTTAATAAAACACTTTGATTTGATAGGTAAACTGAAACCTTCACTACATAACCTGACTACCCAAGGGTTGAGTGTTTTGGGTTTTTTTAATTCATTCATTTTGCAGATCACTATCTAAATATGCAGAAATCAGTCAGCTTGGGAGTTAAGAGCCACCACTGCTGTTCTTCCCAGTAGAGTAGCTCAAGTTGGGTAGAAGAGAAACTGAAAAAGAAACACAACAAGATACTGCCAACATATGACAACCGCAGCAAGAACTGTTATTATGCTCAGAAATAGAAGAGTATTGAGATTCCAGTAAAAGAGGACTGGCTAGTTAAGCTATTGGACAAATTAATGATACTGAAAAGAAAACAAACTGAAGAGACCTTCGTGGAAGATTGTGCTTCATCAATACTTTTTTTTGCAAGAAAAAGAGTATAACATGCTAACTGTAGGATTCAGCAATTAGTCTTTTAGGAAGAGTAGCAGTGGAAGTATTTTATTGATATCTGTAATTAAAGAAGCTTTTATTTATAGATGATTTAGAGTATATACTGTTTTGGGTTTTTTAATTCATTCATTTTGCTGGAGAAAGCTTGAAACCATCTTTTTAATACTGGAGAAAGCTTGAAACCATCTTTTTAATATCTTTATTGTTTCTTAGGATTTTTTTTCTTACTACGTAGGGTTTTGAATGTTTTCTGTACATTTTTTTCTTTTGTGTCTGTTTTTTCAAATTTAGTAGTTGTAATTTGATGTTATTTTCTGTTTAGTTTTGTTATGTAGTTTAAAATTTTTAATTTTAATTAAATATCTGTTATGTAGTTTAAATTTTCTATTTTAATTAAATATTTTTAAAAAGAAAAAAAATCTCAAATTGGCTACAGCAATAAGGTAGAGAAAGGCAAGAGACACTGGATTGCCTTTATAATCTGCTTTCGAGAAGCATATCTACTTTTCTTTGCTCTTAAATATTATGCACATGGCAGCAGCTCAACCATATTCAAATCAAATTTACTCTGCCTTGGCTTACAGTCAGTAAGTCACAGCTAAAATCAATTACTTGTTTGTCTTTATGCTGTTCTTTTCCTTCCAATTGTTTCTGACTTATGGCAACCCTAAGGCAAACCTACACAAGGTTTTTTTGGCAAGGTTTGTTCAGATGTGTTTGCCACTGTGTTCCTCTAAGAGTGTGACCTATCCAAGTCATCCAGTGGGTTTCCACAACTGAATGGGGATTTGAATCTTGGTCTCCAGAGTCCTAGTCCAGTACTCAAACTACTACCCCCCACCACTGGTTATTTTGGTCTTTGGAATATGTTAATTAAAGAATGGGTCTAGTTTTAAACTAACAAAGCTACATCTGTAAGAATTCTTGATTTCTTGAAAAACAAAATTGTATGTACAGGTTACAACTGCATTCTCATGGCATTCTATAACACAATTCATTCTTGCAGTTCCAAACTCCTTTATCTCACAAGCCCACTCGGAGATTTACTAAGGTTTTTCTTCCTTAGTGAAACCTCCAACGGGGTTTGTGATATAAACGACTTTATACCAGACAAGATTATATATAAGACATACAGTATTTGATTTAATGTGACTGTTTAGAGAATAAACAGGTGCTACAGAAATGTTCTCTCAGCCCAGGAGGAAGATAAAACCAAACACTGCTCTGAACAAATCTTTCCAGGAAAACTCTACGATAGGTTTGTCCTAAGGTCATCGTAAGCCAGAAATGTCTTGAAGACATACAACAACAACAAAACCAGAAGGGATAAAAAATATCATTTAACATGATCATCACAGACAAATGCTCCAATATACAGTGAAAGTTTATGTATTCTTCAGGACAAGGAGATAAAAAGGCAAACATTCAAAATCTCTGAGAGTTAAAAGTCATATTAGAAAATTGTTCTTAGTCAGCATTTTCCTACTGAACTTTTTGTCATAGCTCAGAAGAGGCTACATGAAACACATGTACATATATATGTGCTCACATACATTTACCCACACATATACAGACACAAATATTTCCTATGTTTTCTTGGGCTAAACCAGAGGTACAGTACGTGTCTGTATTCCCTGTGTTTTTAGCTGCTATAAGAAACTCTTCCTTCAAACAATATGCAAGAAGAACCTAACAAATTCATCCTTATATTTTTGCATTTGTATTGAGATACATCTGCTGCTTATTAGTGAAGTGTGGATGTTCATGTTAAAAATGCCCTGTATTTTGTTTGCATGTGGATACAGCCAAAGTACAACAATTACAATCATATATTAATGAGGTTCTTATGGCAAAAACTTAGAAAACAGACCTACTTTGTAGCAACAGAAACCATATTGGTGGAACTCAGCCAGAACTGAGTTGTACTAACTTAAGTGAAAAGCACATGCTATGCGTTTGTGATGAAATAAATAAGACCAATGACACACCTCCACTTTCTACCCAATAACTGATTTAAATACAAAAGGCCTCTGCTTTTACATGTAGAATACTTCTTTCAAATTTGTTCCAGACAGAACACCAGTTATTTCTGTTCCGGAAGAAGTCATTGCATCTTTGATCCACTAAATTTAGCACCTAAGTGTGGGATGCGTAGACACTGAATCACAGCCCTGTACAATATTTCTTGTTTCCACAACTATATTGTAGAAATAATAAGTATGTTTCACGACTAGATGCACTGAAGATATTAAAAATGGAGATTGGATCATTTCAGTTGCTTCACATATTTTGATTTGGATGAACTCTTTTAAATCCCTTAAAACAGCATATGAGAACATCTGACCTTACAAACCCATTCACTTTTTTTTTCTTATTGAAATGTATAATGAACATTTCTGCTATTTTCTACTTAAATAGGAATCTTTAAATTAATTCCAGATGATCTGTGGCCTGCAGATCGTGGATTAATTTTTTTTTTAAAAAAAAAATATCTGTAGGTTCATCCTGTTGGTTGAACTCCACAGAAGATTCTTTGACCCATCAGAGGTGTTAGTCAATGGAAGAAGGAAAAAGACATTTTTCAGTTATTTCCCTTGTCCTTTAGAGTCCTTCCCCAGTTCTCCAGCTCCAGAGGTTGGGACACTTTCTAGAACAGGGTGAAAGATGATATGGAAGCCTGAGGGTGAGAGAAGCACTGAAAATCAACTCCTCCTTTACCCCACAGATGGAAGCCTCTAGTCCAGTGGTTCTCAACCTGTGGGTCCCCAGATGTTCGTGGACTTCAGCTCCCAGAAGCCCCAGCCACTATGGTCAATGCTCAGGGCTTCTGGGAGCTGAAGTCCACAAACATCTGGGGACCCACAGGTTGAGAACCACTGCTCTAGTAGATGAAAGACTTTTCTGTCAGTGGAGTAACACCACTTACATACAATTGTATTAATTTCTCCTTGGATCTGCTTTAAAAAGAAAAATTCCATTTGCTTACTTGTTGTTGCTGTATCTGGATACATAAGAACTAACACAGTAATTGAATGAAGGCATGCTTTTTAATGTAAACTACAGCACAAATGAAGTTTTATGGATGATAATAATTTCAAGACCCAATTTATGGAGAGAGAAAAGAAATTCCACTTTATAAATATGAAGTAGACATCTGACTTTTTTTCACTGCAATCATCTCTAATTTACTTTTCTTCCCACACCCCCCCACTCAAAAACCCCAACAACAGGATGCCACTGAAATAGAAAATTTGGATACAATCATTAAATCCAGTAGTTCATAAATGTAGGTCAAATGGAAGCTTGTGCTTCTTCTGAAACAAAGAGATGAAGACTAATGTAATTTCAGTCCATAATTTTATAGGAATGACTGCAAGACATGTTTTGAAAATGTCATTCACTATAGTATAAATCAATATTAAATACTTTATACAGGAAACAGACTTTCAGAAGAAGGTCCTGAAGGGTTTCCTCTAGATGATATCCTAATTAGAACTGCAAGCTTATTGCTGTTTATCCCTTGCTTCAATTATTTACGGGACAAAAAGACAAGGACTGCATTATCTGCATTAAAATATTATGTGCCTGGTATCTTTATTATTAATGCCATACAAAAATAGTTCAGGTAAATATTCTTGTGCAAAAACGGTTGTTTCCCACCAAAATTTATTTATGTATTATTCATAATGTTAGGTATTGAAAATTTTTTTTAGAAAAATCACACCCTACAGGCTTTAATTTTGCACTGCTGAAATAATGAAGGATACATTCCATGAACGCTGAAATCATAAACCACACTTACTCAGAGGTAAGTCCCATTAAAATCAAAGTATATATCCTCTTTATAAAAATTACTCTGTAATGGCTTCACTTCAATGAAACCTTGGGACATTTAAAAACTTGAGGTTATTTTTAATGCACTGCTGCTATTTACAATTTGAAGCAGAACAATATAATTTCTAATTTCTAATAGGTATTTGCCAAGTTTAAAGAGAAGGTGTCCATCTGCTGCCAAAGACACCAAGCAAAGACATCAAAGAGATTTTTCAAAGCTTCATGGTTCTCAAAAGGAGAGGCCAAGGGCCACCAAAGAAGGAGTACATAGTTGCTAGGAGAACTATCATCCCATTTCTTCCCATTCCGTATCATCACAGACTCAGTACTCTTGCTACTTGCAACAAACTGATCACCAATTAATAAACCAGTGGCAAGAAAGAAAGGTTGGTTATCAAAATCACGAAGAGCTCTCTTGATAACTGTGAAAAAAGGATGCAAATCTTTCTAGTTCACACAAAAATCTGATAAATGCTACGCATGTGATTACTGATAGTCACAGATGTTAATTCCTCCACTTTGGATGTATATACCTTTCAGTGCTGACAACTATATTTAGGGGACTCTCAATATTCACCAGTTCATATCTAAGATTTCAAAGAACCTCCAAATTTGTCTGAGATTGTCAGCCTTTACTTTTTAACCATATTTCTGGAACTCACCATATTAATTAAATAATAATAATGTTAATAATAATAATACAGTTTACACAGCCATACAATTTATGAGTATCGTGCAAGGCTTGTAGCTGGTGAACATTTAAGATGCCAAATTTTCCAGACCCGTTGATGCAACCAACTCTGCATTTGCCAGTTTGCAGCATGATATTTCTAGACCTATGATATTGGCTGCCTTTGGAATTTGCACAGACATCCACAGTCACAGATATATGCAAGAGATGTCAAATGCACTTCAACAAAAACAAAGCAAACATCAATTGGCAGACAAACTAGGGTGCACTTTTACTGACAAGAGTTTTTTTCTTCACTGTCATCCTCGCCACCACCACTTCCTCTTTCAACAATGTAGAGAAAAGGACAGATCTATCTTAGTTCAATTAAAATGCAAACCATAAACACTGCTGATTTGAAATACTCTGGCTAACATTGTACATTTTCTCAAAAGCAAACTTTAAAATACGCAGATATGTAATTTTTTCCCAAGCATTTTCACATAAGATCCAGCTATTTCCAGAGTTTAAAGTAGCTTCAGGTTAGTTGGAAGTTGCAATGCAGTTACAAGAACAAAAAGGGAATAAAAATTCGGATAGGGGTTGGTTAAACTTGATCCCATTTTGTTTCAGTACAGAATAAAGACATAATAACGGGAGGAAGGAAGGGCGGAAAGCATTGCTAAATTCCCCAGGGAAGCCCAGCACCCGGGGCAGCGAAATGCCCGTCACTGCACTGATCTCTATTTAACATTGAGGGGAGGGAGGGGGGAAGGGGGCTGTAGCTGAGAGGATACCTCTCAGGAGGAGACGAAAAATCGAATGCTCTCTGGATGAAAGAAACGAGGAAGAGTGGCAGAAGGGAGGGGGATGGAGATGATGGGGGAAGACAAGCTGAGGCAAGGAAGAAAAGGGGTCAGGAGTCAGGGATCTACATCAGAAAATAAAAGGGGTAGGGATGCCAGGGGGAACATTGGTAAGCGAAGGGCACAGGAGGCAATCTTGTAGCTCAGTCCCAGGCAGACTGAGCGGGGGAAAGCCTGCCAAATTTTCTTTCTTTCTCTCTCACACACACCACACACACACATCCCGAGAGGGAGTGGAGGAGGCAGAGTCAGGAAGGAACTGCAGGCTCTTTCCTCTGTGTATGTGGGGGGAGAGAGCTGTAACACGATGCCATCCCCACGCGCCCCCCTCCTCCCCGCCTCCAGGACCCCCCACCCCCACCCCACCCCTTCCCCAGGCTATAGTTAGCAAAGCCTGCAAACTGTAGCCCAGCCCAGCCGCCCCCTGTGCCCTTTCCCTGGCAAGAAAAAGAAAAAGGGAGGAGAGAAGAAGGAACGGCGGAGTGGCGGGGGAGAAGGAGCAGCAGCCCGGCGTCAGTACCGTACCTTAGCCTGCAGATACTGAGGGTAGTAGTAGGTGGTGTACTGGGGGTACATCTGCTGTTTCCACACTTTGCCCATGAAGCTGGAATAAGGGAGCCCGCAGCGCAGGGATGAGGGAGGGCACTTGACAAGAGGCGGAGGGAGGAAAGAGAAGACGGAGAAGGAGAAAAGGAGGGGGCTCGCTCGCTCTCCCCCCCCCGCTCTTCCGCGCGCGCGCCTTTCCTCTCTCTCTCTCTCTCTCTCTCCGCGCAAAGGTCCCTGGTTGTGGCGGCTCCTTTCTTCACAGCAGCGCTGGGAAGCCGCTGCCTCACCGCTGGGCTCCTCCTCTCCTCAGCCGCAGAAGAACCCCGAAATGTCCTCCTGCTCCTCCTCCTCCTCCTCCTCCGGCGCTCAGAGGCGGAGGCGGCGGCAGCGGCAACAACGGCGAGCGAAGCTGCAGAGGGCACCAAGGACAAGAGCGCCCGCTCCTCGCGCGCTCCCGCTCTTTCCTTGCCGGCTCGGGGGCGCGCGCTCCCGCCCGCCCCCCCGCTCGCTTATTCGCCCGCCCGGAGGTTCCCCTCACAGCGCCCGGGTAGAGCGAGGGAACCGGCGCCGCCGCCGCCGGTTCGGAGAGCCCCCACCAGGCACGCCCGCCCGCCGCCGCCTTGGAAAGCGGTCAGGAAGGCAAGCGCGGACTGCGGCTGCGGCAGTGCTGGGTGCCAGGGGCGGCGGGAGAGAGGGTGAGGCAAAGGGGGACGGAGAGGAGAAAGCGAGGGGGGAGGCGAGAGGAGGGGAGGGCGGGCGGGCGAGGGCGAGGCACGCCGGGGAAGGCGAGGGGGCGGCGCTTCGTCCCCAGCCTGGGCTGGGGCGGCGGGATCGGTTTCCACTGCGAGGGACTTGCGGGAACGGCCGCGGCGCGCCCAGAAAGAGAGACGGGAGGGAGGCGGGCAGGAGCCGCGGAGGCGCTCTTGCGGGAGGAAGGAGGCCGCCGCCGCCGTGCAGCCGGAGGGCGGGCGGAGAGCGGGCCAGGCGGGAGGCGAGAGGGACGAGTCCCCGAGGAAGCTTGTTGCCGACGGGGACTCGTCCAAACGGGGGAGGCTGTGGCGTTGCCTCCAAGGGAAAGGACAGCTGCGTTAGCGCGTCGTCGCTCAGGCTGGAAAGTTTGAAAAGCGGGGGACCGGAGGGAGACACACACACACATGTATCCCTGCTTGCTAGACGGCCAGGAGGACGGCTCTCTTTCCTTGGCTTCTCTCTGTCCACCAGGACGCTTAGGCGGATGCTCCCGAACTGCCGGCCTCCTGCAGACAACTCTCCAGCTGCCGCTGTCATTTTGGAAAATCGGTTTGGCCTTGTCGCTCTTTCTTAGAGCTTTACGGAGGTGATATTGCTGCCCCGCTACCCTGCTGTTGTCTAAACAGGCCTCTTGGATTTGTTTTTCGTGGGCATTGCAGCTCATCCTAGAACGGGGCTGCCTGAAGTGCACAGTAGCAAACATAGTTCGGCCACAAATGCAAAGAGAAGTTAGAAGGGATTCTCCCACCCCCGTCCTCCTCCGTCCTAATGTGCTTGTTCCCAACAAATTCTCCATCAATCAAAGAGTTCCAACGATATTAGGGCAGGTAGGTTTTGGAGCATACAGCTGATGGGGAACGGGGGGGGGTCATTGCAACTACAGTATAAGATATTTTCACCCTAATTTAGTGTGCTTCTGTTCAGTACTTTGGTGTGTTTGTTGTTAATTCCATCAAATCGACTTTGCCTTATGGCAACCCTATATAGGAGAGACCTACAAGAGACCCTGTCCTCAACCACCCTGCTCAGGCCTTGCAGATTCTGGGCCTTGGATTCCTTGCTTGAGTCTATCCACCTGTAATGTTGTCTTCTTTTCCTACTACCTTACCAAACATTATTGTCTTTTCTAGTGAGTCATGTCTTCTCGGCTATACTGGCAACTGTATCCCCCAAGACATCTTAGGTGCAATTCAGTAACAAACATCATGGGAGCAGAGGTTGTTTACAATTCTGAAACTTAAGTGTTCATAATTCTTGATGGTTTGCGCCTGCAGTTCAGTCCCCCAATTATTCCTCATCAATTGTATTCTCCAAAGTCTACCTGTCCTAATCTCGTTCCATTTTCTAATCAGCCCATCATTTCTGAGTTGGGCTTCTTTGCTTAATAATCCTTTCTTCCTAACTGCAATAGCTGCCTTCTGGAATGAGTAGGAAAAGGAACCTTCACAATAAAATGTGTCTCTGTGGGTGTGTGATCCAAGTCCCTTCAAGCATCTTTCTGTGCCATTTTGAAGACTTAAAATAGAATGTGAGAGAACTCCTCTGCTCAACAATAAAGAAGCCTCAGATGATGCCTCATCAAAATTTGGATACCATAATGGAAAGACAAAGATGCATGCATGTTTGAAAAGATGAGCCCTCTATACACCTGCATAAAAGTAAGTCCCACTGAGCTCTGCAAGAATTACTTCTGAACATGCATACACTGAACAAGGTTGTTGGGAAGCTCTGGATTAGAGGAACAAAGATTAGGATAGAGGGTGAATTCAAAGACATAGCTGTGAAGCAGACCTTCATCTGCAAAAGCATATACTACCAGCTTTTTTGTCTCAGTCTCAAAGGTGCTGCAATATCCCTTCGTATGATGGAGGATGTACAGGAAACAACTGGACCAAATGGTTAGGCAAAAAAATGTTTGTGTGGCTAGAAGGTGGTGTGTGCGTGTTGGGTGGTAGATTATTTTAAAAAGTGTTGAGAGAGAGGGAACATCATTTGTTCTTGTTTCCACCAAAAAGATGACAAGAGACAATGGTCTGGACAGGTGTTATTTGAAGACAATAGGATTTAAGTGGAATTAACCACACAATTGTCAGCCAGGCATCAAGACTTTGAAGACATGGATTTCAGATAAATGTTTTATCTAGTGCTTTCCTTTTATATAAAATGCATTGGAGTAGATTTGCTTTGTCCAGCATTAAGCAGGTGTGTTGTTTTGACGTGATTGCTGGTGTTCGTGCAATATGTTGATTAATTTATTGACTTACTTAAATTCCTAGCTTCTTCCACTGAGGACATGAACTAGTCTGTTGATTAATTCCATTTCAACTTTTCTGTATTAGTGATGTGTAAGCTGCTTTGAATCCCAGGGCTGGGAAAAAGATGTGCCTTGTATTGTACCAGAGAGAGCTTAGGGCAGGAATAGGCAAAATGCAACCATCCAGCTCTGTAACTGGATTACAGTTCCCATCAGTCCCATACAGCAAAGCCAGTTGTAAGGCATGCTGGGAACTGCAGTCCAGCAATATGTGAAGAGTTGCAAATTCCAGCCCAGGGGATCTCTACACTGCTAGAGAACTGATGTCATTTCATCCTGCTAACTTGACCTATTTGTACTCTGTAACAACTGAAAATTCCAAACAGTGACTTCTTGTATTTTAATTTGATCTTTATATTTATACTCTTTTTGTAAGTCACTCTGGAGACCGTACTGAAAGGTGCTGTATATTTTTAAACAAACAAATAAATAAGCAAATTCTTCTCTGTGTATAACATAATATGAGAGCCTGGGCTTGATATGTAAAAGGTTGGGGTGTGTGTGTGTGTGTGTGTGTGTGTGTGTGTGTCTGAGAGAGAGAGAAGTAGAGTATGTGCTTCAGTCATCTAGTAAAAAGAAAGAGTGCAGTCACAGATTGTGGACACAGCTTTTCTATCTCTGCAATCATTCAGAATTCAAAGCACAACACTGAGTCCAGGAACACACATATCCTGGAATGCCCATGCACTTTTTTCCTGAGACAGTGGAATTTTATGACAACTATAACACAAGGATTTGGAGTACAGGTCAATAAGACAGTACACGTGCTGCTTGTACTTCTAGTGGAACTTTCCAGCTGCTAGAGCAGCCAGCTCTGAAAAAACAAAGTAAGTTATACAGGGAAGTCACAGCAGTGCATTGCTCCACTGGACGACCTTTTGTGTTGCACGATTTCTGCTTTAGAGACAAATACGGGAAATGGCCTTAGTTGAAAGGACCACATGACCTTTCAAGTTCTTGCTCTGTTCAGAAAATAGTGCAGTCAATTGTAGAAACCATCTGTGACAGAGAGTATATATGTGTGGGTTAACAAGTAGGTGATGTATTGGGCAACACAAGTTTGTAGCTTTGTACAGTAACGCGTAAATACACAGTGTTTCACAGTAGACATTCAAACTGTTACAAGATAGATACAAGACAGTTTGAAACTAGCTATACCAAAAAGTTTCAGTGTTCTTGCAAATATGAAAAAAAAAACATATTGTCACTAAAGCTTCAGTTTTGCAAATATGAAATCAAACATATCACTCTAGCTTCAGTTTTTAAAAAAGATTGAATAGAAACTTGATAGCAAATCTACAAAGGTAAGTTTCTTGCTTGATTTATCTTTACTGTTAGATACCAGCTTCCCTTAGATACAAATCTGAAAAAGTACAGCATAATCAGAGTGGGTATACACACATTTTTGCCTAGCTGCCTTTTTCATTTTATGTTCACTAGCCAATGCTGTAACTCTGTAATACTGTGGCTTCTTTTTAGTACCATTGTATCCTCAAATGAAATCATAATGTTTCTTTTCTATTATTATAATACTTTGGTATCTGGCAGAATAATGCCAACTTAACCAAGGTAACGATATTAACAATATTTAAAGCTAGATACTGTACAATACTTATGGAAACTTAGATGAAATCTCTTTGCAGTGCTTATAGTCTGTAGGAAAGAATAATGTGAAGTGGAAAGGACTTTGAAGGGGAAAGGAAAGGGGGAAACAAAAAACTGAGGTTAAAGACTTCTGAAAATAAATGCCAGTTAAGCAACTGTAAGGAGGGAGAGGCACTGAATTCCAGAAAAAAATAAATCCCAATGGCTTAAATCCAATATTTAGTTCCAATGGGAGTAGACCCATTGAATCAATGGGAGTCAGTTAAGACAACAAACTCCCAATCAATTTGCTGTTGATTAAAGGCATCTACTCTAGGTGGGATCAACAAGTGAGCTTTTTTTCAGCAAGCTTTTGGAAACTAATTTTAACAAAAATTACTTTTACTGTGCTGTACTTTTTAAAATCTGTTTTAAAGTAAGATTTTCATTAGTTTTAATTCTGTTGATATTGAATGCTGTTTTAATCTTGGTTTTTGTATGTTTTTAACTATATATGTTTTATTGTATTTTGTCTTTTTGTAAGCTGCCATGAATCCCTGCTTGGGAGAAAGGTGGGATATAAATAAAGGGATGGATGGATGGATGGATGGATGGATGTTGGCCACTGAAACTAGTGAGAATTACTTCAGGTTACATATGAAAGGGTTTATGTTGTTACTTGCACTCCAAAGAACTCTCTTACCATTTGGGAATGCAGTAAAATGAGGGCATCTCCAGTCACTACCATCTCAACAGCAAACTTTCCATGGCTTAAGGCAACATTATGGCCAGAGTCCTCTTAGAAGACATTCATTGGCATCAATGCCATTTCCCAAGTGTCTGGATTTTCTTGGAGATTGCACATGGTGGTGGGGTCTTTTTTTCACCGGTGGGGTCTTTTTTTCATATGTGGTGGACCTGTAAGATAGCAAGGAAATTTTGGAAGGAAATACATGGTGGAATTCAAAGAATGTACAGTTTAAATTTTGAAATGAAGCCAGAATTTTATTTGTTAAATATGCTAAGGGAACAAAGAGAAATAAGATGTCACCAGAAGACATTGTTATATCTGATAACTGCTGCAAGATTGATATATGCATGATACTGGAAAGAAAGGAACTATGTTGATATAAAAGAATGGAACTTAAAAGTTCTGGATATGGTAGAGATAGAAAAGTTAACATTTTCACTGAAAAATAAGCCTATCCAGAACTTTGAAAGAGAATGGAGAGAAGTCTTGAATTGGATAAAGATATAAGAAAAGGAAAAGGAATAAAGTAAGATTGTATGTAATGCAAGGTAACAATGTAATAAGGTAATATAACAAAGTAGCAATGTAACAATGTAAGATGTAACAATGGCCCTTTCCGCACCAGGCAATTAGAACGGGGCAGTACATCCTCTCACGGAGGTCGTCTGCACGTTGGAGCGGACTAGGAGCGGACTACTTACCGGAGATCCGCACCTCAGTCTGCTCCAAAATGACCCCAAGTGGTCTTCCAGCGTGTTTTCTAAAGACCGCAAAAAACAGGTCTTTATTTTCCTGGAACGCGCCATTGCATCCTGCTCCCTTGTGCAGATTCACAGGCTCGCACCACTGCGAGCCTGCAATCTGCAGAGGGCGGGCTTTAGGCATGGTGAGCTTCAGCGGTTGGTCAGGACCCACGACCAACTGGAAGCCACCATTTTGGAAGCCAGAAGCTGCCATTTTGGAAGCCGGAAGCCGCCATTTTAGAAGCTGGAAGCCGCCATTTTGGAAGCCGGAGCAGTGCAGATCTACAGAACTTGCACTGCTCCGATTCACCCTGGACCAAGGAGGAGCCCTGCGGAAGGGCTTCAGGGACAGTCTGCGTTGCTTCAGACCCCAGAAGAAGCGGTAGGTAACGGCACGGAGCGATTCCCTCGCCTTGTGTGGAAAGGGCCAATGTAAGATTAGCCTTTAAATAGAAACTATTTATGAATGGAATGTAAACAAACAGACTCAACTGGAAAAAAAAGCAAAAAAGCTTGGAAGTGGGGAAGGGTTTTTTTATTTTCAATTTAAACTTTAATAAAAATATTAAAGAGAGAGATTGCACATGGTGGCATCCTATTGAGGATTGCACAAGCCTTGTGGCACCATTGCATAAGCTTGAGAGCACTGCTTAGGAAATTCAGTAAGTGCAGCCCTCAATGGTAGATGGGGAGTGACCCTTTGATTGATTGTGCAACCACATAATCCAATATTGCAGCATAGCTACACTTGCCTAATTTCATGCAACCAGTTCATAGGATCTCAGCCTATTAATGGGGTGTCAAGCCATACACATCTGTGCCCTTTCTGTTTCACAACATGACCAAAGCTGTTATCATTGTTTGCTCTTGTTTTGAACTGCTCCTTGCTATCCAGACAACTTTCTGTCCTTCGAGTGAGACTTTTTCTTGTTTCTGGGTCTTTCAGGTGTTTCCTCTCTTGACTGGCTTTTTTTTTTGAGTCCCAGTTGTTGCTGTCTTGGGACAGTCTCACTAGAAAATTACCAGATCACTTTTCCTGACATATCTTCTCATTTTAGCCATGCAATATTAGCTTGGAACTGACACACTGAACTTTTCACATTTCTGGTATCTCATAGTGATATTCGAGCTGTCCAGTTGGCTTGCTGCAGATCCCCATACTGCCCTTACTCAAGCTCTGTTCAGCCAAATGACCTCCCTTTCATTCTCCAAAGACACTACTTTCTGCAATGTAATGGCCACTTCATAACAGCAGAGGTGACACAGTATGATATGAATACTGAAAAATCTACAGCAATTGCACTTTTTTAAAAAAAAAATTAGTGCAACACTGACACATTTACTACCTTTTTTTCCTGAAAAAAATTAGCTCGTAGATCCAAGGAACTGGGACTTGGGAAAGTCTAGTTCCTACTGAGCCATTCAGCTGAGCCATGGGTAAACTTGGCAAAGTCTTTCTCCTGCAGTTTGAGCTCCCTGATCAGGTTGCTTTTGTGAGGATTAATGGAAGAGAAGAATCATACATATCATGGAGTTTGTTGAAGGACAGGGGAATATAAATGTAACTAATAGAATGAATAAGGCCCTTTCCATCCTCGCATCATCCCAAAAGTGCCATTGCTGGGATGGGAGCATGTCCCGAATGCTCCCCTCTGTGCTGGCAGATGGTAGCGCTTGGGGCATGTTCCTTCCTTCTGCAGTGCAGCCAACCTCTTCCAGCGCAACACCGAGGAAGCAAGCACTTTGATAGTGTTTCTGCCTTTCCCACACAGCCCTAGCCAATGTGACCATGAAAGACGGGCTTCAGTGCATCCCCATGCTGGGATGGGATCGCAGAAAAGGCCTAAGTAAATGTTTCATGTGGATTTACTTCTAGCATTTCTATCTTGTTTTTTTGTCCATAAGACTTTGAACATGATTTAAAAATACAACAAAAATGAACAACTAACAAACATGTCCAGAGAATAAACAGCCATCCTGTTGAAACACAGGAGCATGGGTTTAAAAGAAAGTTCAGTCATTTCAGTCTAAAAGCACAGCAGCAGGCCCATCTTCCCAGTTTAAAAAGCAACAAAATATTGCCAGGATAAAAATAAGTCCATTGAAAGCCTAACAGCTATGGTACCAGATAGACATTTTCCATATTTTGTGTTGGGGTGGAGAACATCTGGCCTTCAAGAAGTTGGGCTAAAACTCCCATCATAATTCACTATTGGCTATACTGGCTAGGGCTGACGTATTCCTGATAACACCTGGATGTTCCTCAAAGAACCATTTCTGTGTACTACCTTAGAAAATATTCCCTCTCTTATACCACTGGGGAAATCTGGAGGAGGGACCCAGCAGAGAATCTTAGTGCTCAGGCAGATTAAAACAGGAGACCATTTTTAAAATACCTTCTTCCAAAGCTGTTTCAATTTAATCCAGTTTGCCATCTGTAGTTAATACTCAGGCAGCCGTGTTTTGGACCAATGGGTTCTTCTGAACCATCTTCAAGGATGGACTTTATTTATTTGTTTGTTTATTAATTTAAAAACCACTCCATGCCCACAAAATTTTGTACAAAATCTCTGCAGTGATTTAATACATAAGTAATTTATGCATAAACACTGAGGTAATGTCAGGTCCATCATATCAGACTGCAAAGCAGACTGGAAGGGATCTAAATTTGTCCATGGCATTTCAGGACAAATTGTCCAATACAAGCTAGCTAAAATAACCTTGTTTCTTTCTATTCTGTAGTGTTTGCCTGGTGATCCGAGCTTGTTTCTATTATTGGAGATATCTAGGATTTCTTCCGCAGGATAGCACTACTAAAAGGAACCATTTGTACAGTACTGAGTTTGTAAGTGGACAGTGGTGGAAACTCTGGGTTTTGGGAAGGGTGAATGACTTCAGGAGGGCAGGATGTGTTCCTAACTTCATCCAGCCCCAGAAAATATCCTGGGAGAACCCCCCTTCAACATTTCCAAAACAGCTCCTGGTCTTGCTCTATGGTATTGATTACTGACCAGATTAGCAGCAGTTTAAATTTTTGTTCACAAGTTTATGTGTGTGCCTTCAAGTTGCCAGTAGACTTATGGTGAACTCATGAATTTCATAAGAGTTTTCTTAGGCAAGGAGTACTCAGACGTGGTTTAACCAATCTCTTCCTCTAAAATACAGCCCACAGCACCTGGTGTTCATTGGTAGTCTCCCATCCAGGTATTAACTAGGACTGATCTTGTTTAGCTTCCAATATCAGATGGGATCTGGTGCCTTTAGAGTATCTAGATATATCATTGGAAGTGCAGGTTCTTTCATTTGTCTAGCAATGCCTATACACATCTGAGAGCTTGTGACAGATTAAGATAAATTATTATCCATTTTTATGGTTATAGTCTACATATACACATTGTTGTTGTTTACATGATTTTCGTATAATGCAGCTTTCATCCTGTTAGAAAAGCACTAGGATGAGATCTAATTGCTCCCTTGCATGTATTTACATTCAGATGTTCTTTATTAAGCATTCTGATTAACTAGTTCTACTGATACATCCCTGTCATCCTCACCATGACTATCACACTTACAGCATTAGAACAGCATGTCTCCCTGGCATTTGCAAAGGTCAGCTGATGTACAATGATATGGCACTATAGAAGTTCATGAGGAGAATGTGCGGGCATGAAGCATTCCTTGACTGGTCAGGTTTTACTGTATTTATTTCAATAAAGCAGGTGCATTTCCTGTAAATTTTCCCAAGATTTAATGCTGGTTAGTTGAAGCCCAATGGCATTCCACTTAGGCTTGAATGTCATTACAGCTAAATTTAATTCTGCCATGTTTTGCTTGTAGCCACTGCTTACAAAGGTTTGAAGACAGTCCCAGTCTTATAATGGACAGTCTTAACAATTCATCATAGGCTTACTGGAGTACCTCCTCTCCTCAGCCTGAACTACAGTGATGACCATGGGGAAGGAACCACATTGAATGGAACAGGTGAGGAGGCTTTCAACCTGCCAATAGTTAAGCATGATATTTACCTCTTTCTCAGAAGCCCTTGTGAAATAATAGATGTTACATCTTGTTGGTGATTTTCAAGAGAAATTGATTGCTGTTATGTTGCCAGAACAGAAACAGTCATATACAAGAGAAAGAGATCCTCAGACAAAAATATTCAGACTCACTGAATGGGCACTCACTGTTGTCAAAATGTTGGGATAAAAATAAACACAGAATCAGGGGTGAGGGAAAATAGAGTGGATTGACTAGGAAATATCAACTGAGGAAAAGCTGCATAGATACACAAAAAGATGGAAAGAAAACCCATTGTCTGGGTTTTCTTTCCTGGTTCATAGTAAAGAGGTATCCTTTCCCGAGATGAAGAGCTGCACACAGAAACCAGTTTCTAACCTAAATGCAATATATTATCTTTATATTGTAAATAGGAAGAGATTTTATCTGGAAGAGAAAACATTGTAACAGTGATGCAATGCAGTTCACACTGAATACAGTTGGTCAAGCTCTGAATTGTTTAGAACAACTCTGTAGTGTTTTCCACTAGACACCCCTATTCTGAAGTAGGACTGCAGGTGAGTGTAATTTACAAGACTCCTACATTGTTATTCATTGCTCCCCATCACCGAAGGTTGCGCTATGAGGACATTCTTAACAACACTGAAGTATACCACATGCCAATTTGGTATAGTGATTTGAGCTGTCTACTACAACTCTGGAGATCAGAGTTTCCAGTCAGGCGTGGAAATGGTGGGTGGCCTTTGGCACATCACACACTGTCAGCCGTCCAAAAATCTTTGATAGGATCACCTTAGGCTTGCCTTAAGTCAGAAATGACTTGAAGACACACAACAACAATGACAAGCTCTTGTCGTGAGCTGGTGGCCTGTGTTGGTGGTCTCTACATCAGCCCTTGCAGAAAAAGAGTACCTTACCATCCCTGGCATCCTTCTGAACCAAACATTCAGCAATACACAAAAGCCTCATGCTTGCAAGAAGACTGGCTGCTCTTTTAAATGTGCAAAAATTCTTCTTCCACCTTCTTTGTAACTGATGGATATAAAAGGATAGATAGAACAGAATTTCATTAAGTGAGAACCTAGTTGGAACAGACATTCTTATCTTTCATAACAGTTATGTTTTGTATCTTAGGTTTCATCTTTCTTCCAAACTGAGACTTAAGAATGCTCACAAGAAGACATAAAAACACAATGGCCTTATTCTTATTAGTGAGTTTTTGTGTCCCAAGTCCAGCTTGTGTCATCATAACTCATTTAATTGGTTGTTGTGAAAGTTGGGATTCTGTTCGATTGCAAATGGCCCAAATTCCTGAAAACCCATATTTTCCCTACTGTAGTAGTTCCAACACAGGCATTTCCTGGCCACCAGAGAGTGGAGAAGGAGTGGGAGGGAGGGAAATGTGCAATTCTTTTTCTTTTATTTGCATGACCTTGACAGATTGGAGAGCTGGGCCCAAGCTAACAAAATGAATTTCAACAGAGAGAAATGTAAGGTCCTACACTTAGGCAGAAAAAATGGAATGCACAAATGTAGGACGGGGGAACACGTGGCTGGATAACAGTATCTGCGAAAGGGATCTAGGAGTCTTGGTAGATCACAAGCTGAACATGAGTCAGCAGTGTGATGCGGCAACCAAGAAAGCCAATGCAATTCTTGGTTGCATCAGTAGGAGTATGGTGTCTAGATTGAGGGAGGTAATAGTACCACTCTATTCTGCATTGGTTAGACCTCATTTGAATACTGTGTCCAGTTCTGGGCATCTCAATTCAAGAAGGATATTGACATGCTGGAGTGTATCCAGAGGAAGGCGACCAAAATGGTGAAGGGTCTGGATGCCATGGCCTATGAGGAGTGGCTTAGGGAGCTGGGTTTGTTTAGTCTGCAGAAGAGAAAGTTAAGAGAAGACACGATAGCCATGTTTAAATATTTGAAGGGATGTCATATCAAGGAGAGACCGGGCTTGTTTTCTGCTGCTCTAGAGACTAGAACAAGGAGCAATGGATTCAAGCTGCAGGAAAGGAGATTCCACCTGAACTGCAGGAAGAACTTCCTGATGGTCAGAGCTGTCCAGCCATGAAATTGCTGCCTTGGAGTGTGGTGGAGTCTCCTTGTTTGGAGGTTTTTAAGCAGAGGCTGGATGGTCATCTTTCGGGAGTGCTTTGATGGGTGTTCCTGCATAGCAGGGGTTGGACTGGATGGCCCCTGTGGTCTCTTCCAACTCTACAAGTCTATGATTCTATGTTCAGTGACAAGCATCCTCAGTGACCTCCCAAGGGTCCTATCGACAGGTCTATGGGGATTTCATTGCAGTACACCAAGCTTCAAGAAAATAACTGGATACTTCTGTACCTTTCCCCACCCCTACTCTCCACTGACCAGGAAATGGTTGTGTTGGGGAGAAGCCTGCCGAACACAAAAGTTGGGGTTGGAGTGGGCATTGGAGACATATTATAGTTATGCATGTGTAATACATCTCTCAGGATCATAGCTCACATTATAATGCCAAAACATTCTTAAATGAGTCATCACATTAAAATGCAGTTGGTCCTTCACGTGTGCAGGTTTAACTTTCATGGATTAGATTATCTGTAAGTTTCTCCAACCCCTGCCCCCCCCAGCACTTCTTTTCAAGGGGAACTTTCCCGCTCAGCAGCTCCAATCAGGCTACTCAACCCTTTAAAAACCCTTCCCTAGTTCTCCTTTTCCACCCCCAGCCACTGCCAGACCAGCCAAGGAGGGATCACAGCCCAATTTCTCAGCACTACCAACCCTCTCCTGATACCTCGCCCACACCCAAGAAAGGAGATGGACATGACAAACTACCCCTTTCCACGCTCTTTCCCTGACCTGGTTTGGACCCCGGGTGCTCTCCCCACCACACCTTAGGTCCCTCCCCCCCACACACTCATTTTGATTTTTGCATTTTTTCCCCACTTGCGCTGGAGTCCTGTGCTCCTAACCTTAGTGAATGTGGAGGGCCAACCATACAACAGAATTAAAAGCAGTTTGTAAAGGATAACAGTACAAAAAGTTTTCTTTATTAAAAAAAACCTAACTTGTTCTTTGGGCACAGAGGATGAGTACTTTGGTTTTTTCTACCCCCATGATTGTGAAAGATAGTGCAACATTGTGCTGTGGGATTCCACTGGTCAGTGGTGGAGCCTGGAGTGTGTGGAGGGGAGGAGGGGCTATGGTGCGTGGGGGCATGGCCAGAGCATGTGGGGCATGGCCGCGGTGCGTGGGGGCATGGCCAGGGTGTGATTATGAGCCGGGACACTCCCAAACATTACTGCCCTGGGTGAAGCGCTCCTCCCAGCCCCCCTGTTCCTACGCCACCGCCACTGGTGTAGATAATCATTAATGATGGAAGCTGTATTGGTTCACAGTGAGAAGCAAAAGACTCTACTTTTGCCCATCATTGCCATCAAAGCTAACTTTTTATAAGTTTCCTCTTCTGCATCAATGTGTACATATATATGACTACCCAGCAAAGATGTTGCTGGATATATCTGATAAAATATGGAGGTCCCTTGTAGAACTACAAAGACCTCTTGCTGGTTTTGCAGCAATGCCACACTATCACAATTATCCCTGTGAAAGGAATGTTTGTCATTTTTCACAGTTCAGACATCTGAGTGTTCATGTTCCTTTTCCTTATTTAGCAAATAGCATAGCCAGTTTCACTGTTTTTCTCTTGTGTTAGTATTTGGCTTTTTCTTTTCATGCATTCTAGTTCCTTGTCTTTCTTCTCTTTCCTTCTTCAAAATAATGCGGAAAGGCTGGGAGCAAGTTTAAAACCACCCTATTCCTGTCCAGGTAAATGTTTGATGGCTGTCATAACTTTGCACCTTTCCTATTCTAACTTCCATCACTGAGTAACCTTCTCTACATAAAAGAGACAGGCAAAGTGTTTGTAATCCCACCTCTACTTACCCTGAGCTGTTAACCCTCACATGTTCCTTTGTTCCTGCAGAAGTTGGTGGGCTCTCAGAGCATGGCTCTAGTTTTAGTACCTTCAGAGTGAAGTTAGTCACTTTCCCTGGTGCTGGTGGGGTGGGGGCTGCACAGCTTCTTTTAAAAGGAAGGTCACCTATTCTAGCTTTGCCACAATGCAGAAGGTAGACCTATCCCACCCACTTTATGTTAGACTCTCTTTTGACTTATCTCGGAATACATGGATCAGGTTTCCAAAAAACTGCATATCTAGTTCCATGACCCAAAGGGAACCATGTGCTTCTTTTTCTCAAAAAGCCTTTGTTGCCCAGTATATATAGCAAATTGCTTTTGAACTGAAGAGGCTTTTGAAAGCAACTTACATCATGGTATAAGTGCCTGCTATTTAAACAAAAACGGTTATTTTCTTTAAAAATTCTATGTGCATACTTAAACTCTGGGGTGTGACTGAAGTAGTTCTCTGGATCTTGGCCATGAATGTCTGGTCACATTCCAAGTGAAGAGTTAAGTGCACTTGGGCCAAATGAATTCAGTGGACTTAAGTGCACTTAGGTTTATGTTGGATTGTTGATTGTTTTGAAAGCAGTAGAATAACTTGTGCTAAAGGGTGTTGAACTGATGCTTCTGGAATTCTACTCCTTCTGTCCTTATTTGAAGCTTGTTTCTTTTCTTTTTAATTTTGTTACTGTATTTCTGTAGTTAAATTGAGCAGAGATGCATCTGAACAAAAAGTTTCTGTTAACTGTAGCCTAAGCCCAATTGGTAGATCCAACTTGAGTAAATTCACTGAATCAATGGAAACTCAGTAAGTTTAAAAGGAGGAAGGGGAAGGGGAAGGAGAAGAAAAGAGAAAGAAACGTGGCAGAACCTTTCAACCAACTGGTTTTTAGTTTCACATGAACTTGCTTGAGGTATTTAAAAAACATGATCATGTCACCCTCAGTCTTCTCCCCAATAAGCTTCATGTGCAGTTCCTTCAACCTCTCCTCATATGTTTGTTCTCCACACCTCTTATCATCCTCATTGCCCTTCCCTGAACTCACTTTAATTTGTCTATATCCTTCCTAAAATGAGGCACTCAGAACTGAACACAGTACTCCAGATGAGACCTGACCAGTGCAGAGTATAAGAGGACTATTTCTTCCCTCAGCTTGAAAACTATGCTGCCATTAATGCAGGCTAAGGTATCGCCTTCTTTGCTGCAGTATCACACTGCTGGATCATGCTCAATTTATCATCAACAATAATCCCAAGGTCTGTTTTACATGCAGTACTGCTGAGCCAAGTATCCCCCTTGCTATACCTGTGCATTTGGGGGTTTTTGGCCTAAGTGTAGATTTTACATTTGTCTCTGTCGAATTTTATTTCATTAATTTCAGCCCAGCTTTTTAGTAGATCAAGGTCCTTCCAATGTATCAGTTAGCCTTTCCAGCTTTGTTTCATCTGCTAATTTGATGACGATTTCCTCCAACCCCATCATCTAAATAGTTGATTAAAAAATATTGATGAGCATTGGCCCCAGGGCAGAATCCTCAAAATAGGTTCAGTGCCTTGGATAGCTCCTTAAAGTTTGAATTAAAACCCAGAACAGATTCAGCGTGCTCTGACATGGAATCCAACCCCAAGCTAGGCCAATGCCTCTAGGTCTTCCCCCACAGTTCTTTAGAAAAAAACTCAGTGGGATCTCTGAGCCTGAATCTAGCCCCATCTCAAGCATGTCAGTTCTATAACAAAGTTGTGATAGTCCTGAAAAGATAATAACAATTTGGGGGTGGGGGCACGGACAAAGGCTGTTGGTGTCATGAAGGAGACAAAATCTCTTGGGAGCAGAAGCCAATTCAGTCCTGGG
This sequence comes from Iguana delicatissima, assembly GCA_948472985.1. Lineage (NCBI taxonomy): Eukaryota > Metazoa > Chordata > Lepidosauria > Squamata > Iguanidae > Iguana > Iguana delicatissima. The sequence goes on along the minus strand of CAOKZL010001007.1, from coordinate 293,571 downwards.
TTTAATTCCTCCTCAGTCCCATCACCTGATACATTGAAGACCATTATTACACTGGGAAGGATGATGGGAGAAGTTCAAAATGGAATGTGCTGGGAACTTAGAAAGACCAAATAAGTTTCAAGAAAGACAGACAAATGACATTTACCACGAGGAAAATATTATATCTAATTGAATTTATACAGTAGTTCAAATATCTTACTCTGTTTCATTTCTTTGATACAGAGAAAGCTTTTGACTCAACTTGATGGGACTGTTATGATGTTTGCTTTGAAAAGATTTGGGTTTGGTCATAATTTTTCTATTTCTTTTCAGCTTACTTGCAAAGGTCCAGTTGCAAAAAAACTAATGACTAATGGCATCTTATCCCTTCCAATACTATAGAACATGATTTTTGACAGTGTTGTCAAAAATCATGGCATAATGGATTAGGCAAGATACAGACATTTGAGAGGCAAATATGGCCTTAAGTGAACCCAAGATTAATCTGTATGATATATCTGTATTTAGAAATCAAAAGGAATCAGCCATTAGTCCTAAAATACTTTCAGGGTTTTTTGGTATAGTGTCAGGATTTAACTCCACAAGATCTTTTAATTATCAGTCTCAAAAATAATATCTGAATGGTGATGTTAAACAACAAATTAAAATACTCAGGTATCTGGGAATAATATTCTAACCTGTTGGAGATATGATCAGCATAACAAAACCATGAGATAGAAAAAGCTATGTGAAGTGCTAGGTTGTTATTGCTGTTTTCTAGAACTAATGGGCATACTTTTATTTTTGTGGCACTTGATGTTTTTGAATTTAAGCCCATAGCACAACTGTTTTTTGGTATGCAAATATGGGCTGATGTGAATTTAAAACCACTACAAGTTTTGCAGTCTAAATTTCTTAGACTTTTTCTTCCAGATCAAGCTGAGTTCCAAATGCTGCTTTCTGGCTAGAAGCTGGCATTACTTCTTTTGACAAACAATAGAGGTATACAAAGGATTATTGATCTAAGATATCTGTTAAGTAAAAAAAAATAAATCTAAAGTTATATTTTGCAGTGTTACCAGAGATATTTTTGTTGGGAATTTTTGACAAAGAACTGGACAGAAAATATGGACTATTTCTTTGATACATGATAACAGCTGCAAGAATGTTTGCTCAAATGTGAAAGTCGACTGATCCACCAATGAAGGAAAAATGTGTGGTTAAAGTCATAGATCTTTCCCAAGTTGCAAAACTGATGTAGATTTTAAACAAGAGATCAACTGAAATTTTTTTGAAGGACTGGAAATGATTTATAGAACTTTTGAGCAATAAGAAGTGAAATGATGCAATAATTTGTGGTTACGATTATTAGTAATTCTAGTAAGTGGAACCCACTTAGATTTGTAATGGTAGAATAAGATATGAGATACCAATTGGCTTTTCTTTTTCATTTGTATGGGGGTCCAGAGCTCTTTTGTATGATAATGTAGTGTAGGGTAGTAAGGATGTGTTTACTGTTAGAGATGTAATGGTTTTTCTCATTATCTTTTAGTTGTAGGCCCTAGTCCAATGCTAAACCACTACATCATGCTGGCTCACCATAATTTGCTAACAATGCCCCAGCTTCTGTGTCAAGAGACAGGAAAAGTATGTGTCACTGTTAGCTCTTTGTGTATCCCCTTTTGCCCCATTTATCAAAATTATAGTGTCTGAAACAGCTCAGGAGGAGGAAGACCTATCTGATTTGGTTTAAGGGCAATCTGACTAAATTCAAGAACTTTATAGATTGTGGAGTAATTATTTCTTAAGCCTAATAAGCTCAAAGGAATGCAGCTTTATATCTCCTATTTTCCAGTACCTACAGATCAGAAAGTCACATTCAAGAACTAATCAGAGGAATAGATGTGTGCAGAGATTATATTTCATTTGAAAACATTTGATTCTTTGTATACAGAAAGGATTCCTTTCAAAAATTTATCATATGACCCTGGACATAAGCTCCCAGTCTTTATCTGTTAAATATAACTGATAAAGACAATTTGAAATAGAGATGACAGAAGAACGTTAGAAACACTTGTATGAATACACTTGAAAAAAAATCTAGATTTAAGCTTATTTAAAATGTTTCCAGCTATCTGTAATCTCTGTTAGTGCTGTGGAAGCAGAAATGCTATATTCGTCCATATTTGGTGGTACTCTCCTGTAGTAAAATATTAAACCAAGATTGTGACTACATCAAGAATCCACTTACTACATTGTTAGGCGGTATTTCAAATCAGATATCCCAAAATTACAAACAGTATCTTACATTTTTCCTGTTAAAGCATGTAATTTGGCACATATTCCTATGGTCAATCAGTGAGCAAAAAAACTATGGGCTGTTCCACACTACAATGTTATAGTTGTATTATTCCACTTTCAACATCCTATGGAATTCTGGGGTTTGTAGTTTACTGAGGCCAAAGGGTTCTCTGGCTGAGAATTTTAAATGCCTCTCCCTCAACTGCAAACCCCAGGATTTCACAGGATGTTGAAAGTGGAATAATAGCACTATGACAGTGTAGCGTGGAAACAGTCTATGAGAAGGTATGTGGATACATCATTTTATCACCTTTAAACTACTATAGAGGAACATATTGAACACCATTAAATCCTTTCAGAAAATCTGGAGTCTTCTTATTAATTAATAGAACGGGCAAAATCGTGTTGCTTTTGTTACCATCCCTGCCTTGAATACAACTTAAGATAATTATTGGTCAGACTGTGGAATTTGTTCATGCAATAGCTTTTTGGTTTTGAATATTTATTTATTTTTCTTCTTTGTTTGATTAGTTTGAATCTTAATAACTAGAATAAACTCACAGTTATCTCCTAAAGCTCCTCACGGACTGTTGCTCTTAGAATTTCAGACTGCCCATGTGCATGTATGCATGCACAAGCATGTGTGTGAACATTTGCGCACGCACTCATGCACGCACACACATGCACGCGCGCGCGCGCACACACACACACACACACAAAAGAACTCCTTTTCTTCTTCCTGCTTTTCTTCCTCTTCCACCCCATTTATATACCACCCTTCAACAATGTAATTTATAATATATGAAGTCTGTGAATGAGAAGAGGAGCCTGTTTTTGTTATCACATTATGAGGGTATGGCTATTGTCAGGACCTTCTGTCCTGAGGAATTTCTAAGCAATTAGAAAAGGTTAATAACCAACAGGACAGAGGACTTTCCCTCCCTAAATGTGTCACACAAGGCTGGGAAAAGAAAAATGGGATCATCTAATGACATGGTTAGATTGGCCTGAAAAACTGAACTGTTCCTTGCTTGCCAGTGATTTTTTCTTTCTTTTCAAAAGTCACCCCAAAAGTGATGTGTTCCCTTTTTAAAAAATTACAGAAGTAAACGTTTAAATGTGGAACAGAGAACTCAAAATCTCAGTATATTTCACATTAATTTTTTTTAAAGAAGTGTCATTTGATAACCATTATATCAATATTATGAGGCTCTAAAAATTATGAATGAAGCTTCATTATGAGGCTTAAGAATTTACTTATCCAAGAACTTCCTCTAAACTCTAGGCTTGTTTGATAGGCCTAACAAGAAAAAATACAAGCCTTGTTAGGCCCTCTTGAGAACACTCCATTTCATGGAACTTTCATGGCTTAAAATGATACTGGGCAAGGCAGCTGCTCCGGCCACCATTTTCATCTCCCAGAAACACCAATGATCCCCAATTAATAAATAACTTCTCATGATGGCAGCCATGCTGCCTTGTCTGACCGTATTCTTTTGGGGGGGAGATTGCTGTTACATGACCCAGAGGCTATTAAAGGAAGGGTTCCTTAGTTCACAGAGTATTCTGGAATCTCTGGAATGTGAGAGCCATTGTGGGAAGGAGACGCAGCTTCCTTGCTGCCTGCCTTTCAGCTAAAGATGTTATAAACTCTCTCTCCCTCTATCTTTCTCTTTTTGTAGAAAAAGAAGCAGGCTTGGTGGGGCAGTCAGACTGAGAAGCTGGAATCATCTCAAACTTCAGCTTCTCAATCTTTGTTGCTGTGTGCTTTCAAGTCACTTCTGACTTATGGTGACCCTAAGGGGAACCTGTCATCAGTGGCATAGGGATGGGGGGGGCGATGGAGGCAGTGCACCCCCAGTGGCAAGTTTTTGGGAGTGCCACCACTCCTTGCCTACCCTCCCCATGCACTGTAGCCCTGTATTCGTGTGCTGTGGCTCTGCCCCCATGTGCCGTAGCCCCGCCCCTGCTGGATTTAGGCCTTTTTGTGTTTAGTGATTCCATGTGTAAGCTGATCTCTTAGAACATCTCACTCTTCTGCCCGATGCAAGATATTTGAAATCGGTATGTGTATTTATACATATTTTCATTTATTTTCTTTTATAATTAGCCATATTTAATGCCTCTTTATCTTGCCTTCCAGGTATTCTAGTGCATAGATAAGTGTACACACACATGCAAAAACACTGGTCTCACTGAATCTTACCCTGAAAAGTTTGCAAACTTCCCAGATACTATTTTGATTTCTAAAAAAAAAAAAAAAGTTAACAAAGCAGTGAAATTCTTTTAAGAGTGAGTCATAAAAAGCCCCTCACAGGTTTTGACCGAAGACTGTATAAGATTCCATCTAAATGATAAATCAGATCACCAGTTTATTGTATGCTGTTTAGCTGCCTCCCTCAATCCCTGCAACCAAATAAAAAATAACAAATGCTGAATTTATTCAAAGCCCAGATCAGCAAAGCAGAATCAGTATGGAAACTAAAAGGATAATGCTGTCTCCTGGACCTAATAAGAAAGCACAAAAGTACGATTTTTTTCCTCAACTGAGAACTCAGAGGAGAGCCAGACTGAACAGTCTGCTGTAATGAGTTTAGTTCAGGGCCAGCTAGTTCTTCCCAAACCTGAACTCACAAGAGAGAAGGAGCTAGCCTGAAAACACTACAGTGTTCTGCAGTTATACGTGAATCCCTTGTTTCTCAAATACATAGGTTTTCTCTGCTTCTCTGGACACATGAATTATCATTAGAACCTCAACTTTTCTTTTCAAAAGTGAATCTTCCAAGACCACTTGCAATAAATATCCCTCACTAAGATATTTGTTTCCTCTACAGAGAGAATCTACACCAAAGACAAGCTCAAGACATTTTGCTGCGTGGGGTAAATGACAAGATAGTTGCCTTTCCACCCCACCACCCCCCATATTCTGTTTAGAGAAGCCAATTATACTAGCGATGAAAACTGTTGACAGGCAAAACTAGACACTGGTGACAGGGAAGCATCTTCCATCACAGGTGAGAGAGGAAGGGGTAGTGAAAGGGATCCCAGATAGGCTTCTTAGACCACAAAGCTCTATCTTCAAACAAAGGACAATCTGTTACGCAGTGAGGACTTTCATGTGTCAATGGGACCATGGCCTCACATGTGACGAAATGCACACTTTTCTACTTTTAGCTGCTGGCCATTTAAGCCTCTTCAAATATTCACAACTGCTGTTTTGTTTTGTTTTTTTCCTGACTGCCATGCATTCATCTGAAGGTTTGAATAGAACCTGTTCAGGTACAATTGTACATATTCAGGTTCTGTATGCATTTGCCTCCCACTGAAACTCCACAGAGTAAAGGATGGGAAAGGAAATTTCCACCTTCACCTTTAGGTGCCTGGAGATTATGGTGGGAAGGCCATACAATTTCTGACTGGATAGCAACCTGCATGCAGGTGCAAGCTGCTGACATCAATAGGGGTGACTATTAAGCCTGCAATATATGCCTTCCTTGGATGGTCCCTACACAGCTCGCTTTAGTTATCCATTTAGTGCATTTCACTAGCCACCATGACTTACTTGTATAGCCGGAAAGGTATTCCTCTGGAGAGGGGAAAAACAACCTACACTCATGAAATGTTTCACTTCCCTGTTTTGAGTGAGTGACTCTTCAAGTGGCTTCCTCTGAAAACAGTTAACATCCTCTATTTTCTGACATAATTGGATGCTGTGACAAATGTATTCATCTACCCAACACAATTGGTAGGAAGAAGACAAGGCCACTGCTATAAATCAGTCTCCCTCAACCTCAAGCCCCCTTAGATGTTTTGGACTGCAACTTTCATGAGACCGAGTTAACACGGGTAAAGTGCAGCCCCTCAGCTGAATGCTGTCGCTTGGGGCCATTTTTCTGATCCCCAGGCTTCTCCAGGGGATTAAAACATGTGAAAAATGTTAAAAATTGTAATATTTCCCCCCCTCAAAGGCTGCATGGGGGCAATCTCACCATGCTTTGGAGGTCTTTCTAGGCCATTTTAGGCCCAGAAAAGGCCATTAAAAAATAAAACTCTGGAAGTAAACAGGAAATGGTTTCCAGTCACTTCTTGTTTTGAAAAAAAGTCTCTTCTAAAATGGCCCAGGGAGCTTTAGAAACATACAAAAATCCCTCTGCAACTACAGAGGGAATTTTCAGGCATCTGGAGAGACCAAAATAATTTTCTTTTGCAGTGGAGGTGTGCTGCCCCAAGGTTTCCTTGGGAACTAATATGGCCCCCAGCCTCCCATAGTTGCCCACCCTTAGCTAACAGGATCAATTATTAACATATTTCTGAGGGAACATTGTCATTGCTCTTGTAGTGCACTGACATGTCCTTGGCATGTGGTCTGGAAGTTAACAGCCTTATGGCTATAAAGATAAAATATTTTATTTTAAACATAAAATAAAATGAGAGCACAAGCTGCCCAAGTTGTCAATAAGACTGTTTTCACAACAAAAATGCTTTTCCTGGATTTGTTTATTCTGCTGCTTTTTAAGTTCAGTTTTACGGTTCTTACATGGAAAACAAAAAAATTGAAAGGTTTTCAGGAACATCGGTTTGGGAACTCCACTCCTTTGCTTTGAGTCTGGGAACACTGCAAACTTGACAAAAAATAAAATATTTTTAGCAGTTCCTGATTTTTGGCATACTAAGAAGTGTTAAAAACATGACGGGCGGAGGCAGTGTTTTAAAAGGGTTTTTATTTCCTGTACCATTTTTTTTTCTGAATAGAAAAATCAGGAGACTAAAATTAAATACCTTGGCCTACAAGCAGAAAAATAAAAAGCTTGAACCTGTTCCCTTGCCTGAACATTATTTTGAATAAACCATCCTGCTATCTCTAACTCATCAGCAAGAGAGATTTCCATGCATATTGCCATAACAGGTCTATCTCAAAAGCAGACCAGAGATGTGGAATACCTTAGCCAGTTTGCATTCTGTTGCAACAAGAAAACAGCAGGCCCCCTTTAGAAAACAAAATGGAGCTGATAACACAGGCAAGGCAATTAACACAATCCTTTTGTACCTAGAGTATCACATACTCCATATATATAATGATGACAGTGTTGTGCTGTAGGCATTATAAGTTATTTTAAAAAAGACTTCATGACTGAGCCTTTAAGGAAAACACATCAAGATTGCATGCACAGCTTAATATGCATTACTCAAGTGTTAACACTTTGAGAATGAAAAACTCAAATCTGAAGAAAATGTTTATTTTCCCTTAATGTTATTACAGACATCCAACTAAAAAGGACTGCACATCCATTTGGAAGACAGAGGCAGGACCCAGAAGTTCAATAGACTATGATTATGTGCCTTCAGGTGGACTCTGGCTCTTGGCAACTATATCCTATGTTTTTCTTGGGCAGATTTATTAGGAAGAGTTTTGACACAGTCTTTGTCTGAGGCTGAGACAGTCTGATTTGCCCAAGGTTTGCCAGTGGGCTTCCATGGCTGAGAGGGATTCAAACAGTGGTCTCCTGGAGTCCTAGTCCAATACTCAGCCTAACCTAACACTGAGACTAGGGTTACACTTAATTTATTATTTAGAGTGATCTGCAGAACAGGTAAATGCAATTGTTACCACCGTGTACTGGCTTGGCCTTTGGTGAACCACAGATATCATTTTGATATCATAATTCGGCCCTGCTCTGCCACCAGCCAAGTGTTTGTGAGGCCACCGAACAAACGCAAAGCTAGGCATGGCTACTATTTGCTGCTCCCACCAAACCAAGCCAGAGATTGCCAGATCTGCTTTAGAGGACCTCCCAAAACAAACACCCTCATTACCAATGCGCGATAAACACAGAGACCCTCTGCCCTGAGAGGGCACCCTGGCGAGCTAAGTGCTTAACTGCCGAGCTAGCCGCATCTACATACCAGCCATACTATTGTCAATTCGGAACATAATTCAATCATGTAAATTCTGACCTTTCGGAGGTATTGTCTCCAATCCAAAACTTATTGTTTTCACCCAAGACCAGACTAGACTACGGTCGTTCTTTCCCTGATGAAACCCCCCAGTTCTGAGAGCTCTTTGGAACTCTCGCTGGATCGCTTTGGACTTCTACTCTGCCTTGCTGCCGCTCGGTTCAGCAGATTCCCCTCGGCCGCCACACCGGGTTTCCTCTTCTACAATCGGCTTCCCCAGGACTGCAGGAAAGGTGGCGTATCACCCATTCCCCTTGAACTCTATTTTCCTTTTCTAGTTAGGAGTGTGCTTCTGTTTTCTTTAATAATTGTGTAATAAATCTTAATTGTTATTTGAACTGTTTGCCTACTCACTGACCTGACGCTGTAGACATAGGGTAAAAGATCTCCGCTAAGTTACCCTGCCTCTCGTTAGCCAAGAGAGTGCTCCAGCTAATTTTCCCCATCTTGTTGTATTTGTTTTGGTTATTTGGGTGTCCCTCACGGGACCCCCAAGTCACAGGTTAACACAGTGCAGGGTTATATGGGGGGTGGCAGGGGGTGAATCTCTCCAGAGCTGCCACAATTCTAGTGGCAATCCACTTCTAACGGTTTTTCATCAATTGACCATCACTTCTTTATCAGTTGCTGCTCCCTGCCCATGACTCAAAAGGGAGATGTGCCAGGCCCAGAGGTTGTTCCTCTCCCTGTCCTAGGAACTGAAGTTTCAAGCCTCTTCCACACTCTAATGCCCTCCCAGTAACTAGTCAGCATAACTGTTTAATGCCACCATCCAAACTAATTCTCCCAATTTTCTCTTCTTTCTCAGTGTAGGCTGTGCGAATAAAACATGGATCTAGAAATAGCAATAGCATGTTTATCAGCTAAGTGCTCTAAGAGGTTTACAATGTGTTAGCTAAAACATAGTAGAAACTAGAAAGCTAGAAACATGGTAATATGAAAGGACAAATTCCTGGCCATTCCTGAAGAAGCAATCAATCAGATAGCAGGTGGGTCAAAGCAGACCTAAGAAGAGCCACCACCTTTTAGGCTGGCTTGCTCTGCCTCCAGGGACCAGGCAATGACACTCAAAGGCATGAAGTATGCGCAGGCCAGGGTATGCAAGTAGCAATCCTGATCCACTACCACTTAATAGACCATGTAGTGATAGGGTCAGATTTCATTTGTTGGCCAATTTGGAAAATAAAATTTTGCCCAAGCTTTAATTGCTTGAACTGCAACTAATTCTCCAATTTTGGAAGACAGTTCAAGAAAGATTACACCTCTGACATTCCTTAATCTGGAAAAAGAACTTAGAGATCATCCATATTAGTAGCAGCAATGAGAAAAATGCCTACAAAGCAAGCCGTAGTATAATATACAGTGCATTGCAGAACTATTCACTTTGATTTTCCACATTTTATTGTGTTACAACTTGGAACTGAAACGGATTTAACTGGCAAGATATTCAGCACTCTTAAGGTGCCAAATATTTTTATTGTGAAATGAAAGTTAAATAAACAGAAACAATCCGAGCAGATTGGTTGCATAAATCATCTTCTTTGCTGTGGCATGCCCTAATAAGCGCTCTGATGCAACAAACTGCCTCCAGAAGTCACCTAAGGAGAGAAATGGAGTCCAATTGTATACATTTCCACTGTCACGTGATCTCAGTTTATATACACGTGTTTCTGAAAGGCCCCAGAGTTTGCTAGAGTGCAAAAGTCAGCATGGCATAGTGGTTTGAGTTTTAGACTACAACTCTGGAGAGCAGGGTTCAAATCCCTGCTTGGCCACAGAAACCCACCTTGGGCATGTCATATACTCTCAGCCCCAGAAAACCCTGTGATAGGGTCACTATAAATCAGGAATGACTTGAAGGCACACAATAGCAACAACAATATCTAAATAAGCAGCATCAAGGAGAGGCTGTTACAAGAAGTCTGGGATAAAGATATGCAAAAGCATACTAGGAACATCCCCCAGAGTACCACTAAATCCATTATTACAAAATGGAAAGAAGACTGAACTGCAACTTTAGCCAGATATGACTATTCATCAAATCCCAGTGACCAGTCAGAGAAGCAACTATGAGTCCACCCTGAAGGAACAGGAGCTCTCTGTAGCTGAGATGGAGGAAATTATACATGAACCAACAATCATCTGAATGCTCCACAAAGCTGAACAAGAGTGAGAAGAAACCCATTGCTGGAACATGCTCATATCAAAGCCCTTTTGGATTTTGCACAAAAGGATGTGAGGAGCATGGTAAACATGAAAAAAAAAGTTCTCTGGTCTAATTAGGCCAAAATTGAAGTCGGAAAATGCTGTGTTCAGTGGAAAGCCAACAGTGCTCCTTGCCCTGAAAACACACCCCAACAATGAAGCATAGCAATGGAAGAATCATGATGCTTTTTTCTCAGCAGGGACTAGGAATCTGGTCAGACTTGAGGGCAAGATGGATGGACCCAAATACAGGGCAATTCTAGAGGAAAATCTGTTTCAGTCTGCAAGGGATCTTGAATTGCGGCAGAGAGTCACACTGACTCTAAACACACAATCAAAATAATACAGCAGGGAGCAGGAAGGGTTTTAAAACAAGAACCTGGAGATTTTAACATGTTCTGCTTTAAGCCCAGACTGAAGTCCAATGGAGAGTCTGTGGCAAGACTGGAAAACTATAGTTCACCAATAAGGTGAACAATGCCAAACCCTTCCATAGGGTTACAGTCTACACGAAGGAATGTGTGAGGAAAAGAAAGGAAAAACCAGTAAGGAATTGCAATGCAGGAAGGAAAACTGTTCAGTTTGGACTGAAATAGAGAAGGCCTGGGAAGCTGAACGTAGATATATTGTTTCTTGATCAGCTGTCCAAAGAGTGGGAAGGACTGATTCATAGGGAAATCTGTGGCTAATTATTAAAGCGTCAGTTGTTTTATTTCTTTTTTCTTATTTTCTGTTTCTCCCTTTAATTTTTTCTATATGATTTTCATCTTCCTTCTCTGTTGCATTTGTCTGGAATCCTTTTGGGATGTTACAAATGCATAAGCACCATCCTGATCCCTACCTATCAGGCAGCAGCACTTGCAATCAATGGGCGTTTGTCAGATTTGTCAATCTGGGAGATGTTAAATGAGGCTCTCACCCTCTCCCATGAGCAATCTCCAGTGCAACAGGCAGAAGTGGGGTTGTTACCACCGCGATCTGGTCTGGCTTTAGTGAGCCAAAGATATCATTTTTAATATCATAATTCGGCCTTCTGCCACCAGCCAAGTGTTTGTGAGGCCCCGCCGAACAAGTGCGAAGCTAGGCATGGATGATACTTGTTGCTCTCACTCAAACACCAGATATTGCCAGATCCGCTTCGGGGAGACCTCCCGACACAAACACCTTAATTACAAATGCACAGTAAAACAAAAGGACTCTCTGCCTGAGAGAACACCCTGGCGAGCTAGGCACCTAACGGCCGAGCTAGCCGCATCTACATACCGGCCATACTGTTGTCAATTTGGCATATACTTTAATCATGCAAATTCTGACCTTTCGGAGGCTTTGTCTGAGCCCAAAACTTATTGTTCTCACCCAAAACCAGTCTAGTCTGCGGTCGTTCTTCTCCCTATAAAAATCCTCCGCTCTGAGAGCTCTTTGGAACTCTCGCTGGACTTTACTGAAATCACTTAAACTCTTGCTGAATCACTGGAACTCTCGTTGGACCTTGCTGAAAAATCACTTGCTGAAATCACTTTTCCTTGCTCGCTGCTGCTTGGTCCAGCAGAATCCCCTCGGCCCCTACGCCGGGTTTCCTCCTCTTCAGTTGGTGTCTCCAGGACTTCGGACAGGTGGCGTATTGTCCATTCCCCAAATTCTCTTTCTTTCCTTTTCTAGTTAGGAGTGTGTGTGTGTTTTTATTATTTTTGTTTAATAAATACTGTTAGTATTTTGAAACTACTTGACTCCTTACTGCCCTGAACCGGTATACATAGGATAAAAGATCCCGCTGCGTTGCCCTGCCTCTCGTTAGCCAAGAGAGTGCTCCAGCTAATTTCCCCATCTTTGCTAGGTTTGTTTGGTATTTGGGCGCCTGTCCCGGGACCTCCAATTCACAGGGTAACAAGGTCCCTGTCACAACGCCCCCTCATGGTGGAGATCACTCACACAAGGGTGGGCTTGGACAGTCCTGCTTCCAAATCAGGTTGTTTCCTGACTGACAGCAGAACATTGACTGCAGAAGATGGTGCCCTGTAAGCAGGTAATGAGGGACTTTCACCATCCCTATGTATCTCCTAAGCTAGGGGCTACATAGGAATCATGAATACAAGACAGTCATGAGCATGTAACTCTAGGTAGTGGTTGTTGTTGTTGTTCAAGTCATTTCTGACTTATGGCAACCGTAAGTGGAATTAACATGGGGCTTTCTTTGCAGAATTTGTACAGAGGGGGTTTGCCTTTGCCCTCCTCTGAGGGTGAGAGAGTGTGACTTGCCCAAGATAACCCAGTAAGTTTCCATGGTTGAGTGGGGATTCAGACCTTGGTCTCCCAGTGTCCTAATCCAACATTCAAACCATTACAGCATGCTGGCTCTATATGAATTGAATGGCTCTAGATTACCTGCTTATAACTGTTATAAGGACTCTGGCCCTCATTTCCCCCTTTTAGTCCATTTTCTGTGTTTCACCCTCAAGTCTTTGTCTTTACCTACAGTACTTCCTTTTGTCCTACAATATTTCTGTTCCTAGAGTACTTCTAGTATTTTCAATTCCAGGCCATTTCCACCCTACACTGATACATCGTGCTATTATTCCAATTATTATTTCAATATCCTATGGAATCCTGGGATTTGCAGTTTAGGGAGGCACCTTTAGAATTCTCAGCTAGAGAGCTCTTTGGCCTCAGTAAACTACAAACCCCAGAATTCCACAGGATGTTGAAAGTGGAATAATAGTATAACAGTATAGGGCAGAAATGGCCCCAGACTTGTTTTTTTCCCCTTTCCTTCCTGTTTCTATCCTTTTTCTTCTTTTTCACTTTGCCTTTAAGACAAAAGCCGATGATTCATGTTGTCTCCCATTTCTCCCTTTTGTGTTGTTATTTTCTTAGAATTTCTGTAGCATTTCCTAATGTGCAATAAATCTGACAATAATAATCTCCTACCTTTGTAATACCCTTGTCAATGTAGGCTACGTTTTACAAAACTGAGCATCCAGTGGAGTGTTTCTGTTGGCAGAATCAGGAGGGAACCGATCTCTCCTATTTCTTGTAGCCCTTTATGAGCACTAAAACCTTGAGAGCAGACTTTTGGTGATTCAACGGAGAGAGGGAAAAAGTCTCAATGCTGCTACAAGAGTAACATTAGATTAAGCCCCTATAGGTTTGAAAAAAAGTTCAACATGGATTTGATCCATGTCTCTCATCTCTAGAGATGGACTGATTCAATCAAGGAAGCCACAGCCTTGACTTTGCAAGACCAGAGTAGTATACTCTGGTTTCTCTTCAGATCATATAAATCTTTAGCCTTTTACTGAGTAGGGCAGTTGACGACCGGGGATCTTCGAGGTCTCTCATTCAGAGGGCTGCCATAAGTCAAATTCTACTTGATGACAAACACCAACAACTCTCATTTCAAATTACCCTGTCAGACACCACTAGAACACAAATCTTTTCCATTCGTGCCCTGCTCTATCATAAAACTATGCCGGTAGATTATTTATGCTCATTGATCATGTAAGCTCTTTAAGACAATAACTTTGCTGTCTAGGGATATCATCTGGATAAGACTAATAAAGGCACAGGCTCTCCACTCATGGTCACTAGGATACTATTGTCACATGGGGAACACATTAAACCCTTTCCAGTCTAACTACTCATCAATGAAGGTGTGTTGTGCCCATCAGTCTAATTCAGTGGTTCTCAACCTGTGGGTCCCCAGATGTTCGTGGACTTCAGCTCCCAGAAGCCCCAGCCACTGTGGTCAATGCTCAGGGCTTCTGGAAGCTGAAGTCCACGAACATCTGGGGACCCACAGGTTGAGAACCACTGGTCTAACTGTTATAGCCAGGGGTGTCATGGCCTTATGGCAGTGGTTCTCAACCTGTGGGTCCCCAGATGTTTGTGGACTTCAGCTCCCAGAAGCCCCAGCCACTACGGTCAATGCTCAGGGCTTCTGGGAGCTGAAGTCCACAAACATCTGGGGACCCACAGGTTGAGAACCACTGCCTTATGGCATACTGCATGGCTCCATGGAATAGAATACAGGATCTAGGGATACATCAAGGGAAAAAAGACAAAAAGACTGAAGAGAAAACTTCCAGGAAGCAAACAGATCTTTGTGGCTCTGAGGAAAAAAAACATCAGTTCTCATACAAGGAATATCCATATACCTACATCCTTTATAATATGAAAAACCCAATACACTGAGTACTACTACTATGAATAATAATCATAATAATAATTCACCTGAGTTTTTCGCCTGACTGTGCTTATAGAGTACCATATCATCCTGATCTGCAAACTTGCCATCTAAAATACACTTTAGACAGAAAGAGAAAGAGATGCAAAAAGAGCAGAAAACTAAACCAAAGTATGACATCCAAAGGTAAGGTGGCCTCAGAAATCCTGGAGCTTGATGCCATGTTCACTGCTTATACAGTGGACCTGTCTATTTCCAATTTATATTTACCACAGAAAGCAACAGACATGCCTTTGTTTTAACAAACAGCATCTTTTAAATGCTGGTTTGGGCTGTAGTTATTTGCTCTTGAAAAGTGTTTGGAAGCTGCAGCTAGTGCAAAATGCAGCAGACTGGTGTCAGGTGTGCCTCTGAGAGACCATGTAACACTGGTGTTACAAGAACTGCTCTGGCTTCCAGTGTGCTTCTGAATTCAATTCAAGGTGCTGGTTTTGAGCTACAAAGTCCTAAACGAGTTGGGGCCAGGATATATGAGCCTGCCCAAAATCTGAGATCTTCAGCAGAGGCCCTGTCTTATATCACAGTCCTTCTCAAGGCTATGTTGGTATGCACACTTTACAGGGCTTTCTTTGTAACAGCTCCTGACAGGAATTCCTTGCCAAGGGAATATAGGCTGGCTCCATCTGCCTTGAGCTACTAGTAGTCAGTTAAGATGGTGTTGTTCTGCATAGCCTTGGGTATTTGAAACTGATCTGTCTCTTTTAATTGCTTCTTTTAAAGTTATTTTTAAAGAATATGTTTAGATGGTTTCAACAATCTCTTAAAGAGTATTGAAAATGCTTTTAAAGTTTTTATCTCTGTGGTGCTTTAAATGTTTTTACCTGTTTTTCATCACCTCAGGGGCTCTGGTGGGCTGGGAGGCAATATATAAACAAAACAAACGAACAAACAAACAGATTCTGAGGAAGAAATGGCAAGAACTCTTGTTGTGGTGGTGAATTAAAGGCAAAAAGTTTTCTTTCTTTGTTCAGTTGGAGTAAACACCTATGTGATGTTTTGATTCAAGAGCAAATCCACCAGGAAGACAGTGGTAAATAATTACTTTGTACTTGTGCATGGCAGGAGCATTTGTTTATTTGCATTTGGGCATGACAGGAGAAGAGAAGTAGCTAAAATGTTCCTAAAAGGGCCAGTGTGTTGCAGTGGATTGAGCAGTGGACTCCACTTGGCCATGAAAACCCACTGGGTGACTTTGGCAAGTCACACTCTCTCAGTTTCAGATAAAGACAAAGGCAACCCCCGTTGAAGAAATCTTGCGAGGACTGCCATAAATTGGAAATGACCTGAAGGGACACAACAACAAATAATTTAAGCTGTTCTTCTGAAAACAAAATAGACTAAGAACTAGGACATCTAGTAGAGGGTCTTCCCTCAAGGAGATTGCTCTTCAAAGATACACTCTGACAAAACAAAATTAGCTTTTGGATTATGACACTCCAAACATCCAAAAGAACTTGGTCAGTGATTGTGTTAGCTGGGGGAAATCTGGGAGTCATAGTTCAAAGCAGTGGCACTTCCAGGCTGCAAGTATAAAGTGCTCAGGACATTGCTGGGGTGCAGATGCTAGACAATAAGCCTAAACTCCTGCCTCTAAAAGGCAAAGGGACAGCAAGGCCCCACAACGAACCCCCAGAAATATCATCAATCCATGAAAGCCCACTGTTTCTGCAGAGCCTTTGGACCTTGATTTTCTTTCTCATCTGCTTCAGAGTACTACTTCTGCTGTACCAAAACAGCTAGCAGCATCTTTGGGGTGCTCTCTGGTGTGCTCATGCACCACTTTGAGAGAGATTTAAACATGAAACAATATAAAGATAAATTTAAAAGGTATACAGTCTTTTAAACAGAACAAACCTTACCATGCTGCTGTGGTAAAGCAGTTGTGGCACTGCCACTTTTCAGGGTAATTTCACCCACAATAACTTCAACTTTCTTCAGAGCTACTCTTCCTAGGGGATAATGGCAGCTGTAGTCCATCTCATCTGCAGGCCATCAGGCTCTTCGGAGACGTTTCCTCAGTGGCAAGGGTCCACACTGTTCAGTGCCCTGTGAGCAAGAAAAACCACTTGTTGTCAGACTGGGTACATGGCAGAGAGATAGCAGCAGCACTATACCTTTCTTTGCCCCCCCCAGCTACTAGCGGTTTTAAGGTGATTTCCTTAGGGAAAAAAGCACAGGAAGAATGGGTTAATTTAACCCTAGTCTCCAAAGCAACCCAGTGGATTTGCTAATTAGCAAAACAAAACCACAGGAGATCCTAATTCTGAATTTGCTGCATCATGATGACTGGTTTGGCCCATAGCTATTAAGCTCATTAAGCAAATTACTACCTTTCATCTTGGCAAATAACAATGAGCAAGTTCATCTCAGAGAGCTTTTGTGAAGATAAAATTCAGTAAGAATATACTGAACAGATATTTTCCTTTGGGAAACAGTGAGAAATATATCTAATCATTTTTTAAAATAAAATCTCTATGGAGTTATCAGCTGAAATATTCTCAGTGTCTAAGATTGTGATGCTCCAGGAACTGATTCTGAGGTATGCATTTCCCCAAATGAACTGTCCTAGTATTTCTTTAAAAATCAAAATAATGACTGGAATTTGGAGGAGCATAGACAAACACTGAGACATTTTGCAGCTCATCTATCCTCCCGTCATTTATATCCACGCATGTCCAGAATTACTGGATATGTTAAATACAATGTATCAAATGAAAACTAAATAATTCTTGTGGGCATCATGTTATCTAGCAGTTGGTCACTTTTGCAGTGTAGTGCCTGCTGAGACAAATAATCTTTGACCCATTCATTGTTTCAAAACTCAGCAGGTATCCCTCTTTTCTATAACTGATAATAAGGATTCTGCCCCCCCACTGAATTATTAGAGATTTGATTTTCCCACTATGGTATTTTCCCATTTCTATGAACCAAGCTATAGAACATCCCAGGGATGTTATTATTCCAGGGATTCTATTAACATTATCTTGAGAAACTGTTAATAGGTTTCCCCTTAGCATATTCTGTCCCACTGCTTATAAGCAGTGTATATTAACACTTAGAATTAGCAATGGCTCATAAAGAAAATACTGATGTTTGAGTGAAAATATAGTCAGAGTCCTTCACTTACCTAATGCATAGGTATATATGTCAATATGTCAGAGAATCATGTTTGCTGCTTACTCCATGACATTTTCCTCAATTTTCTGGTGATCTGCAAAGTAATGCTCAAAGCCATTCTGCATAATTATATATGTGCCTCCACTGTATACACCAGAAGAGCGGATAGTGCCACAACATGGCCCTAGGGCCACTTGTAGCCCAAAGGCTGTGTTTGAGGCTCCCATGTTTCACAAGATCATTCTTTTTCTGACAAAAGGGATGAATTGAATCCCCTAAAAGCCTCCAGGAGCAACAGCACACTTTTTACATAAGGTTGTAAGCCCCACTGCACTGCTTAACATCCCTTCCCAATATTTTTTTCAAAACCAAAAGTGGACTCTTTCTGGACTCTGCAGTCATGAGTGCCATTATTTTTCATTTTGAGGGCAAAAAATTGGCACCAAGACTCACTAAAGTTACCCATCCTTGCTATATGCACTTATCTAGGAGTAAGTCCCATGGGCCTTGTTTCTCAAGAAGCATGCACAAGACTGGACACCTTAACCTATTGAGCCTGAGTGGAAAACAGAAGCAATGAAATACAGTTGTCACAAAACATCTACAGAGCTCTTTAAATATATGAAATAACAAGAGAGTGTGAGAGAGAAAGCTATCAGGTATGTCCATTCATCTTCCTGAGGCAGTGCCACATCTGAAATGGGATGAGGGGCATGTTGCAATGAAAATATATTGGAACCCACAGATTTTCACAAGAGGAATCTGAAAAACATTATTAACTTTCCAGCAAAACCAACTTTCTAGTGCTTACCTTTGCTGAGAATAGGTCATGCTCAATGCATGTTTGCCTAATTAATCTGAGAACATCTGAGAATGAATTAAATATTGCCAAACTGAAGAGGATTCTGTCTATTTATTTGTCTATTTGTCTGTCTCTAATACCCACTTCCAACTTCTCATCCTAAGCAGAACTACATTTCATTTTTCCTCTTACTCAAGAGGTCTATTGGATATAAGGCTTTGTTCTTTAAATGTGATCAACAAGCTTTTATATACTATAAAGTGAAAGAGACAAGGATTTAAATTTTACAAAGGAGGTGGGGTGAATTGGGGGAGAGAGGCAAACTGCACCAACACTGTGGAGAGTTACTGTACAGAATGTCACTTGGTTGCTGTTTTATTATTTCCCACATGCACTAAAGAATAATATGCAAATCTTACTATATTAAGCAGTAACATGCAGCACAATAGAACAGCAGGAGGAGGGATGATGGTGCATTGGAAAGACTTATTCCGAGGTGTGAGGTGGGATATGGGAGGTCATTAATTCCAAAGGATACTTTAGAACAGGTAGGTGTAGGTAATGGAAATTTATTTTGGAACTCTGGAATACCATTTTGCCGAACTACAGGAGTCTTGGGTACTGATGAACCTGTTCCGAGAGGTGGGATGCTGTGGCAGATCCAGAACACATTCAAAATTAATTTCAGACATCTGTCAATTGAGGTGGCAGTGATAATGAGCCATTTTCTGTCATTGGCAGAGAATTGAGTTCCTGTTGAAATAGAGCTCTGTCCATGGTAGCTGTTTTGGGGGAACCTGGCATAGTTTCAGTGCGTACTTCAGAGTATAATAGCACAGCTGAATGAAATGTGGTTTGGAGGACTCTAGTAGTTATACTCCAAAAGAAGTAAAGTTTCCAAACTCTGTTTCTAAGCAAGAGTCATTCAACCACTACCACTGTTTTTTCACCTCTGCCAAAGTTTCTTCCACATTTGGCCTGGCTAGGACCTAATCTCTTAATGAAGAATCCTTTCTCCCAGTGCTGTTCACAAAATGAACTATGTTAAATTTGAGTGAGAGGATTCCTTTCCTTATCCTTGTCTTACCTCCTCTCCTTATCTTATTCTGATAAGATTTTGGTGCTCATCTATCCACATTTCCTCCATGCTTGTTAAACCAAAATTGATGGAACAAGTGTTTATTTCCACCTTGTTGCTTCATTAACCACCAGAAGAAGAATATAGAAGAAGAATATAGATATAGATATATGCATACTTCTGTTAACAAAGGCAGTGACAAGGAAGTTCTTTTTTTACAAAATCTTTTGATGCCTCCTTTTTATGTCCTTTTCTCTCTGTCTAGATTTTCTTTTTCAGCATCAGCATTGGAAAATGGTGGACGAAGGCTAGAGAAACACACACTTTTGGTGTGGGGTTGCAGCTGTGTGCCTGCAATAAACAGTGAAATAAAGCTTGAGCTGAGAAAGAATGGGATTCTGTTCTAGCTGATCCTACTGTAGCTGTGGGGGTCTGCTTAGAACAGGCAAGATAAACAGCAGGTGCCTCCAGTAGCTGTCTCCCTTACTGAGCACACATGAACAGCAAAACAAAGAAGAAAGCAGATAAGCCACCTCACCAACTACTTCCACCATCTTAAAAATGCAAAGATTAAGAAGCTTGGCCACCAAAATAGATGTCATCACCCCTGGATACATTTAGGAAGAAACTTCCAAGGGGTCTCTGGGAAATGTAAAAAAAAAAATTGTTTACCTATGCAAGGCTTACCTGCACTGCTTGCATCATTTCACATGTTCATATTGTTAGTTTTGGATAACAGGTTCACAGAATCATAGAATCATAGAGCTGGAAGAGATAACAAGGGCCACTGAGTCCAATCCCCTGCCATGCAGGAATATACTATCAAAGCATTCCTGACGGTCGCCATCCAACCTCTATTGGATACACCGAGGCAATGTATTCCACTGTTGAGCTGCTCTTATTGTCAGGATGTTCTTCCTAATGTTTAGGTGGAATCTCTTTTCCTCAAGTTTGAAGCCATTGCTCCATGTCCTAGTCTCTGAAGCAGCAGAAAACAGACTTGCTTCATCATCCATGTGACATACCTTCAAATATTTAAACACAGCTATCATGTTGTCTCTTAATCGTCTCTTCTCCAGACTAAATATATCTAGCTCTCTAAGCTGCTTCTAATAGGGCATGGTTTCCAGACCTTCCACCACTTTGGTTGCCCTTCTCTGGACATGTTCGAGTTGGTCAATGTCCTTCCTCAATTGAATCCTTCCTGAACTGGATGTGGTATTCCAACTGGGGTTTGATTAAAGCAGAAAAGAGTGGTGCCTTCAGTTCTCTTAATGTAGATATTATATTTCTGTTGATGCAGCCCAGAATCACATTGGTTTTTTAGCTGCTACCTCACACTGCTGACTCATGTTCAGCTTGTGGTCTACTAAGACTCCTACTGTGGTTAAGCCAGGTGTCACCCATCTTATATCTATGCATTTCATTTTCTCTGCCCAAGTGTAGCACCTTACACTTCTATTTGTTGAAATTAATGTTGTTACTTCTGGACTACTGAAACATCTTCAACTGCTTTCCTGATTTGTAATGTAGGAACCTAATTCTGTTCTTTCCATGTTTTTTCCACTTCTGGTACCACATTTTCTGTTAAAAATGTAATGCTTAGGAACACACCTTCCCTATTAAGTGAGGTAGACCTATGTAGCATACAGGATCGATGTAAAGCACATGGAAATTCAACCACAAGCAGACCTTAGAAAATAAATTCTATGGGGTGTAATTCCTAGAATCCTCTAGCTGGCAAGGGACATACTGAGAGATTAGAGGAGTTGTAGTCCAACGGTCTGAGCACAGACAAGATATTGTTGTTGTTGCTGCTGTTCTCAGAAAAATTGTAGCCTTGAGGGTGCTTGCAGTCTTTTCATAACATAATCATGGTCAAGTATCACTCTTGTTTTCTCTCTGTTGAGAAGATAAGTTGACAGCAAAGGAAGAGTGCATTAGTTCTTCAAGTTTCTACTACCCATTAGACATTAATCTTCCTTGACCTTGAAGTGGAAATTATATGATGAAAGCTATTTGATGAAGATAGCATATTAAAGGGCGTCTTGGAATGAAAAAGTATCTTAAGACATTGAAAATGGCTATTACCTTGCAGACATGTTATCACTGAGCCTGTTCACATACAGGCAAATTTGTAAAGTAGTGATGGGGGAGAGAGTCAGGAGGAGCATGACTGATGTCATCTAGACTGACCAGGGTTGAAACCTTAACTAACTAGATCTGTTATTGTGTCAGTAGGACCCAACCTGGGTGGATGGGCCTGAAATCCACTTGTTATTTTAGATTTCCCTCAATGCAGCCTATCATTGGGTCATTAAAATGATGGCTATAAGCTTACACGATACCCATCACAGAATTCTGCTATTCTTCTAAAGCTGGGTAAGCCCACCAGAAATCACTGACATAGAATGTGACCTATTGATCTTCAGATCTGCCACTAATTGTATTGCATGTGTATATTAATATATACTGCTCAGAAACTTGAGCAGGTCCAGAATGGTGCAGCTAGATTGCCGAGTGGAACTGGCTATGGGTAGACATGTAACTCCCTTGATGAAGCAGCTTCAATACCATTTCCAGGCACAATTCCAATTGCTGGTTATGACCTATAAAGCCCAGTATGGCTTAGGTCCAGACTATCTGGAATTCCTCATATGAACCTGATTAAGGCCATTTTTGCCCTACACTGTTATAGTGTTGTTACTCCGTTCTCAACATCCTGTGGAATCCTAGGATTGCAGTTTAGGGAGGGGCCTTTGGAATTCTCAGCCAGAGAGTTCTTTGGCCTTGGTAAACTACAAACCCTAGAATTCCACAGGAGGTTGAAAGTGGAATAATAGCATTATAACAGTGTAGTGCAGAAATGGCATAAGTTTTATAATCTTCAGGCAAAGGTTCTGTCTCAATTCCACTATAAGCCCCAGAATTCCACAGGAGGTTGAAAGTGGAATAATAGCACTATAACAGTGTAGTGCAGACATGGCATAAGTTTTATAATCTTCAGGCAAAGGTTCTGTCTCAATTCCACTACACTTTCAGGCTTGTTTGGTGACAACGTGAAGAAGAGCCTTCTTGGTGGCTGCTTCTAGGCTATGGAACTCCCTCCCAAGGGAAGCTCAGTTGGGCCCCTCTGCTCTTTCTTCTCTGGCAGGAAAAGACATTCCTATTTCAACAGGCTATCACCCTTTCACTGGTTGAGATAGAAGGTTGTGAAATGGGTCTGCTCCTTATGTAATATGTGTTTGATGTATTTTAAATTGTCTTAAATCAATGTCATAAAAGTAAGGTTTAAATTAGATTGACAGATAAAATGTAATAATAAAAATGCAAGAATTCATTGCCTAAGGACTGGATACATTGGGTCATTTTCTTATTCTAATTAGAAAGTTGCTTTTAAAAATAACGTCAGCATCTTACAGTTAAATAAGCTGACCTCTTCCTGCTTCCACTTTCAGTAGAACATTATTGCTTTGTTGGGCTCTAGCGCTCTACCAAGCAGTTTTATTTGATGGGTAATAAGTATTCATTTGTTTGTCTAGAAAAATCATCACTGTCAGCTCTGACCACAAAGATTTGAGCTGAAAATAGACCTGCAAGCTCGATGGAGAGAGCCAATCTTTCAGGTTTCTTCTCAAGAGGTGTAACACATCTCATTACCACATTTTGGAAGAAATCTGCTGTTAGCAGAAAATTTTCTTCTTGTTCCAAGGGCACGAATATAATTATCACTTTATAATTTATGGAGTGCCAACTGCTCCACCACACATCTCACAAGCAAGAATGTGCTTTAGGGAATGCAAAAGTTTGTGGCACCTGCAACTCATTAGGAGAACAGACATAAAAAAACCCCCAAAAGACTTGGGCAACTTGCAGTATTTGTGTGAGAAGCACAGAGTTCGTATTCAAGAACAACCTGAAGATATTCCATAGACAGCAGCTTTTAATTGTGATCCTTCAGGGGAATTTTTTTCTTCTGAAGATGGGGGCTTTGCGTGCCTTCCAACTGCTAGGCTGTTTTGCCCAATTGAGCTTCCATGGGCTGTTCACCTCCAGAGATTAATCTCCATTCTTGCTAATATAAAGACTAATATATTTGTCTTGATTTCTCTTTTGTGCATCGTAAGGGAGCTCCTGTGTGTCACCAGTGAGGCTAGGGACAGAACTAAGCAACTGCTCAATTTGTATTTTTAAAAAGTAGCCAGTGTGTGTATTCTTTTGTCCCAGAAGATCCCAGTGCAACCTGGCATATATTTTGTATCTAAACTGATGTACTAAAGTCACATGCCTGTGGTCCCTGGGATTGTGTCTCAGGGACCGAAGAAAAGTTCCAATCTGTAACCAGAGACTGAGCTGCCCATCACCCTTCCAACTCTGGAGCTTTGAAAGGGAGAGGAGCAGGAGATGTGATGGTGCGTGCAGCCTGGATGAAGCTTTGTATCTCTAGGATCTCTCTTTCCCTCTCTTCTGCAGAAGCTCAGCAAACTGTTGGGAATATCAGCACACTTCCAACTCAGAACACACTGACTGAACTGTAGGATTTCCCTCTCAGGAGTGATGGGAAGTGGCAAGATGAAGGCATTGAGAGTTTGCCTCCCTAAAAAGAAAATTTCCTTTAGTTCAAAAATTTATAACATTGCAAAGAGTGAGACACACAAAATTGTTCACACCAAGAAATCCTGAATTTTCTGTGTTTCCTTTCATTCTTTTGGGAACTTTGCTAAGCTTCAGTGTTAAATGCTCAACTGAAGTTTAAAGTTACTGGAATACTAGAAATTTGAGGAGTGGGTCTTCTTATTTGGAGGGGCAATGCCCTGATTTTCTCTCCCCCACAGTATGGATTGAAAGAATATTTGAAGGCTCAAGGGGGGGGGATAAAAAAAGGACTTTTTGTGGATAATCCTTCTCAAGTCCTTTTCCCAGTTTTCCCTCCAGTCTTTGAACAGACTCAACTCCCAAAGTTGCATATTGATCAGACATAGGAGAGCCAGAAAGATCCTGGAAGGCTATGGCCTCCTTACTTGTCTTCTCCCCTTCCCCTGCCCACACCAGCACACTCTTTGTCCACAGGATAAGAGGCAAAAGCAACTGAGAATCCTGGAAGGCCACAGCCTTCCAGATCCTTGGCTGCCTCCCCACTCCAGTCTCCTGATATCACAAGACTGGTTGCTGGTGAATTTCTTCTCATGTGTACTTTAGCCTCTCTTGTAGGAACAAATAATTTAACACAGTAGCTACGCCACTCTGCATAATCCTCCTGCTAAGTAAAGATTTTGGTCCTTCAGTATGGCCATCTTCTTTCCACCACTCTTCCCATACTTCACCTATTTTGCTGAACATCCAATCTGGAGAAGAGTTCTGGAGAACATGATATATATTGATCATAATCTGTGACATTTTTTAGCTGGGCCTTTTGCTCGCAGGACAGTGTTGACACCTAAGAAGGCAATGGATATTTTGCTCTCAAAAGGCTAAATAAGTCCGTCCTTAGTAGTTACAAAGCATTAGTGTGATGAACCCATGTTCATCATCCTTTGATATCTTAATAGTTCCAGTCTCTTCTTAAATAGCATTTCTTTATGCTTTACCTCCCTTGGTGCCATTGGGAAGATGCTTTCTTAGTGCTTACCTGCACTCATGTCATGTAGGTAACTTAGCATCAGAAGTCCAATTTCTGAATGCTGGGGAAAAACTGAAGGATCTATGTCATGACCTGCCTGGAGAAGGCCTGTTCAGATTAGGAAGAGGGGAGCCAAGATAACAGGCTTCATTCAAAACCAGTCCTGCCCTGAAAACATGAGAAGCAGAGTCAGGACCACCCCATGTAGATTTTGAAAACCACAAATTAGAAGGACAGGCCTGTCATCGTGTGGAGTGTCCATAGACTGAAATGCCAATTGCAAAGGAACAGGAAGTACTCTGACTTGCTTTAAAAGGAAAATACAGAGCTAGTTAGGTCAGCTGTGTTCATTTACAGTTGGCTAAAAATATCAGGATTATTCCTTTGCTTCAAGCAACAGCTCTAAGATTCTCTGTGTGGCTTTGCCCAATGGTCTCACTCTGTGGATTTCTAGACTACAGTGTGGATTACTCTCCCTGATGATTCTCTGCCTGGCTCAAGGCCGCTTTTTTGCTTAGATACCAGACTGCTTTTGCTGATGCTTGTGTATGAAGTGGACTGGCTTCATTTCTCCATTACCTGTCACCAAGAAGAATAGCTTCACTTACCTGGCTATATGCCAGTCTTAAGCAGAGCGATGTATAACTCCTAAGGCTAAGAAACGGCTTCTGTTAAAGAACATCAGATGGCATATATCTGAATGATACCCTGAACGTGTGTATCAGCTATGTCATTCTAGAGCCCTGTAGACCACTAACATGACTAAGAGAGAGCCTTGTTACAAATAAAATAAATTGGTGAAGAGATATAAATCAGAAGGGTGTTTATAGAATTCTACTTGGCACTTCTCAAAAGTAAGAATGGTCTACTTTGATCATCACCTTCCGTTTCTCATTACTCTCTTGCTTTAGATCTCAAATTTCACATGGTCCTCTTGATTTCTTACATCATTTCTCTTCTCCTGGGGTGCAATTGAAAACCATCCATATGCAGTGGATTCCTAATGCAAAATTCCTATGAATATCTTTCCATTGTTTTTCACAGAAGACACAGACTGATCTGAGCCAGAACAGAACAATCTTTCTCCTTGAAATTTACTAAGGCTGTAGTGTACGTGTCATCCTCTGTCTGTTAGAAAGAAAGATGGAAGTATAGATGATAAATATGTGGTGGGGGTGAGGGAGGAGAAAGCTCTGAGTCACTTCAT
The DNA here is from genome assembly GCA_948472985.1 of Iguana delicatissima. Classification (NCBI taxonomy): domain Eukaryota; kingdom Metazoa; phylum Chordata; class Lepidosauria; order Squamata; family Iguanidae; genus Iguana; species Iguana delicatissima. The sequence goes on along the minus strand of CAOKZL010001007.1, from coordinate 267,067 downwards.
GAAACAGACACAGTTGTTCCCAAATGTTTTGTTTTCCACATTTCCAAGTGACAAATAAATCACACACATCCCCATAATTTCAGGCTGTTGAATACTCCAGCGAAGTTCCATAGTCATTTCAAGAAAGTGAAGTTGCATGCTCGGACCAAAATTATGACACAATGATGCTGCATGACTTCATAAAATTTAAATATATGATGACATTTCTTTGTTGAATTACATTTCTTCCCACATCTCAGTAGGGTAGAGATGGGGAACATGTGACCTTCCAGCTATTTTCGATGTCAGCTTCCAACAAGCTCTAGCCAGCATAGCCTATGGTCAGGGATTTTTGGAGTTGTAGACCAGCCAGACCTAGAAGGCAACAGGTTCTCCACCCATCTTCAAACCTGGTGAGAGCTTGGGGAAAATGTGATTATTTGTAATAGCTCCAATGTCATATCTGAATCAGAAAAAAGTTGCCCTTTTGTTTTTCAGATCTACGGGGTAGAGCATGCTATTTATCTGAAACTATAAATCAAATGCCTTAGACTGCACACCGTGCAAGATACTTCATCAAAGGCTTAGGGTCTTTCTTCACTACACTGTTATAATGCTATTATTCAACTTTCAACATCTTATGGAATCTTGGGATTTGCAGTTTAGAGAGGGGCCTTTAGAATTCTCAGCCAGAGAGCTCTTTGGCCTCAGTAAACTACAAACCCCAGAATTCCACAGGATGCTGAAAGTGGAATAATAGCACTATAACAGTGTAGGGCAGAAAGGCTCATAGCTGTGATATTGTTACTGTGCTCCATCTTGAGTTCCAACCCCAGAAACCCTCTTAAAAGCCAGCCAGCCAACTATCTTGAGCAATTGAGTTCTGTGGCATTTGCAGGCAGGGCACTGCAGGATGATGTGCCCAGCTTTCTTCTGCCAGCAAGTACCCATGCAATAAAGAGTTGCAACAAGACCTTGCGGAGATCCCTGCTTCTACTGTCTGCACCATTGCTTACTGGCAGGAGGGGACTGGTCACAATTATCTGCAGTACCCTGTTCACCAGTACTGCAGAACTCTATCACTCAGGATGGCTGACTAGCTTTAAAGGTGGCTTTGGATGGTATTTACAGTCATAGTAATGGCACTACAATGATAAATGTGAGCAAGGAACACACACACATGGTCGTAAGTCTAACTTATAACATCATAACTGACAAGCATAATGCCGGTCAGTGTTTTTAAAAGGTTCATTTTCTGCAAGACACATAGAAAACATTTTCCATGAGAAAAAGAAATTGCATTTATATTTGTCTGATCCTGCCTTAGATCTAAACTGAAAGTTCCAAGACAACAGTTTTTTCCCCAATGCAATTTTAGTCAGTTCTTTTTGATTACCTCCTCCCCCTTATTCTCTTGTCCTTCCCCCCATCAACATCTTTGCAGCTTTCCTGTTGCTATACATATTCTAGACTGCATTATTATTAACTCCATTTGGCAAACTGGTTGCAGAGAAGGAAAATATGGAAGTGTTATGAGAACACAAACACACACACTTGGCAGTTCCATGAAATTACTGAGCTGCTATTACAGAGGGCTGTGGTGAGGAAACGCTCTGCAACTGTTGGACAGTCTCGTGATTAGTATAAAAAGGCTAAATGGCCAGAAGTCAAGAGAGAAGGAAGCCAGGAAATGGAGAGATGTGCTGCTAATTCCAGCAAAGGGCAGGGAACAAGAGACAGAGGCAGCTGCAACTTGAATGCTTGTACACCCAGAACAAAATGTGAGGCTAACTCTGCCTTCTCCTTGACAAGGTTCCAAGTACCACTAGTGCCTGAAAATGTTCCCATGACATCTTCATACTCCCACTTCAGCCTGTTGTGAGTGGATATCTGTAGAGATATCACAACCTCAAATAAGTGAGAGTGCAAACTGTGTGCACAAATTGCTTAAATTAAATGGAAGATGTTCGGCTTCTTCCCCAGTTCCAAGTTGTTATGCAACTCTGTTTCTCATAGCTATCTGTGATGAGGCATTTCAATTTTTTTAAGGAAGGGGGAGGAAAATTATGCAATATCCCTGATTTTATATGAACTCTGAATGTTTGTACATATTCAAAGTAACCTTTAGTAGTAGTTGTAGCAGCAGCAGCCATACTAGCAATTACAACATGGCTAAAACATACAAAATGTTAGCATTAAAATGTGATTTAAGCTGTCAGTTATAAAGATCACCCATTCTAAGAAAGCCAACAGAAAGTGCATCGATTCATTTGAAATGTGGCACTAGAGAAGAGTTCTGTGGATATTATGAACTGCTAAAAACACAAATGATAGAGCAAATCAGGCCTGAATTCTTCCCAGAAACCAGGATGGCTAAACTGAGGCTCCTGTACTTTAGACATATCATGATATTATATGATTCAATGGAAAGGGTAATAAAACTCAGTAAAGTGGAAGGCAATAGGAAAAGAGAAAGACTACTGTACATGTGGATTGACTCAGTCAAGGAAGCCGGATTCCCATTCATAGGGTCACCTTAAGTAAAAGTCAACCTGATGGCAATAACAACAAACTGTCAATAATATTTGAAACAATTTGCTATTGCTGCTGCTGTTTTTAAGAAAGCAATGCCTTACTGAATCTTTCTCTGCCATTTCCTAGGGTAAGCAGACCATTCTAAGAACAACTGAAATATGCAGAGATGAGGAATAGTAATCATCCTGCATTTTGTCATAAAATGTCATCTTGTTTTTTCGGTTATAAAAAGGGTCTATCTCAGCTTTATTTAGAGTACTTCCAGGCATAGCATTAGCTTCCAAGCAGTTTAAAGGTAAGTGTAGCAGGTATAGCATTCAGTCCCCATGTTACAAAAGCCAGGCTAGTAATCTTGTGGGTCTGCTGATTGCTTGAAAGCATGTCTGTCTGAAATATCTGAGAGCATGTCAGTGATATTGCAGAATAGCATACTATGGTAGAAAGGATCAAGAGGTAAATCTTGCATGGAAATAATTTCCCATTAGTGCTCCTCTTTAAACTGCTTGGAAGCTAATGGCTGAAGCCTGTTTGGCTCATGCACTTGAAGAATGAGATGAGAAGGTAGTGCAGAGAGGTCATTGGTGAGGTTGTTTGTTTTTTACAGCTGGTCATATGGCAGTGACTGGAAATGCTTACATGTCTCTTACATGTCGTGGCTGCTTTATGCAGTATTTCTGCCATGTGAGTGAGCCACTTCTCATGTCAAAGTTCTTGATTACACAGAGAGTTTCCACAGTAGCCCTGTATGGAAGTACAGGCTTCCCCCATTTATCTGACAGGTTAGAGACTGGAGTACTGTCAGAAAACAGGATTGCCTAAATTATATAGATTTGAAAGAAAAGAAAATGAATTAGATGTATTGATGAAGGGGGACCAGAAGAAGAGAATTTCCAAACTCTATAAATTGTTGCTGCAAAGAGAAATGGAATCAGAGACTGTCAAAGATAATATGGTCAGATAGGCACAAATATTGGACATCCAGTTGAGCTGGATACATGGGTGAGGGCATGGAAAACAGATATAAAATTTACACCAAGTCTAAATTTAAGAGAAAACTTTTATAAAATGCTACACAGATGGTATATGACACCTGAAAGGTTGCAAAAAATAACTAAAAATGGAAATATAAGATGTTGGAAATGTGATGAAAAGGTGGGGTCATTTTTTCATATGTGGTGGACCTATAAGATAGCAAGGAAATTTTGGAAGGAAATACATGATGAAATTCAAAGAATTTACAGTTTAAATTTTGAAATGAAGCCAGAGTTTTATTTGTTAAATGTGCTAGGGCAACAAAGAGAAATAAGATGTCACCAGAAGACATTGTTATATTTGGTAACTGCTGCAAGAGTGACATATGCATAATACTGGAAAGAAAGGAATTATGTTGATATAAAAGAATGGAAAGTAAAAGTCCTGGATATGGTAGAGATAGAAAAGTTAACATTTTCATTGAAAAATAAGCCTATCCAGAACTTTGAAAGGGAATGGAGAGAAGTCTTGAACTGGATAAAGATATAGCATAAGAGAAGAAAAAGGAACAAAGCAAGATTGTATGTAATGTGAGGCAACAATGTAATAAGGCAATGAAACAAAACAGCAATGTAATAATGTAAGATGCAACAATGTAAGATTATCTTTTAAGCAGAAACTATGTATGAATGGAATGTAAACAAGCAGACTCAACTGGAAAAAAGCTTGGAAGTGGGGAAGGGTTTTTTTAAATTTTCAATTTAAACTTTAATAAAAATATTCATAAAAAAAGAAAAAAGAAAGAAAACAAGATTGCCTAAAAAGCAGAACCCATGTACTGTACTGTAGGAAGCATGAAGGACTTAATGGAGGATCACATGGGACCGACCATACATGTGCTGTTTGCAAAGTCTCTCAGCTGGCTTAGTGCCTTTCCACCTTCCTCAACTTATTTTGCAAGCAGCGCACACATGCAAGTGGTTCCAAGTGAGCCTCTGTAGGCAAGAACTGATGAAAAAGCAGAACCCCTGTCAAATTAATGGAATTTCTCCTTAATTTGGAAGTGTCAAAAGACTGAGTTGTCAGATAATGGGGTGTCAAAAGGTAAGGGCTTCTTGTATTGTATTCCACAAAGGCTAATGCAAAGCTCAAGACTGTCCAAAGCAAATGATATTAACTAAGTGGAAGTATATGATGAGAAGCAAGCTGCCTGTACAATACATTTGGTTGTATTCTGTGTCTGAAGAGAGTGGGAGAGAATATTTATCCTACTGCCCTATCAACTGAAAAAACTATGTATTTGTTGTTACATGCCAGTAATATATTTAAGTCTTTTACTCCGAGTCTCAAGTCAAGTCTCAAGTCCTTAAAGATATTTTCAAGTCAAGTCTCAAGTCAGAAAGCCAACTTTATACCCCAACCAAAATTCCAGAATTATTGGATAGAGTGAAATAAATTCAGTTTTAACAATTTAAGCAGAGTTGGCTCTCCACATTTGCAATTTTGCCATCTGCAGCTTTGGAAGTGGGGAATAGAATCCTATTTTACTCCCCATTACTGAAGATTCAAAAGATTTAGAGGGAAAGATCCTTCTTCCTCAAGCCCATTGCCTAACACATTTGCTGTTCCCCTCTGACAAATGTACCCTGCACTCTGGGCATGAGTTTTGCCTTCTGCTCTTAGGGAACATTTTAGAAGACTCCTCCAATATGCAGCAGGGACAGGCTGCTGAGCAGACCTCAAGCCTGTCTCAAGCCCATTGCCTAACCTGTTCCTCTCTGAGAAATGCACTTGCACTTTGGGCTTGAGAGAGATTGCCATGTGACTAGTATGCAAAAAGAGATGGAGGCATTGTTCAAAGTCATAAGGTTTCTGGATGAATGCGTTATGTTACTGAATGAAGGGCATCAAGTCAGTCATTAAAAATATACAAGTCTTGAGTCGAGTCAGTGCATCATTTATGGCTGAGTTGAGTCCGAGTCAAGTCACTGAAGTGACTTAAGTCCGACTTGAGTCTGAGTCTATCGACTCGAGTCTACATCACTGTTACATGTATATCTAACTTTTCCTCCTCTGAACTCATACATACTTCTCTTTATCTCCATGTTATCTTCACAGTAAAAATCTTGTGAGGTAGATCAGGCTGACAAAGGAGAGTGACTGGCTCAATGTCATTCAGTGAGTTTGATGCCTGAGGGAAGACTAGAATCTCAGTCTCCTAAGTCCCAGGCCAACACTTTATCCCCTACACAGCACTGGCTCTCCTCTTTCCTACCCTCCCAAACCTTCATTTGTACTGTTTGATTTTGCTGAGCTCCTAATTGGAAACTTTCAATTTGGGGTGGGGTGTGGGTTAAGATTGTTAGCTTTCCCAGATTTCTGCCATTGTAAATATTAAGAAATCTACCAGACATTGCCAGGATTCATATTAATGATTCCACTTATGATTCAAATGAATCAAAGATGTGAGTGGCAGAACCACATTTTTGCCAGGTTCCATACAAAATGAAGGGGGGGGGGACCCTTCCTCCAATGGTGAGGTTTAACAATTTATTGTGAATTTGTATAAAAATCATTGGGATCCCATTTTCAAGGGGAAAAAATGCAAACATTCAAAGAATTTGCTTGGGTGATGCCTAAGGAGTTGGGTCCAAAACTTTACTGCAACCTTCTTTTGGTCCTCTGAAATGACACAAGAAGTTTTATGACTCTGTGATGGAATGTGTGGATTTGTATAGCCAGCCAGCCAGATGCTGTCTAGTACACATTCTGTGGACCCAGGCAGCTCTTTAAATTTGTTTTCCTTATTTAATTATGAGTGAATCACAGTAACCATGCTGTTTGTTAGGAACATCAGAAATGCTACGCTGGATCAGACAGAAGTCCTATCCAGTTTAATATTCTGTTCACATAGTGGCCAGTCAATTGCCTATGGCAAGCCAGTCAGCAAGACATGGTACAACTATGCCCTGATCAACTTGTGCATGTATATGCTATACCTGAAAAGATGAAGCTCTGTGCACTTGATTTATAAATATTCATTATGATACCATTTTAGAATCTCCACTTTAAACAACTGCTTTATAAAAATTATAGGCATACTTCCAGCAGAGATACCTCTTTAATCTGGAGTAGAGGTTTACCAGTATCAAGAGACAGGTGCACACACTCTTCCTTTCACAATGGGTATGTATGCGGGAAGGGGGAAGGGGTAGACCAGTATGGCAGATAGGGAGGAGTTGTATATCTGTACCACTCCTATAGGTAAGAGAGGTGAGTAAGCCATGTTGCCATGAGCAAGATGCCCAGCACAGCCACATAGGAATGTGGGGATGGGGGGGTGATTTGCCCTGGGCAGCAATGTTTCTGGGGCATCTTGGCCACTCCCCTGCACACCCTGGCCATGCCCCGTGCACTCTGGCTATGCCCCTGTGCACTGCAGCCACACTCCCTCACAGTGGCCACACCCGTCATGCTGTAGCCCCATCCCCCTCTTGCCCCCCTCCACACACTCCAAGCTCCATCACTGGCCCAGCATAGTCTTGGCACTATCATACTGGCTACATCAAAAGTACAAAGAAAGGAAAGAAAAAGAAGGCACAGAAAAATCACCTGGTGCAATCTGAAACACAAGTTCAGATGAAATAAGTTAAACTGATTTCTAATATAAATCTATGGTGAGATGTTGTTTTTGTTGCCTTTATTAATATCTTGCCTTTCCTCCAGAATTGGAACCCAAACCGGCTTACAAATTAAAATGATTACAATATAATTAAAAACATAGAAAACTTTGACATTTAAAAAAAGAATTAATCTCCTAACCACCTTTTTAAAAACATCTAAAACAGAATGATTTAGAACAAAACAACACCCTCATTACAAACCTTTCCTTAAAAGCCTTCTTTTCTAAAAGCCTGTCTGCAGTCATGTAGGGATGAGGGGCAGGGGAGCAGTTCGCCCCAGGTGGCAATGTTTTGGGGGCATCCTGGCCCATAGCCATGCCCCTGCGCACCCTGGCCATACCCCCATGCATCACGGTCATACCCCTATGAACTGAAGCCATGCCCCCACGCACCGCAGCCACGTCTCCACGCACAGTGGCCACTCCCCTCGCATCATAGCCCCACCCCCTCCACATGTTCCAAGCTCTGCCACTGCCTGTCTGAATTTTTTTTTTTTTTTTTAAAGTCTTCACCTACCAGCAGAAGGACAGTGAAGAGGGAACCATTCTAACCTTTCTAGGAAGGGAGTTTAAAAGTCTAGGGGCAGCCACTGAGAAGGCTTTCTCTCCCAACAACTGAACTTGGAGAGGTGGTTGGATTGCAAGAAGAGCATCTCTTATGGCCAGCTTGTATGGTCAGATGTGGTCTGCCATTTGAAAGGGGGAGAGGAGTGCAATTCCACACAACCCTATCAAAGGAGACCATATCAAAGGAGATTCCTGCTTTCAGTGTTTCACTACAAGCTGTCTTTGTATATGTTTCTTAGGTTACCAGTGGCTTTTTCCATAGAAAAAGGCCAGTTTTTTTGTAATGGATGTGCTGAACTTTGAAATATTTTACTGCTTAATTGTTCTTAGTGTGGAGCTTTCCAATTGTTTTGTCTATTGTTTTAATAGTTCATTAAATTAATTTTGTTTTAATGTGTATAATTTATTGTGTTGTTTGGTTTTTTATTTGAAATTTTTGTGGGAAGCCATCTTGCATTCCAGCCCTGAGAGAAAGGCAGGATATAAATCACACAGATAAATAACTTTTCCACTAAAGCTAATGGAAAAATTCATCCACTGTTGTGCAAATTAATTACATTTGGGCACGTTGAACTTATAAATGAATGCATTTTAACAACTTACATGCACTGTATATGCACTTTAAAATGCATATAAAATGTACATAACATGTATATCAAGGAAACATATACAAGAAAATGCATATTTCAAGGGGAAGTATGAACAGAAATACATTTATTGAGGAAAATATACTTAGAAAGACTAGAGATATCAGGAACAATGTGCACAAAAATATGTATATTAGCAAAAATACATACAGATTTTATTGTACATATTTATAAGTAACTATGTTTCTCCATCATTCACACTCTGATATGAAGATGGATTGAAATAAAACTGTAGCTGGGGAAATACAGAGATTCAGCAGGACTGAAAATTGTAGCCTTGTTCATCTTCACAGTTACAAACCTTTTCTGTATCAACACACTCTTCCATTTCCAGTCACTTCCAATTAGAGCAAGATTTTTTAAAAATGAAGTCTGCATGTTTGTATGTTTTGCACTGGTGACCATGGCAGTTGGGCTCAGCCATTTCACTCTCTGCAGCAGTATGACAAGCTTGCAGACAGAGGCCATTGCCAGGCCAATCTTAGCTATGATCTGAAAGGGTGAATCCTATAACTTCATAGTATCAATTTAGCCATAGCAGTCACTGTCTCTAGCCAAGCTTTTCACTGTGCAGTAGCAAGCCATGGTGAAACTGACTGGGCAGTTAATGTTGATCTGCAGACCAAAGATCTTATCACACAATTCTAGCAGGTTGGGATCTGCTTCAGTACAGCACCATTCCATTAATTGGGAGGATCGCAGAATCCCTCAGTGTATTTTCCTTACCATCCTAGCATTATCTTTCCTAGAAATAGGGGCTGGGATGTATGTGTTTGTATGACACTGTGCATGTGTGGGAGGGAGGGAGGGAGCGAAAGGAAAGCAAGCTAGCAGACTAGACTACCTCTCCAGAGTAGTTTGGGGTTTCCTGTAATTTCGGGGCAGCATGGAAAGGCATCTCGTTATTGTGGCTTTCAGACTAGGAGCCATGATAACCAAGGGGGGACATTAACAGAGTAATATTTATTTATTTATTTGACCCACAATATTTTAGCCTGAAATCAGAAACAGTTTAAGCTCTGAAATAATGAGTTATCCAGAATTATCCAATGATGAATTTCCAAGGTAGAGATTTAAAACTGGGTTTCTCATGTCTGTCTGTGCCTATGTCTAAGACCCTAGCCATGGCAGCATATAGCTGTTTATTCCTTTCCCTATTTTTAGTTTCACATGAGATGAACAACCTGATGCATAATAGGGGTGTCTAGTACAGATACTCAATCCAATATGTGGCTAGCAGAACAAAAACTTCTGGGAGTGAATTTAACCATTGGGCAAGTGTTTGCATGTTAAACAGCAGATACATGCAGTTCACACTGTGCAACCAAGTGCACCATGGAAAATTGAACTGGATCTCTCCCTTGTAATAACTCTAGAAATTCATCTGCTAGTACAATGGACTTAGCATAATAGCAATGTTGCATTCAAGCCTAAGCATATATTTCCAAAGATGCTACTGTATTAGTCTGTCACAGCACAACCAATAAGGAATCTTGGTTGTTTTGTGGGGTAGGGAGAGGTTGATTTAAATTTAATACATTTTAATAGCAACAATTAACAGAATTATATACACATCATTAAATAAATGAAGAAAAAAAACCCCTTGTCACTATTATGATTTTTACAGGAGAGATACCATCCTACATTATAAAGAGACATAATATGGAGAGGTCAGGTTTTTTTCCCCCCAAGTGTCATTAAGAGGTTGTGCATCTCTCTAGAGTTCTCTACACACCATCGGTGCTGCATCCAGATGTCCACTTTCTCTGTTAATAAAACTAATCAAGGGAAACTAAGCAGTTTGAAATGGGTCTTTGTCCTTCTGTACTTTAGTTCTGTTGACTCAGTTTGTTAACTTTTCAAATAAGGCAAGATTCTGTACCTTCTCTGTTAATCCTAAAGCTGACTCTTCTTTCCACATGTGTATAGAACTTGTCTAGCTGCTATTGACAGAAAGGTAGTTGGTAAATGTTCAGTTTGTCCTCTAAAGATGTTCAATAACACCAAATCTGAGTCCAAAACTATAGATTGTTTCACAGTTTTGACAATTTCTACTTGTATCACTTGCTAAAATTAGTGAGAGATTGGGCAATTTTGTAGAAAAGTTCCTAGATCATTATAACCCTTCCAATACTTTTGTGAGCTGTTTCCATTTATATGAGCAATTTTTATGAGAATGAGATATCACTTGTACAGTATTTTCAGTGTATGTTTACAAGCGTGCACCAAAATGGTTTTCAGTGAGTATGAGTACCATATTTGAGACCATCTTGTATCTTCCAATGAAGAGCCCAAGTCATATTTCCAAGCTGTTTTAAGCCCTCAGAGGTCTTGATTATATGCCTCCAATATAATGAATTCATGAACAAATACTTCTATATTTTACTTCTTTTTGTCCTTTCAACATCTGAAGAATTGTGTGTTTTTGAATGTAATGCATTCTACATTGGACTGCCTTTGGAAACTTTGGTAGGTTCAAAATGCTGCAGCCAGTTGGTTAACTGGGTCTAGTTATAGGGAACAGGTAAGCCCCTTCTGGCTACTGGTTCATTTCTGGGCAGAATTCAAAGTGCTAGTCATGATCTTTGTAGCCCTCAATGGGGTAGGTCTACACTCTCTGCGAGACCATATCTCCCTGTATGAGCCTGCACAAGTTTTAAGATCCTTGGGGAAAGGCTTTCTCTCAGTCCCACCACAGTCACAGGAGCGTTTGGTGAGGCCACAGGAGAGAGCCAAAATGGTATAGTAGTTCGAGCGTTGGACTACAGTCCTAGAGAGCAAGGTTCGATTCCCCATTTGGTCATGGAAACCCACTAGTGACATCACACACATTGAGCCCCCAGAAAATCCTGTGACAGGTTTGCCTCATGGCTACCATACGTCCAATGCGACTTGAAGGCACACAACAATTTAGAATTCTAATCCAGAGAGCTCCTCTAGTGCCTCTGACTAGACAAAAAACCCCACAGCAGTTAAAGCAGAATCATACCAGTATAATTGCTTAGCATGAAAGGGACTCTGGTTTTCTTTTGCATATAAAAGTGGTGGGGATGACTAAATTTGGCTTGACTGGTCACAAATTGTGCTGCTATTTCTAAACAGCTGGGGATATCATCTGTTTGTGAAAATGTATGACTCTATGAACTGAACACAAACTTGCTCTGTTTTAAATATGTTTTCCTCCTCTTTGCCTTTCAGTCTACTCCTGAGGATTCGTATTTCTGTAGCAGAGCTGCTGCCATAACGTGAAATGAGTTGCATGCATTTTTTATGACATAATCTCTTGTATAAATGCATCTTCTGGAACACTGACAACCCAATAAGGAGATCTGGCTGCATGTGGGGAACAAATAACTTTTGATATCTGAGGACCCAAGAGAAATTTCATTAAGTAGACCTGAGATTTTTGCTAATTTGATTTCTCTTTTTTCTTTTCCTCCCAAGAAGCATTCCTAAGGCAATCAGTCAGGCATACTATTGCACTGAGGAGAAAGGGTAGACTGTTCTGAAGCTAAAAGCCATGAAATAAAATGGAAATGCTCAGTAGAACTGAGAAAGAGGACTTGAAATATCTTCAGTGCACAACACGTTTGAGAACTAACATTATTTTGGTCTGCTATGTCAACTTGACTAAAATTAAAGATTAAAATTCATTGCACTCAGTAGCTTTATGATGGGTAAAGCCTGGATGGGAAGTTGGAATTACTGCTTTTGTGGGTCTGCTTCAGAATTGCAGTCTAAACATACAGCAGGACGTGGCTGATGTCATATGTTCAAAATTCTCTCTCAAAGAATGGTGTCATCACTTCAGCCATGCACGAGCCATCAATGAATGAAGCAGGGAGTTCACTTTGTAGTAACAGTGTCATGGGAGAAAGCTGGGAGCATATCCGAAGATTAGAGTTGTTCTCCAACTCTACCATCCACATTTTGTCCTCATATCCATCATTGGCTTTGATCATGGTGTAGCATTACATCTGTGAGGTCACTAAATGTAATTATCAAAAGCAAAGTCACTTTTAACTAGGGCTTGCAAATTAGCCCCAAATTTTGAAAAGTGGTTTTAAACTGGGGTGGGCAAATTTGACTGGTCCAGAGGTCATCCTTCTTCCCCTGGAGCCCTCTGGGCTGCCAACAATTAAAATGCCAACAACAACAACAACAAAGGTCTGGAGGCTGTATGACTCTGCCTGCTGGAGACTATTGAAAGTGTGTAATTGTCATTGCATTATAATTTTGTTAGATTTCTTGACATGAAAAAAAGGAAGAAAAAAAACAAAAACAAATCTGGAGGCCCAGACACCTCCTTCTGGTTTTGAAAAATGGGTATTGTTATTGAAGTTAAACCAAGGGAAAACAGAGGTCCCTAGGATTGCATTTTGTGGCCTCCAAACCACCAAGTGACTCCCTGAAGCCCATAGTCCCCCCATTTTTAAAAACTGGCCAACATCTGCATACAAATACCACATTTTTATGGCATTTGGGTTTCCATTCCTCCTGACACCATCTACATTCCTCCAAACCCTCAGAAAAAGAATCATAAAGTGCTCCAAATGTGGCTTATTTGTAGAACCAGAAGTGTGATGACATCTCTTCTGGTTGTGCCAGGAGCTCTGATATAAGGGGTTGAGAAATGGTCCCTGCCCCTCCTACAGCCATCCAACTTTATGCTACATAGGGCAGTCTATTTAAATAGTGACTCAACACTCCTTTCAGAAAAGTCAATTCACCAGAGTGGGCAAAAAGGGAGCATTTCAGGGGCACAGAAACAGCTTTATGGGGGACAATGTAACTACTCTGAACAGTGCTTTCTCCTGACTGTTTCAGGACTGCACAGTTATTAGACACTGCTGATTATTTTTTGAAGTTACAAGTGAGTTGTTGCACTTTACTTTAAGTGAACTGTTAATGCAATGTAACTTTTGAAATTATTTAAAAATGCTTAGAATACAAAAACGTCCCCAAATGACCAAAAATTTTCCCAAATATATCCACAATGGTGCTTCTCACTTGCTTCACCCCATGATCTTTTAAAGGTGCATCCACACTTTGGATTTGTGACACCATTCGTTAACCTTAAAGCCTTAACAAGAAAACAATGGAATGGTTTAGCACAAATAACAAGATAACACTTGCAACATCATTCACTCATTTGCAGACATGCTTCCTCAGATATGGTTTTACTACATCTTCCAGAATCCCTGAACACTGGTCATGTTCTGGGATTCTAGGAGACTGGTCCAGAAAGCTGCAGCTAATGCTGAATACTGTAGTCCAGAAAGCTGCAGTGAGTGCCAAAGACTGGAGAATGGTCCAGAAAACTCCAGCTATTGCTGAACTCTGGAGATTGGTCCAGAAAGCTACAAGGAGTGCTAAATTTGGTAAATAGGTGGATGAATGGCGCAACCTACTGCAAGCATATTACATATTTACTGCTTCAAGTGGAGGTGGCTTCCCTGAAACTTGAGGATGAGGTACCCCCACTCTCAGTCCACAAGCCATCCTGGGTGCAACTTGCAACAGTGGCTGCTGGCTTCCATATCAGGTATTCAGTGAACCTACTCTGAATTTTGTTCCAGACTCTAAAAATTATATTCAAGGTACTGATCCTATTTTGGGGTTAGGGTTCATTACCTTGGATACTTTCTTTACAATGTGGCATAAAATCCAGAGTAACATCATTAGACCCTTGACATGGAAGCTTCCAGCTGCCATTGGACACAAGTAAATAATGCCTACTGGGTCATCACTGTCCAAGTATTGACTGGATTCTTGAGGAAGTCTAATGATTTCATGAAAGAGAGCCATGCTGGTTATTTTTCAACAGGACTTGTTCTCCTGTATGCCCATATTATATTTAATAATGCTTTTTACCAATTTACAGTGAGCAGACAGTTAGCAAACCAACATGGATCTTTCCTCAGATTCCTCCCCCCCACCCACATTTAATGGCATTATATTGGCTACTTTCCAGTCCTCTGATATTGACAGTACTAAATTAGTCCTCTGGTACTAAATTGCATAGGTTTTGTTAGATTATTCAGCCTTATTTACTGATAGATTTTCAGTTTGTTATGCTGAATGTATTTTATGAGCCATGTGGCTATATCCTTTGAGAATGAGTAGATAAGATATGCACATACCTAGATGATATTTCAGGTGTCACTGGATGACTAAATTCTGGCATTTTCAGGGAGTACTTCTATCATCTGTGGATCTGCATGCTGAAATATGGCAGGACAGAGTAATTGGCTTTGGACTAGTCTGTAGTTATATTTTGCTACACCAGCCTTCCTCTTGGCCCTGCCACAACATGTTTGGTGGCAGTGTGAGACAGAGCTTTCTTGGTGACTACTCCCAATTTGTGGGAATGCTCTGCCCAGGGAGACTAGACTGGCTTTTTCCTGGTTGTACTTCTGATTGTGGGCAAGGACCTTTTAATTCAGACATGGCTTTGGTGTTGCTATCCAAAGAGTTTGAATAGGCTGGGTGCAGGGATTTCTCTTTGCTTCTGCATTTTTAATCTGTTTCAAATGTAGTTGTTTTATTTGAACTGTCCTGAGTGCCATTTTTAAATAACTAGTGCAAGGTATAAATTCAGTAAACAAACAAACATTTAACATTTATTGTGTTAAGATAGGCTTAGTAAAGACTTTCAAGGAATAGTAATGGGTAGTTTCAGAGTATGCTAGTACAGGCTTTGAGAGGATACACTGTACTACAAAATCTGTATCATAAGCTTTCAAGGGAACATGCAATCGTACCTATTAAACAGGTTCTGTTGCAATTCTATATTCACAACAATGGATTTTATTTACAGTAATTGTTCTCGTTACTAGGCTCAGGGCATGATTTTGAAATCTTTTGAATCCTGGGAAATACAGGTGTCTTGTCTCATCAGATCTGTTGTATCTTACTGGATCTGGAGAAAGCGCTCTCTCATGTTCAGTACTGAGCACCTTAGAAAAGATGTAGGCCATTTCCGCACGGGGTTTTAAAAACGGTGCAGTCAGTCCTCCAAAGAGGAGGTCTGCACCTGGGAGCAGACTTGGTTGGACCTACTTAATGTAGATCCGCACCTCAGCCCGCTCCGGAATGACCCCAAGTGGTCGTCCAGTGTGCTTTTGAAAGACCGCTAAAAACAGGTCTTTCAAAAGCACGGAGTGTGCCACTGCGAGCCTGCTCCCTTATGCAGATTCCAGGCTCACCCCAATGCGAGCCTGCGATCTGCCAGGGGCGGGCTTTAGGCTGGCGAGCTTCAGCGGTTGGTTGAGACCCTCGACCAACTGGAAGCTGCCATTTGGGACACCGGAGCAGTGCGTATTGACGAGCATGCACTGCTCTGGAGTGGCGTGGACTGGACCGGGGAGACGAAAAGTCCAGTAAGTAGCAGTGCAGGGCGATTCCCTCACCCTGTGGAGAAATGGCCATAGGGGATGAAGAACAGGTAGGTTTCTGGTAGATTGGGTTCTAAGGAAACTATCCAACCAACAGGAATCTTTTGAAAGATTACCCACTTTCACCCCACAAATGACTCTCTAAAGAAGTGTTGTAGTGTTGCACTACTGACATATAATGTTAAATTCTGGTTTATCCTGCTTTAGTGTGAACAATGTATTGAGACACGCAATTTCATAGAATTATAGAGTTGGAAGATACCACAGGGCCATTGAGTCCAACTCCCTGCCATGGAGAAGTACAAAATCAAAGCACTCTCAACGGATGGCTATCCAGTTTCTATTGAAAAACCTCTAAAGAAATAGACTCCATTACACTCTGAGACAGTGTATTCCACTGTCAAATTGCTCTTACTGTCAGTAAGTTTTCCTAATGTTTAGGTGGAATCTCTTTTCCTGAAGCCTGAAGCCATTGCTCCATGGTCTCTGGAGCAGCAGAAAGCAAGCTTGCTCCCTCTCTCATATGAGACCACCTTCAAATATTTAAATATTGTTATCATGTCAATTCTTTACCTTCTCTTCTCCAGGCTAAACATACCCAGCTCCATGAGCCAGTCCTCACTGGGCATGGTTCCTATACTTTTTACCATTTTTGCCATCCTTCTTTGGAATTGTTCCAGCTTGTCAATATCCTTCTTGAACTGAGGTACACTGAACTGGACACAATATTCCAGGGGAGGTCTGACCAAACCAGAATAGAGCGGTACAAACAGTTCTCCAGATTTGTGGGTTTGACATTCACAGATGTGATTATTCGCAATTTTCTCCACTCCCCCCCACCTCAGGTGCTTCTTTCCATGGGAACCCTCCTTCTCAGCAGCTCCACAGGCTGTATAGCCCTTTAAAAATCCAGCTCTGGTCCTCCTCCTCCTTCTCTTCCTCCTCCTCCTTCTCCACCATCTCCACTAGCCACTGCCTGGCCAACTAAGGATGGTTCAGATTTCTTAGCAGCACAAACCCTCTCCCAATGCCTCCCACATACCCAAGGAAAAAGATGGGCAAGGGAGAGGAAGTATAGGGCCACCATACCAATCTCCCCCTTCCCTCTCCTTTCTCTGTCATGGTTTGGGCCCTGGGTGCCTGCTCCCCTCACCATGACCTGGCCCCCTTTCCACAAACACACACATACATTTTTATATTTGCAATTTTTCCACTTTTGTGAGGGTCCTGTGCCTGTAACCCTAGTGAATGTGGAGGGTCAACTGTGCTATTACTTCCACTGACCCAGACGCTATATTCCTATTTCTTGGAATCACATTGGCATTTTTAGCTGCTACTCACACTGTTTACTCACAGCTTGCAGTCTACTAGGAATCCTAGATCTCTTTCCCATCTACTGTTGTCGAGGCAGGTGTCATCCATCCTGTAGCTATACATTTTACTTTTCCTGCATAACTGTAGTGCCTTACATTTCTCTCTACTGAAATTGTTAGTTCTGGCCCAGCTCTCTACTCTGTTAGGCTCATTTTGAATTCTGATCCTATCCTCTGGGATATTAACTACCCCTCTTAATTTAGTGTCATTTACAAATTTGATAAGAATTCCATCTATTCCCTCATCCAAATAGTTAATAAAGATGTTGAATAGCACTGAGCCCAGGACAGAACCCTGTGGCACCCCACTAGTCACTTCTCTCCAGGATGAAGAGCAGCCATTGGTGAGCAGCCTTTGGGATCCGTTGGTCAACCAATTACAAATCCACCTAACAATGGCATTGTCTAGCTCAGATTTTACTAGTTTGTTTGCAAAAATATCATAGGGGACTTTCTCAAAGGCTGTACTAAAATCAGGATATACTACATCCACAACATTCCCTTTATCTACCAAGCTTGAAACATTATCAAAAAAAGAGATAAGATTTGATTGGTATGACTTGTTTTTAAGAAACTCATGTTGGCTTTTAGTGCTCACAGCATTCCTTTCTAGATGCTTAGAGAATGTCTGTTTGGATCTTGTGTCATAAACACTGAAGGATTAAACAAAGCAAGATGTAGTTTTTCAAAAATGTAAGAAATCTAGGCTTTAGATAAAGAACCAGCTAGAAAATGGGGAAAAAAGGTTTAGTCCATTAGCACTGTTTCTAGTTTAATGAATTAATAATTTATTTGATAATCTAATTTAGGATTTAATGCTGAAATTCCAATTTAAATTAGTTAAGTTAAAAATAAATTTAATAAAATTGTTTCTTTTTGTTTGAGGATTACCAACTTAATTAGTAACTTTATTTTAACTAGCAATGTCTTCTGTCTTTACATGCCATTCCTAATACATGTTCAGATGTGATATGAAGCCATGATATGAGAAGAACTAGTTACACTTCCCTTTCAAATCATGACTTTAGGAATCTTCCTTTTGACATTTATGCAATTTTAGTTTTTGGATTACAGTTCCCAGAATACCCCAAGTTGGCTGAATGTCTCTTCCTCTTCAGAGTTGGTCTCTACTTTAATAGTGCTTTTTGGTGGACAAAATTCTACTTGTCCACATTCCAAAATAGGCATTCTGGGACTGAGACTTACTGCATTCTTGTATACTTGTGATAGAAACTGTCTCAGAGTACAGACATCCTGGTTCTGTATACATATCACCCCCACTGGTTTGCATGCCATTGTTATTACACTGGAAATATTTCCAGCAATTAGGATTATTATATGTCTGGTCCATCTAAACTCAGGAGGGAAACACACAGAATAAATGTTGCTTTTGGTTGCTGTATTTGTGCTGTAGTTCTCAGGATTTCTTAAACAGAAGACATTGCCCTTGTCATGGAGCATTCAGTGGCAATTCCCAGCATGAGCAAAAACATACCAACAGGCTGTTGTTTTTTTAAAAAGTTATGATTCCAGGATACCTGCAAGGGAGGAAAAAAACCTCAACGTACTGTATAAATGTATACTTGTGATTCAAAACAGTCCTTTGGGCATTCCCCCTTCACACTGGATGGAAGAGGAAAGCACGGGGCCTTTACATTAGAACAGTAAGATTTTTTTTTTTTTTTTGAACACTGTATTTTTAAAAAAGAAAGCATCCCCATTTAGGTCTCCAGAGGTAAAAATGAGCAAAGACACAGAAGAGATTTGATATCTTACCAAGTATCTACAGTACTGTGAAATCTAAATACTTATTGACCAAACTGCCTACCCAGCTTCCTTCATCCTCCCTTTCCTCCCTGCCATATTCTTGTGGGCACAAAAGCAGCATCAAGAAGTCCCAACAAGTAATAAACAACGGTTCCTGATCTGAGAGCTCTTACTTGTTTCCCCTTCTCACTGTGCATCTGCACTAGACCATAATAGCATGATGATTCCAGTTTAACTTATATGATTTCATCCTATGGAATCCTGAGTTATATAGTTTGATGAGGGACTTGGAAATACCTTCTACAGAGCTCTAGTATACCGTCCTGAACAAGCACTATAGCAGAGAGTTCAAGTAATTCATCAAACTGCAAATCCCAGGATGCTATAGGATGGAGCCATGGCAGTTAAAGTGGCAAGAAACTGCTGTAACTGTGAAAGAAAGCTTTTTTTTACAGTTGAGGCATCCTCCTCATGGAACTCACTGCCCCTTGAAGTATATCATGCTATTTCAATCCACTTTTCATTACTAAAGGATTAAGTTGTTTAATTTTAAAAGCCTCCTCTGAGTTTTAAGTACAGTTTTAATTTTGATTGCCATGCTTCAGTTCTCATTTTTATTTTAGATGTCTCCAACACTTTAATTATTAGTTTGTATTAACTTTTATTTTTACATTACAAATTTGAAAAGTATAATAAAATGTTCTTTAACAAACTAATTTCCCCATGTATTAAACATAGACTAAACTATAAAGATTTATAATAATTACTTGTTTTGTACTTTCTTTATTATCAGGCTAGCATACGGAATTATGTTTTCTTTTCTAGACTAACAGAAATGATAATAGTACACAAACATTGTTTTCATGCACATAAGTGGCACCAGGCAAGATGCATTTAACTTCTATGCCTAGGCTGATTCTCAGTTGCATCTGTAACAAATGAGATAACATCTTTTAGAAGTAATGAGATAATATCTTTTTGAAGTAATGAAATCTGCCAACTGACTTTAGCAGTTCTTTGTTAGGGAATGTGATTCACATTCATGACCAAGATCACACAAAATCACACCAGAAAAAAAAAATGAATTTAAGGGAGATCAAAGTCAGAAATTAGAAGCCTGTATTGACATACATGGTGCTGAAACCAGCCAGTATTTAACACTTTAAAGTGTCATTTTATATTTGAAAGAAAGAGAAATGGCACACACTTCAGTCTGCCCCCCTCCCTCTATAAACAGTGTGATTTGAAAGCACTTAATTTTGGCAGAATCAATCTTAAAATGGCCTCATAAGTATTACAAGTATTAGTAAGTCATGATGAGCTGAATGGCTCTATTTTTTTGCCTGAGACACAGAAGAATGTTTTATTTACTCTTGCTTTTATTTGGTTCTGTGTTATTACTATGCAAACCTTCTGCTGAGCATTTAATTAAACAAGTTATCTTAGTCAGGAGACTGGGAAGCTTGGTCTCTTTCAGAATATATTAGGCAGCTCAAATATGAAATGAAAAGAAAACAGAGTTTTGGCCAACAGAAACAAGTGACTCATTTCCTTGTGAAAACATACAAGGTTTCTGTTACTCTGGCAACAATGTTCACCATTCCAGAATAAAGTCTCTTTTTGCTTGCCTTTGGAGCTGTTCTGTATTCTTGCTACAGTCTGTGTTCCACAATGACCTCACATTGAACTACGTTCTTTAGCTATTCACAAGGGATTGTAAGTTCTGCTTTAAATTCAATAACTTTTTCTGGCATGTCTTTTGTTCTCATTTCTTCTGTTGTACATCAGAGGCATAAAAAATGCCCAGGATTTCTGTCTGTCAGAATGATTAGATTTTTTTTTTAAAAAAAAACAAACCTGCACTGATTAATACAACTCTTTAAAATGTACATGGCGCATATCAAACACATCAGATTTGGAAACAGCAGTCCTGCATATGCTCACACATGAGTTTGCTTCATTCATCTTAGCAGGAGATTGCAGCTCAAATGTTTGCTTGCCTGGATGGAATCGGATTGCTTCATAATAATGGATGGTTGCATCAGAAAAGTGTCCAGATGTGTCATGAGGTTATCAGCTTAAGCATGATATAGGAATCTGTGGAAACATACCAAATCAAAGACCCAGTTTATAAATCAAACCACCTGCCTGCGTTGACAATGGGGTGTGGAGCAGTAGCATGGGTGCCTTTTTTCCTTTGGATAATGGGTGGGGTCAAAGCTTAATTGATCCACTATAACCAATGGGAGTAAACTCAGTTATGACTAATTTCAGTCCAACTGATTTCAATGGGTCTTCGCTGAACACTCTTAAGTCACGACCCATCTCCAGTGGTAAGCAAGATTCACAATACAGAATGTTCAAGTATATAAAACTGAACAATACATTAAAAATATCTGAACAATATCTACATAACTATTATGTAGATATGCAGTGTATGCTTGTGGCAGTTAATTGCCTACTAATACATACATCACAAGACATTCAATAAAACTGATAATCTGTGGTTGCCACTTCTATGCTATAACACAGTGGTTTTTAACCTGTGGTCTGTGGACCCCCAGTGGGGCCACAGTGTCATCACAGGGGTCCACAAAAGTTCAAAGAAGAAATATTAAGAGCTTTTACAATTAAAATAGAAAGAAAGATTTCTGTGGAATCATTCCGATAAAAATATTGTAATAGGAATCTGTGCATTTACTTATTTCTCCCTTCTTTCAAAATCTGAAGACCTTGATGAGCAACTTTAAATAAATATTTGATACACTTTAGGATTTTAAATCTTGAGTTAAGTCTTGGTGATCCAACACAACAAAAGATATTTAAAGAGGGTCCATGGTAAAGAAAAGGTTCAGAACTGCTGCTATAGCACATCCAATGAAAAATTTTACACTTCTGCAATTCCCAAAATGTATAAATTATCATAGTATATAATTGCTAAGTTATGTCCAAAATATACTGACTTCTTTTGTTCACCAAAGACCCTCTGATCTCGAGGAGGCCTTGGTGACAGAAGGGCAAGGGGCCGTTTTCACTGATTGTCCCTTCCTCTGAAGCTTCAAAATAAAAATGGGAAGGAGGGGGGATTCCACCACAATGTGGTATGTGAAAAAAGTGGGGTCTACAAAACTTGCAAAACAGCTACACAAACTCACTTCAGCTTCTACAAAATACATTCTGCAAACAGAAGGACAACTCTACAGGCAATCCATTAGTTCTGTTACAAACAATGGACACAGTTCAAGTCGATTAAAGCATTTTTGAGGTTACATTGCTGTGCATGCTTAGTAGGGAGTAATTGTACTATGATGCCAGGTGTCATTTCACACTGAAGAATTATAGCACTATGATTCCACTGTAACTGCTATGGCTGTCTCCCGTGGAATGCTGGGGTTTGCAGTTTGGTCAGAGGCAGCAGAGGAGCTCTCTAGCTATGAATTCTAAACGACTTACCTTAAACTGTTAATCCCACCATTCCATAGGATGTTGCCATGGCACTTAAAGTTAAATCCTACTGCTATAATTGTATAATGTGAAAGAGCACCTATATTTTTGTTGACTATACCTAGTGCTTGTTCCAGTGATTGCAAAGGAAGAACTCAGAAATGCTTAAAATCTTCCAGCTGAAATCAATGGAACTTAAGAAGTACTTAACTGCAGATGGCTCACATTCAGCATAAATCAGTCACATTAAAGTTGTGCAGGAAAAATGCATGATTTAAAAGGAAACAATTCAGTTCTTGTGCATTGCAAACTTCTTTATAGCAGAGGCTTACTGTTATCCTCCTTTACCTTTTAAAAAAAGCTGCCATTGCAATGACACAACAGTGAGTAACATGATTAAATGTGTTTAGTTGCTTAGAGGGAATTAGATTGGGATAACAAACTTATATTTCTTAGAGGTTGTTTAAAGTACATTTAAAAGCGTTTTAGAGTTGTTTTGATCAGAATTGTCAACTTTTCATGTCATCCTTTCATCAATCCCCTTGGAAAAACAAAACAAAACAAATACATGGAATTTTACAAAGTTAAAGAAAAGTAACCAGTGATGTAAACACAATGCAACATTGCATTCTTCTTGACTTTTCTTGTAATATTACCTTTTGGACACTTTGCTACAAATTACTCAACAAATTATTTTCCTGAACTAGCTTCTTAAGTGCTTACATTTATTTATTTATTTAATTATTAAAGGCATTTTAAAATCACCTCTTATCTTCTAAATGGAGTATAAATCTACTACAAGATAGGTAATTTTCTTGTGACATAAGAGCAGCTTCTTTCAGCTCCAAATACTGTCAGCCACATTTCCTGCTACACAGAAGGACCAGAAAATGCTGGCCCAGTTATAATGCATAGCAGTTGGACTTCACTTCACTCAGCTTTAATTGCATGTAGTAGCTATAGATTTTGCTACGGAAGCTCCATAGTGGTCTAAGCCAATTTGTGGCCAGTCACCATAAAGCCTCCTAACTCATACTGCAGATTGCAAACACAGCCAGAGCACTGAAGGCTCTACAATAAATGGTAGATGTCGAATTCATAGGGACAGTACCTGGTTTTCAGCTAGCGAAAAATTAATTCACTGACAAGATATGAGCTATAATAGGAATTCCAGTTCTAGTTAAGTCATGCTGCTGAAGTCCCATAAATAAGCAGAAAGGTCTCTCAAAAGCTGGAGACAAGTTTTATGTCAGTAAAGAATAGTATAATTAATCTGTATTCAGGGCTGATAAGATAACTAGTCTAATGGGAATTGGGGAGAAATATATGTAGACAAACCAATTCATTACAACTGGGTTTATTGTCCTTACTTTTCTCTAATACGACTGATTTGGACAATGAATATTTAGCGTGGAATGGAAGCACTTAATCTCTTTATTAGTGTTTTTATGTTTACATTTCGCATCCTGATAGGTAAGAAATGGCTTATCTCAGGGGAGGTACTGCTACTGTTCTTACCAAAGTTGGGGTTGCTAGAGCAAAAACTGGAGAGGGCTCTATCTTTAATAATAGTTATGTAGAAAAGGGAATTTGAGCAGGTGTTGCTTCTTACCTGGTTGCATGATAAGCAACACCTGCTGAAATTCCCTCCTCTACATAACTGTTAAAGGTATTGGAATCTTGTTCATTTTTCCCCTGCTCTGGCAATCCCAGGATAGACTGATGAATAGCAACGAAAATGTAACCTTAGGGAAGGACAATCTTATTTATTTATCCAGTTAACTTCATGTTTATCGGATCCAGTGATGCATGGAGATTTTTCACTACTAAAGATTATGGCCTAATGATCTTTTAATCAATGTTATGTGTTTTTAAACTGGTGCATCACACACTCTCAGTCCTCAAATCCCCATGATAGGCTTGCTTTAGGATCACCATAAGTCGGAAACAACTTGAAGGCACACAAATAACAACAACATGTATCCAATCTCTGTTGCTGTTCTGCACCTCAATACACAGGAAGAGGTGAGCTATATATATATTTACTATTATTAATCTAATTGCTAGTACCAACAAAGGTAGGGCCACTGAATCAATTCCTGAATGGCGAAGCAAAAATGTAAATCCCATCAGTCCAGTGGGTCTACCAGGCTAGCAGTAGCAACTGAATTTAGGCTAAAGTGGTATAAATCCCCACCAAAATATAAAGAGGAACACTCTGCATACATGTCTATATGTAAGAGGTGGAGCGGGGAAATCAAGGCTGGCAAGGAAAGTTGAAACAGGAAGAGCAGTGAATGATGGGAAAGGGGAAGATGTGAATAAAGACAATCATGTGACTGAGAGAAACAACAGATACTCTTGTTCTGTCCCCTTGATCGTTTTGGTTGCTAGATAGACATATCCTCCAACATTTCACAGACGGAAGCTGGGATACATGTGACCAAGCCCAATCAGAATGTGGTCATGATGGCAAAAGTTGTTAGTGAGGAAGAACATCCAAGCTAGGAAAGGCTGCAGAAGCTGTCATTTGCCTTAGTCTCCTGGGAAAGGCAGGCTTATGCCCCCCTCCTCTCTCGCCTGCTGCTGAGTTGCCTGCGTGAAAACTACTTTTGCACTTTGAACGCAGTTTACAGCAATTCAAGTGAGCTGAGGCTAAAGGGGGGGAAATAGAAGGAAGAGAGAGAAAGTGGGATATTTTAAAACTGGAAAGCTGAATAGCAGAGGATTAATCTGTACTGTCTCTGACAAATTGGGACAGGGGGAGGGTATGGATGCTTCTGGCTTAGGGTGGGATAGATATTTACATGATCTGCAGGGGCTGCATACACCCCTTACCAAACTTTGAGCCATATTAGAGTTACAGGCCAAGAATCTAGTCCAGAACAGCCTGCAGTTCCATGATGATTAAGATAATAAAATATGTATGAATAGTAATAGCCAGGGAAAGCTTAGTATCTGAGAGGAGAGAAACAAAATTGTGTTCTTGGCCACGATCCTTAAAAAAGCCATGCATTCCATTCTGATAATGTATAGCAGCTCTATGAATGATGAAGCATTTCAACAACATTAAATGTACAAGCTAAAACAATAGGACAAAAGCTTATTCCCTTCCCTATCTCATTACATAAGGCAAGGCACCAAAATGATTGCATACAGTGAACATGAGCAACTGCAAGGTAAAACTCACCTCTCTAGAGCTCGATAACATATTGTGAACATAGTGGTCTATATTAGAGTCATTGAAAATTGATCTGACTGTTTCATAATCAAGCCTAGCTGACGGACTCTTGTAGACAGGTTTATGTTGGGCTCATTATCTATCATTACTCACAGTGCTATGGAAAAGAATTATATTGTGCATGTTTGCATGTAGCAAATGAAGAATGCACTTCAGTGGGATTGACTCCCACACAAATGTATATAAGATTGAAGCCTGAGGACTGAATCCAAATTTTACTCCCAGCTACAGCAGACTCACTGGTTCAATAGCAACTTAATAAGTCAACATTTACATAAGTTTATTTGATTTTGTATGTGTATTCCAGTAGGCACTAATAAATGGATTTAGGCCCAGGACTAATATGGTGCCAATCGAGGCCAAACTCTATTTGGAAAAATAGATGGGATGGCCCTTGGTCATCAGCTTTATCTAACTTCAGAAGCTGTCAAATCATTCTGTGCCTTCCTTCAGCCCACTGAGGTTTCCTGTTTGTACAGTTGTAACAGTCAACATTTATGTAAGGAAACTCCCAATTCTTCCTGTATTCTCCCCACCTGTCAGTGTACCTTACCACTCTCTTTCCAAGCAGCCATTACGTCTTCACTCTTTCACTATCTATAACTTTTAGAAGCCCACCCCCCTATTATCCCAGTTATTCTAGCACACCAGGTCTGGGAGCAACTCCAATTCACATTTAACTTGGGATTTTGTCCTCTTCCCTCTTCCCTCCTCACCTCTCACATTTCCTTCTTTACAGTTTACAACCAGCAGTGGGCTTGGACTAAGTCCCCACAAACTCCTGCATACATCATCTCAATTTTCCAGGAAACTCTAGTTGCTTCAGCCATCTTGTTTGTCCTCGTTTGGCACAGGAGGACTGTCTTCCTTGGCTTGCTGTTCCCGAACTGTAGAAGCCTCTTAATCTATGGCTGCATGTTGTCTCTTCTGTCTGTTACAGCAACAGCCAAAAAGCAGCGCCCTAATCTTGTCTACTGCTAGCCTTTCGCCATTTGCTCAAGTGAGCAAGAGATTGTCCGAACTAATCGAGACAGAGCCAGCACAAAAAAATAAAATAAAAATAAAAGGGTGGGGAACGCACTTCTGTGAGAGAGAGGCAGAACTGATGACATATTTTGTTAAGGAAAGGAGCAGCTGCACTTTGTACTAGCTGGAAGCTTTTCATGTCATGTGGCTTTTTGTCAGATAAAATGAGTTGTAATAATCAAGCCAGAAGGTCAGGAATGCACGAATGGTGAATGTCACAATTCCTTGAATACTTATTACTTATCTGATAAATAATTGCAAATTTGCTTTCATTTTAAACCAACAACCCACCAAACAAAACAAAACAAACAAACAAACAAACAAAAAACCAAAACCCAGCAACTAAGGTTTTCTAGTTGATCAATCAAATTCACTTTGGTTTAACTACAGGATTCTGATGCCTGCAGAATCTTGTTTGTCTTATGGCACAGGAAGGCATGGCTTTCTTTTCTGCCTTAAACTCCTTGCAAAGTTCAGTTGTCAAAAAATGTGACTCTTCTTTAAAAAAGAGAGAGAGAGAGAGAGAGAATGAGAGAGAGAGAGGGGAAAACATGACTTGTGCTGGGTTGTGTCATACACTGAACATTTCCTCTCCCTTTTGAGAGAGAGCATGCCTCTAAGGACCTGGAAAGTATGAAGCCTCAACACATAGTTCCCTTTTCAGCAGTTAGAATACAGTGTGCTGGAAGAAACCTTTTCATCATTGCTTGTGTCTTCTATTTCTTGGGAAGCTAAGGGCTGCTATTCTGGGATCTGTTTCTTTTGGAAAATTTCTTTTTTCAGAAGAGTAGTGCGGTTTTATGGATCTACCTTCCAGATGAAAACAGAGACAGTCTTTTGAAGGAGTGGCTTCCACATCAATGCTGGAGGCACATCTGCTTTGGGTTTTGCTCCACATTTTACAGAACCTGTACAAGGTGCTGTTACCAGCTTAGGTTCAGCACCATGAGGAGCTCCTTTAAATTTCAGACTAAAACTTGGAATGGATTCACCGCCCTGCTGAAATGGAACCTACCAGCCATGCTACTCTTCTGTGTATATGTCACACCTAACTTTGCACCAGTAGTGGGAAGCTGTGGCAGGTCTGGCACCACAGGACCCTCTGTAGGCTGCCTAGACTACCAAAAATGTAAAATAATTTTTACAAAAAGTAGCTAGAAGTCTATTTCTGGTTCTCAGAAATGTTCTTTTTCAAATGTTAAACAGTACAGGGAGATTTTGCAGCCGATTTAAAAGTGTGGAGGCTCCAGGAGCAACAGTTCATGTTCTTTCTGGCTAGATAAATATTGGTCTGGAACTCTGGAGATGTCAAGGGCTATAAAAACCATTGGTGGAGACTGCATGAGGCCCCAGGGCCACCCTTTTTTTTTACTCCAAGGATTAATTCCTGAGCATCCCCTCCATCCTATTTCACTGTAGTCCAATCCACTTGTTCCTTTAGGTACACCTGAACATGTGGAGGGCCCCTCCCCAACCCGCATGCTAAGAAATATAGGCCATTTCCGCACTGGGATTTTAAAATGGTGCAGAGCGACCTCCAACGGAGGTCTTCTGCACCGTAGAGTGGACTGGGGGGACTAGTTTCTGTAGTTCCACACCTCAGTCTGGTTCTGTGTGACCAGAATTGGTCGTGCAGCGTGGTTTTTAAAAACCTCTTTTTTGAGGTTTTTAAAAAGCATGGAGCGCACGAAGCCGTGTAGGTCCATTGCCTGGCTCTGGAACAGATTTTCAGGTGCGCACAAATGCGTGCCAGCAGATCTTCTGGGGGCAGGCTTTTGGCTGGCGAGCTTCTCCGGTTGGTGGAGAGCCTCCACCAACCGGAAGCTGCCATTTGGGACGCCGAAGAGCTGTGGAGCAACGAGCTTGCACTGCTGCTCTTCGCGACGGACTCACCCGGACAAAGGAAAAATCTAGTGAGCTCCGTTTACGGTTGTTCCCCCCCCCCCCCCGACGTCTGGAAAGGGCCATAGTCAGCCCTACACATTTACAATGGTTAGGGCCACCAAACCCCTGCAAAAGTGGAAAAACAGCAAATATTAAAATGTGTGTGGACATGTTTGTGGTAAGGGGACTCAGGGTCCAAATCAGGTCAGGAAAAGGGATGAGTTGGCATGGTGGCATTGTACTTCCTCTCCCACCTATTGCCTTCCTTGGCTGTGGGTGGGCATCAGGAGAGGGTTTGTAGTGCTAAGAAATTAGGCTGCAATCTGGGCAGGCAGTGACTGGCGAAGGAGGAAGGTCAGAGGGTTTTTTCTTATAGAGCTGAATGGCCTGACCAGAGCTGCTGAGAGGGAAGGTTCCCATGGAAAAGAAGTGCTTGAGGTGTGGGGCAAGGGGTGAAGAAATGCACAAATGCACAAATAATCAAATCTGTGAAAGTTAAGTTAAACCCACAAATGTGGAGGGCCAACTGTATACTGTTTACAGGTGTAGAAGAGGAAAGCATTGGGGTGTGTGTAGAAATCAGCCTCAATTTTTTTTTAAAGGAGTCCTACAAGGTCTCAAACCAATTCTCAAAAGCCTCCACATTATCTCAGCATAAATAGATTGGAAGGTAGGTGGGTGGGGGGACTGGTTTATAATAATCTCATTCGATTTCTACTTTTATGTCTCCCATTTCTTCAAAGGCTTGTAATGTTGAGCCTGATACTCTTTGAAATATTATTTTCACACCCCCCCAAAAGCATTGTTAACCTGAGTGCTTGTTCTTTAATTTCCATGAGGTCCAATTCTGTGGCCAGTTTCCTTAATTGAGGTATCACTAGCAGTGTGAGCATAAACTTGTTCTGAACTCTTTCTAGTATATCGATCTTATCTGTAGCCCATCAAATTACCCTGTCTAATATTCTAATATCATATGCTTCAAAGTTTGGCTGAACTGTATTTCTGGCTTTGGCTCTATGAATTTTCAATAAACCATACATAGCCTTTTCTGCCAGCTAAGTTGCTTCTAGTTTTAAGAGCCTACCACATGCCAGTTGGTTGGAAAATTTATCTCTAAGTATTTGATTTTTCTTTTACTTTCTCAGTATGAAGTATATCGAGAAGCCCTCCATGCGGGTGATTTGATGCCCAGCCATGGAATAATAAGACCAGACACAGAAAGTTAGGTCAAATAACAACCACCTTGTTTGACCTGAAACCTATTTAAATTGTGTTGGGCTGTAAATGAAGCAAGAAGGCAGAGCAAACTTATGTGGGTCCAGCTGAGGCCTGATGTCACTCCATAACTACCTCCTCAGCCTTCCCTTCGGCAAAAAACCCAAGCCCTGAGGGCAATCCAATAATTGAGTTGCTCCTCAGGTGGCCGTAACTGGAAGATAAGCCCCGGGGACTCCTCCCAACCACAGGACTCTACAATTGAGAGCTGGATCCCAGGTTTGTCTCAAGGGAAGCTTCCTTTCCACTCCCTGCACTACAGAACCTTAAACAAGACATTTCAGAGCCCTACCATACACCAAAAGGGTGCTGAAAGCATACACCAAAGACTTATATTCTCCCCTCCCACACTATCTGCTAGATGACAGCTTATTCACCCCCCCAAAGTCAATTGTCAAAGCCCCACAGATACAGTCAGGGGTAGATTTTTAAAAAATGATAAAGGAGAGAAAATTCCTACCCAGTCCCAAAATGATCAGTAAAACTCACACCACACTGAGTGGGGAAGGTGTGCTGTGATGATCCAAAGAGGGCATATGAGGCCATGAGCAGGCCTTGCATAACCTCTGGCTATGCAAGGAACCTTGGTCTCTCCCATGGAGGGCATCAAACTACTATCCTCCCCTGCAGTGTCGTTCACCACACAAGTCTAGGTACATAATATTCTACTGAAAACAAAACTTTTGTTTTATGGTAATTTCTATGTAAGTGTACATTGTGTGCTGAGAACAAGAGGTTGTTGCTGGAAGGGGCAACCACAATGACAGGTGCTACATGTGACTGGAGATTAAAGACCACCATTTTGTTGTTGCAATTGTTACAGTGTTGGCTTGGCATGAGGCAGAGTTCCAGAGACAGGATGATCTGGCCGTCATCCAATATGCAATGTTCCCTGACTTGACTGCCAGCAGGCAACAGTGGGTGAAATCTGGGAGTGAGGTGGGCCCTTGACCCCGAGCTGGCATGACACTATTTGCTTATATCTCCAAAGTCACCCAAGGGGACTCTCAATGGAGTAGGAAGGGCATGCAGCCCTGTTTGCCTCTCTCTCACACACAACTGGATCTTGCCCCATGCCATACTACTAAACTTGTGACAAAACAGAATTAAAGACATTTATTGCAATGTAAAAGGATGGGAAGGTGGTGAAGGATCCCAAGCCCAAATGTCATCCAGATTGGTGAGGCACTCAATATATGTATCTCCTGGGCAGATGTAACTGAAACTTATGGCTACAACATCTGGTGCCTGGGAAGCCCCGCCTTCCTTGGTCACTGATTGGCCATCTCTTCCCAGACCTGCAAAAAACTACAAAGACTCTGTGGAGAGGAAGAGGAGGAAAAAGGTGGGTTAGCATGCTGACTACAATTATTCTCCAGGAATGTTTAATAGAATGCATAACCTTGTAGTGGTTCTGATGTTATTATGATGAAGCAGCTCCAGCAGATACATTTAGTCACCTCTGTTACTAGGACAATTGATTCGGGGAGAAATGGGTGGGAAGCTAGCTTATTTTTATATGTGTTCACTAAAAGTAACTTTTTCAGCATGCACAAAGTTGTAACTCCCCAAACCAAAAAAAAGAAACCCAAACAAAAAACCAACAAGTGAGGAGGGAAACTAGAGTCAGGGAGATAAATCAGGAATAGACCAAAAGCTGGAGACTCTCCAAATGAGAACTAGTGGTATGTTGCACTTCAGTGCTGGACTAGGACTCTAAGGCCATTCTAGACTGTTACAGTGCTATTATTCCACTTTCAACATCCTGTGGAATCCAGGAGTTTGCAGTTTAAGGAGGGGCCTCAAAGGAAATGCCCTAAGAGACCAGAGACTGAATCCTCCACACAGCCATGGAAACCCACTGGATGACCTTGGGCAAGCCACACACCCTCAGCCTCTGAGGAAGGAACTGCCGAAGTGCTCTGAACAAGTCTTGACAGGAAACCGTTGCCATTTCCGCACAAGAGTGTTATTTTTTTAATTTATTTTTATTAAATAAATATTCAAATATATAAAAAACAAAACAAAGAAAAAAATGGTAGGAAAAACAACCAAAAGCACAGTATATATATAAAATATAAAGAATAGTTCCACTCATATATCTGAAAATTAGCATACACTTAAGCATAGCAATCAACAATACGACACAACAAAAAAGAAGATCTAACTATCTATTTGCCTGTATATATATAAATATTTATAAGCTTAATTAATTTGTGGTTAGTTCCAGTGTATTATCCTCATATTTCTATTCTTATCTACTTCCATACGTCTCCATAGTTCAGTTTATAATCAACACATCTATCCTTCCTCACTTTCCTAACCAGTATGAGATCTTATAGTGATATACTATATTATAGTAACTGCTGCATATATGATGTCTGCCTTTTTAAACAATTGATTGTCTTTCTAATTTTCTTATAATTTATGTTTCAATCTATATTTCATTTCTTCTGCAAAGAATAAAGCAGTATATTATTTAAAAGAGTGATCTTGACCTTGAATCCTAATGTAAACTATAAAGCTTCCATTTTCTTATTTTTCTTGTTGATGTAGTTCTCAATTATATTCCAGCTGTCCTCTCTTTTGCTTAGCAGTTTCCCTTTTAACATCGGAGTCATTCTGTCTAGATCTTTAAATTCATTGAGCTTTATCAGCCAATCTTCTATGTGTGGGTTTTGTTCTTTTTTCCATAATCTAGCATATGTATTTCTAGACGTGGTGGTCATTTACATAATTATTCTCCAGTTTTTTGAGTTTTACTGATCTGTCCAGTCTGTGAAGCATGCTTAGAAGTAAAAATTAAGGTATCAATGGGATATTTGTTTGCAACATTTCAGACATTATTTCCTGAATCATTTTCCAGTACTTTTTAGCTAATGAACAAGACCACCACATATGATAGGTTATCTTTCCTGCATTTCCAACAGTTATTGTTTTTTGTCTTATATATCTTGTTCAGCTTCACCGAGTCGAGATACTGTCTATGCATCATCTTCAAGTAGTTTTTTTTTCAGTAATTGAGCTGATGTAAATTTCTGTGTATTTGCTCAATTTTTCCCCATTGATCTGCATGTAGATCATGGCCAATATTTTGCACCCACCTGATCATGCAATCTCTAATTTGTTTGGATTCCAGTTCTTTTTCCAGTAAAATTTTGTAAAGTTGAAATGTTAAATGTTGCAGTGTTTCAATTATCACTTTCTCAAATTCCTTAGTTTTTCTCGTTGATTTGAGCCTTTCTAATTTCAACTCCATCTTAAATCTTTCCTTCAGTTGCATGTATAAGAACCATTGATAATTAAACCCCGTTGATTCTAATTCTTCTCTTGATTTCAATTTAAAATTTTGGTTGTTTTCTTCAATTAGTATATCTTTATATTGAATCCATTTTTCTGATAGGTCTCTCCAACTTCCATATAACCCTTCATGTGGAGAAATCCATTGGGGGATTTTTCCAAACATTTTATTCTCGAATTTAGTCCAGATCCTTAGTAACGATTTTCTTATATAATGATTTTGGAATCTTTTATCAATTTTGGCTTT
This sequence comes from Iguana delicatissima, assembly GCA_948472985.1. Taxonomy (NCBI): domain Eukaryota; kingdom Metazoa; phylum Chordata; class Lepidosauria; order Squamata; family Iguanidae; genus Iguana; species Iguana delicatissima. The sequence continues at coordinate 233,731 of CAOKZL010001007.1, read as the reverse complement.
ACCATACCATAAGTATGCATGCTAACCGAAGCGTATGTCTGGGCCTTCCAATTTAAGTAGTCTGTCTTCCAAGGCAGGCCATTAGCCTAATAGTACAATTTCAGGTTTGGGAGTCCAAAACCTCCTTTTTCTTTTCTCTGGCAGAATCTTCCATTTAATTCTGGTTTTTCTCCATTCTCAGATGAATTTGGAGGGATCCTTCTGCCATTCTTGAAAGGGTTTATCGTTGATAATCACTGGGAGGTTTGGGAAGAGGAAATTCATTTTAGGCAGGATATTCATTTTTATAGCAGCCACACTTCTGAGCAATGATAAATTTAGTTTTATCCAATTTTGTAAAAGTTTTTTGATTTCAGTCCATATTGTTTTATAATTATTTTCGAATAATTCATTATATTGTTTCGAGATCCACATACCAAAGTATTTTATTTTCCTTTCATGTTTGAATCCTGTAGCTTTGAGCAGTTTCTCTAATTCCTCCTTCTTTATGTTTTTTGTTAACATTTTTGCATTTTCTGTATTGATTCTGAATCCAATGACTTCCCCAAACCTTTGAATTTTATCTAGTAATTTTTCTATACTTTGGGCAGGGTCTTCTAAAAAAGATAACTAAATCATCTGCATGGGCCTTGACTTTGTATTCATATTGTTTGATTTTAGTGCCTTTTATTTATTTTTATTTATTTCTAGTCTCTTGCTAGAACTTCTAGAATAATTATAAATAGTAGAAGAGAGAGTAGACAGCCTTGCCTTGTACCTTTTTTTATTTGTAGTTGTTTTTTCTCTATTTATTAAAAGACACACCTTTTGATCTCTGTAGATTTCCTTTATCCAGGCTGCAAATATTAGGCCGTAATTCATTTTATTTAGAAGTTCTAGCATAAAATCCCAGTTGACAAATTCATCTGAGAACAGCCTTCTCAGCATCCGAAAATATCATTGCTAATTTTTTTTCATTTTTCTTCTCATAATGTTTTTTTTAATTTGTCTTCGAGGCAGAAGGTCATTTTGATCTTCGAGTATTATAGTTTGTATTACCTTTTTGAGTCTTTCTGCCAATATATTTGTAAATATTTTGTAGTCAATATTCAGGAGGGAGATTAGGTGGTAATTTCCCAGAACTTTCGGGTCTTTTCATTCCTCAGGTACTAAAGTTATGTTGGCTTCATTCCACGATCTTGGTTTTCCTTCGTTTAAAATTTCATTGAACATTTTTTGCAATGGAAATGTTAGCTCATCTTGTAAAAGTTTGTAAAAGATAGCAGTAAATCCATCTGGACCTGGGGCTTTTGTAGTGCCTAGTTTATGAATTGCTTCTGTTATTTCCATAATGGTTATGGGTGTATTCAGCATTTTCCTCTGCTCATCATTTATTTGAGGAATGCTTTGTTTTTCAAGATATTCTTTTATTTTGTTTTTCGTTATGCTGAATATTTTTGCATTAAATAAACTCGATATAATGTTTGTAGAAAGTATGTTTTACAGCTTCTTGATCTGTAATGGTCTTCTTTCCTCTGCTGACCTCTGATATAAGTATTTTTTTCTCTTTCTTTTCTTAATTTATAGGCTAACCATTTTCCTGGCTTATTTGTGCAATCGAAATGTTTTTGTTTGGTTTTCTTTAGTTTCTTTGCAGTATCTATCAGATTTTCAGCTTTTAGTTGCTCTTGGAGTATCTTAAGCTCTGTCTGTAGTTTTTTCCGCACAAGATTGTTATAGTGCTATTATTCCACTTTCAATATTCTGTCAAATTCTGGGATTTCTAGTTTACTGAGGCCAAAGAGCTCTCTGGCTGAGAATTCTAAATGCCCCACCCTAAACTGCAAACCCCAGGATTCCATAGGATGCTGAAAGTGTAATAAGAGCACTATAACAGTCTAGTGCAGAAAAGCCCATGTGATAACTTAAGGCTTACAGTAAGCAAGGAAGGACTTCAACGCAGTTGCATAGGGACGTGGGGGTGGGGGAAATCTGGGGGAGAGGGAAATGTTTTTGGGGATGTTCCAGCCCACAGTTGCCCCCGTGCACAGTGGCCATATCCCTCATGCCATAGCTCTGCCCCACTCCACACACTCCAAACTCTACCAGTGCTTGAAAGCACACAACAACCACCACTTTTAAAAATCTGTTTTTATTGAACACAGGTCAAAGAAATGTTCTGCCTAGGTGCAAGATTATGCTGTTGTTGCATGTCTTCAAGTTCAGCATCACTAAGGCAAACATATCACAGAGGTTTTTTGGCAAGATTTGTTCAGAGGCTGTTTGTCTTTGCCTTCCTCTGAGACTGGGAGAGGGTGACTTGCCCAAGGTCACCCGTTCGGTTCCCATGCCCATGGGGATTCAAACTGTAGCCCCCAGAGTCATAGTCCAACACATAAATCACTACATCATACTAATGTATGTATTTGTAACTGAGGACCAGCTCACAGTTCACCTGGCAAATGAATTTTGCTGCTCCTGCTGGGAAGACACAGGGATTTCCAGTGACTCTAGACATATTACAGTGTGCCCTATTTACTGAGTGAAGGTTCACCTCCTAGTGGGGGAGCTCTGTGGTGAACAAGAGACAAGCTGATTTTGCCACATTGTGAAATTAGACCTAAATGCATAGGTGGAGAGAGTGACAGCTCCTGGTCTCCAAGTCATCAGGCTACTTGCTGCATTACTGAGTGAATTAGAGAAACAGACACAGTCGCTCTCTGTGAATACTCCCCACTATCTTCAGTGCAGAAGTCTGCCTGCATAAATATTTTAGTGAGTTTAAATAGAAAATCCTTAAAATAACCTTTCCCCCACTGTTCTTTTCAGATGATATTTGATCCATAAAAATGCTGACTGTAAATTCACCTTCAGCTAAAGTAAACATTTCTCTTTGGATACTTAAAACACATGCACGCGTGTGCACACATCCATGCCACAGATACTGCCACACTGATGTAGCTAGAAACATTTGGTCTTTTCTAATATTTCTTTTAATACCAGCAAAGGGCTGAACTTTAAACATCACTTTTCAGCCTGCTCTATGTATTCTGGGCTTGTAACAGAAAGTCTAGTGTGCCATTTAACTGAAGGCATTGGTTTGGGGTTTGTTTGCTTTTTACCTTGATCGCAGGCATTTTTTATATTAATGAAAGTTGGAATCAGAAAATGGTAGTTTGAAAAACCATGAGAAAATAGGAGAAAACTCAGAGTTGCACAAAGCACAGTATGCCTTATTGTGACCCCACATGTTTTTGAATCAAAGGATCTCCCTCAGAGGAACAGAAATGATTTCCAAGTAAGAGGTACTTGAAACACTCACTGCCTTGTCCTAATAAATTGGACTGGTTTTTAAACCACCTTTGGATTTGTCTTCCTTCAGTTTCCACTCCTGGAAGACTGGTGTTCTTCTACCTTTATTTTGTTTTTATTTTGGAAAAAGAACCACAAAATACAGATGCTCTGTTGTTTTTATAACGGATTAAAGACAGTTTAGGCATCAGGTTAGGCAATCAATATCTTTTGAAAAAAGGACAGTCAGGAAAGAGATTGTTTTAAGGATTTCCTATACTAATGCAATGGTGACTTCCTGATCTTCTGAAACACCCATTAAAAATACTAAGCTATTCTATGGATTTAAAATTAGCCCATACACCTTTAGCAGCCTAACCATGATAAGCAAGCTCAAAATAGGATGCCTTAAAGACCCGTTTGAAAATGTCCAAGATTAGACTTTGCTGAGGAAAGGAACTCCATGGCTTCCAGAAACATCTCTCTACCTCCATGACCATATGATATAGGCCTGTTGCCAGAGAGAGTATATTCACAATCATTCCTGATTGTGATAAACTATAAAGAGGAATGGTCTAACCAGAGAACAGCCCACATCCAACTTAACGTCAGGGGATATATTATTATTTTTTTTTTTAAAAAAAGCAGTTTGTACAGAATGACAACATTAAACAAGTCATTGCTTCAAGCAACCATCCATTCCAGGAGGTGGAATACCCCCGCCAATTATCACAATTTGCCAGGGACAGTCCTAATCATAATCTTCTGTCATTGCATCTTTTCAGCTGCTTGCAAGATTTCTGTTTCTCTCTCATCCCTGCAACCCCCTTTGTCCCTACTTTACTTCCATTGGTGTAAACTGAGTTCAAGATACAAAAATAGTCTGCTCTCAACTCATTCAACAACGGGGAGAGGAAGGACAGAATCTTTGCTGTAGACTTAGAAAAAGCAAATTGCTGCAGCCTCTTCTAGTTTGTAAATTCTTCTGTATTAATAACTTTTGCCATCTTGACCTCACTGATATTTCATGGCCAAATGTGTCACGTTTTTCATCTGTGAAATGTTGCAGGATATGTAGTTGTGGATGAGACTGTGCACTCACATGCACAACAAAGCCTGTATGCCACCCTTGCATGACCTCTAAAAATGCAAAACTGTGGGTGAAAGATTGGTCCTTTTGCAAGATGCAGGATCAGGTACAACAGTTGGCTCCATTTCAAAGCAATATGTTGAGAAGATTCACATTCCCTTGTGGGAAAAGTGTTGAAAACCATATACAGTCCTCCTTCCATATTTGTGGGTTTGATCTTCACAAATTTGATTATTTGTGAGGTGCCTGCTTGTCTTCCTCATCCCTCCTCCCCTTCCATTCCTTTGCCTTTTGTCCTGGTGAACTACTTCCTCCCACACACAAAGGCCAAAGGCAAGGGATGAGGAGGGGAGGGGAGGGGAAGACTCGTATGTGCTGTCATACCCTGCTTCCAGAGCATGGACTCTGACTCAGAGTCTGAAGCAGAGGGCATGCCAGAAGCTGAAAAAGAAAGCATGCCAGGACCTGCTGTACAGAGAGAGGTTACAGTGCCAGAAACAGAACAGTGGATGGTGCTAAATCCAACAGAGAGTTCTGCCTCTTCAGATATAGAAGAACACTTACCTAAACCTATCTTCACACAGCACAGGCAGCAAAAAGATTCAGCATCGCTCTCTCAGAATTTATAACTGGCAACAATCAATCAAGGCACAGCTGTGCTAGGCTTTGGGTCTATTTAGCTGGTGTCCTTCTCCTCCAGGAGTTGTCAGAGCTTATCTGACCTGTTACCTTGCTGGATGCCTTAACAAATGCTCAGATTCTCCCAGACATATCTCACCTTCTCCTCTCCCCTAAGGAACTGAGTGTTAAAGACAGAGACCGGAATTACATGGAGGGTAATGGCTACTATCTGCACTCCCAAGCTTGTACCCTTCTGGGGAAAAAACTGAGGCAAAGAAGGTGTTAAGTAGTTCTGCTTTTTCTCTTCCACCATTAATATTTCGCCATCTTCTCTGCGCAGCGACCCTATTGTCTCCTTCTTTTTCCTTTTGCTGCAGACATATTTTAAAAAGCCCTTTTTATTGTTTTTAATGTCTCTGGCCAGCCTAAGTTCGTTCTGCGCTTTAGCCTTTCTGACCTCCTTCCTACATCTCCTGACTACTTGCTTAAATTCTTCTTTGGTGGTTGGGGAGCAAGTGAGGAAGCAGGGGAAATGAGGCACATAATAGGCAGAGAGGTGGTACAGGAAAACCTGGCCACACTGGATGAATTCAAGTATCCAGGGCCAGAGGAATTGCATCCCAGGATATTAAAAGAACTGGCAGAGGTCATTTCAGAACCGCTTGCTATAATCTTTGAGAAATCTTGGAGGACAGGAGAAGTTCCAGCAGACTGGAAGAGGGCAAATGTTGTCCCCATCTTCAAGAAGGGAAAAAAAGAGGACCCAAATAATTATCGCCCAGTCAGCCTGACATCAGTACCCGGAAAGATCCTGGAGCAGATCATTAAGCAGTCAGTTTCTAATCACTTAAAAAGCAACATGGTAATCACAAGAAGTCAACATGGATTTCTCAAAAATAACTCATGCCAGGCTAATCTTATCTCTTTTTATGATAGAGTTACTAGCTTGATAGATGAAGGGAATGCTGTGGATGTAGCATATCTCGATTTCAGTAAGGACTTTGACAAAGTTCCCCATGACATTCTTGCAAAGAAGCTAAAATGTGGGCTGGACAGGGCTACTGTTAGTTGGATTTGTAATTGGTTGACCGACCGAACCCAAAGGGTGATCATGAATGGCTGCTTTTCATCCTGGAAAGAAGTGACTAGTGGGGTGCCACAGGGTTCTGTCCTGTGCCCAGTGGTGTTCAATATCTTTATCAATGACTTGAATGAAGGAATAGAGGGCATGCTCATCAAATTTGCAGATGACACTAAATTGGGAGGGGTTGCTAATATGCCAGAGGACAGGATCAAAATTCAAAATGACCTGGACAGATTGGGGAGCTGGGCCAAGGCTAACAAAATGAAATTCAACAGAGAGAAGTGTAAGGTCCTACACTTAGGTAAAAAAAAAATGGAATACAGAAATATAGGATGGGGGACACGTGGCTAGATAGCAGTACGTGTGAAAGGGATCTAGGAGTCTTAATAGATCACAAGCTGAACATGAGTCAGCAGTGTGATGTGGCAGCCAAGAAGGCCAATGCGATTCTCAGCTGCATCAATAGGAGTATGGTGTCTAGATTGAGGGAGGTAATGGTACCACTCTACTCTGCTTTGGTTAGACCTCATCTTGAATACTGTGTCCAGTTCTGGGCACCCCAATTCAAGAAGGACATGGTCAAGCTGGAGCAAGTCCAGAGGAGGGCGACCAAAATGGTGAGGGGCCTGGAAGCCATGCCCTATGAGGATAGACTTCGAGAGCTGGGTATGTTTAGTCTGCAGAAGAGAAGGTTAAGGGGGGACATGATAGCCATGTTTACATATCTGAAGGGATGCCATGTAGAGGAGGGAGAAGTTTTGTTTTCTGCTGCTCCAGAGACCAGGACAAGGAGCAATGGATTCAAGCTGCAGGAAAGGAGATTCCACTTGAACCTCAGGAAGAACTTCCTGACAGTCAGGGCTGTCCGACAGTGGAATATGCTGCCTCGGAGTGTGGTGGAATCTCCTTCTTTAGAGGTTTTTAAGCAGAGGCTGGATGGCCATCTGTCAGGAGTGCTTTGAGAGTATTCCTGCATGGCAGGGGGTTGGACAGGATGGCCCCTGTGGCCTCTTCCAACTCTACATTTCTGTGATTCTAATCCATGACATATCTAACATAAACAGCACCTAGGGCAAGTATGGAATTTGAACCCCTATTTGCTTACTGCTACTCTCACCGCATCTCTACATGCATGGCTCTTTTGCACCCCCATGGCACTGGTGCCCATTGTTAGGGTCTGGACATGCCAGGACTGGGACAGGAAACAGACACTGGGGTACAAGGCCAGGGGCCAGAGTCCAGCAAAAGTCTAAGGCAGCAGAGGTCTGACCTGGTATCAAGAGTCTAAGGGGCCACAGGCAAGTCCAGGAAACAGGCTGAAAGTCAGAATCCAGGGGGTCAGCACAGCCAAGACCACTGAAACATCAGAAGAGGCTACAGACATTATAAAAAAAAAAAAACCATATTGTTATGGCAAAGGATGAAAACCCAGCCTTTATATAGCTGACTCCTGGCTGCTCCAGCTGCCCTGCATCTGAACAGCCAGCTGGGCCTGAGGTACTGGGCAGGATTCTGCGAAGACTGTAGTTGATGTCAGGATCCTTGTGGGCAGAATCCTGCAAAGACTTAGTCAAGAACCCAAACTCTTACACCTGTGACACATACTCTAGTTGCTCCACCCTAGATATGCCTTCTGCATCCTAAACCCTCATGAAAGTCAAGGGGTCACTATATTTCTGCCAGGTGAAGCCAAAGTCAACAGAGAGTAGGACAATTCTTCTCCCACTCATTCTGTGATCCTCTTTCCCTGCTTCCTCTTTCTGCCAGTCTCCCATGCTTCCCCAACTGGGATGTGCTAGAAAAGAACAAGCTACTCAAAGAATGAAAGTGAAAACTGTCAAACAGCAAAAACAAAAGCAAATCAGGGAAGCAAGCACAGTTGAAGATCAGTGTAGTTTTGGAACACTTTTGTAATTCCACATTCATGCTAATTAATGTTACGAGGGACAAATAGTTGCTACTTTCCCAAATTCTCACTGTCTCTTGCAGGAATCACCCACTGATATTTGCTAAAAGAAATCTATGCCACTATTATGCTTGGGAACTCCTGGCTACTCCTGTGGTTCATTGGCTGGAAATGTTGAGTGTGATGATGTCATGGCACATTTGTTTTTGTTGAAAACAACATGTTACCAAGAACCTACATAGAGTAGAAACGCAGACTGATAATTTCACACATCTTTCATGAAATATGTGAAATCCAAAACATATGGTCCTGGTAGTCCAACACGGCACCAAAAACACTAGTGATATTCCACGTCTCCCTCTGGTCAGTCAGTGGCCCAACACAGAGCATAAATTTAAAGATGAAATTAACTGAGGCATCTTTACACAATTCTCTGGGATCATAAAGCAACAGATTGTTACTGCAGTTTCTAGCCAGACTTGGGGGGCACCAGATATCATTTTGATATCAATAACTTGGCCTTCCTCACCTATTCCTTCCCATGTGCTTGCGAGGCCCCTGGACAAGCACACAAACAAGCTCAGTCGCTAATCGCTGGAATATTCAAAACAAATACAGGCTGGCCAGAAATAGCCAAACTGCTGCTTCAGGAGACCTCACGGAAAGTACCCTCATTATGTATGCATGATACTTACAAAGAACTCCCTGCCCCGGGCAGGCAGCCTGACCAGCCGAATACTCAAGCGTCAAGCACTCTGCGTTTGCATACTGGCTACCCTATTGACAATTCAGACCTAACTCAATCATGCTAAATTCTCACCTTTTGGAGGCTTTGTCTCCAGCCCGAAACTCATTGTTTTCCCCCAAGTATGGACTAGCCTACGGCCACATTTTCCCCTATAAAAACTCCTGACTTTGAGAGCTTCCTCGGATCGTTCCCAACTTCCATCCAGCCTTGCTGCTGCTTTGCTTGGTGAGCCTTCCCCTCAGTCCCAAGTAATGAGAGCCTCCATATCCACAAACTCCATCTTCAGATTACCTGGGCTTCAGGACAGGTGCAGTATTTCCCATACCAAAAACCTCCTCTAAAAATCCCTCTATCCAACTCCAACCTTTATTTCTCTAATTATCTGTGTGAGTGTGCTGCATACACTTGTTTGAATGTATTTTAATGAAAACAACAATTATTATTTCACATCTGTTTGCTCCTTGACTTGGCCTGACCCCGTAGACGCTGGCTAAAAGATCTCGCTCCGTTGCCCTGCCTCCCGTATTGCTAACTTGTGCTCTTTGACTAATTTCCCCAACTTGTCTAATTTGGAGAGCATTTAGGTGTCCCTCATGGGACCCCCAGAAAACAGGGTAACAAGATATTTAGTACATATTAGGGTTGCCAGATTTCAGGGCACTCACTGAAGTCTAAGCAAATGGCCGTACTTCCCCAAGTCTCTGAGTAGGGAGATATATCTCAGGAGTAAGGAGAAAGTTTGATTTTCATCTTTGAGTTAGCTTTAAAACCCAGTCACTCATCTCCACCTAGTCCTAGCTGGCATCAGAGCTTACTAGCTAGGTACAAAGGATGTTTGTATGTGCCTTGTACTTTAGTGCATCATCAGTGCCAAAAAGCCAGGAGTGAAGGAAGGCAAAGTCAGAAAAGAGTAAGATAGTGGCTACAGGCACTTGGTCCCATCATGCCATCTTCAGCAAAGCAGGGAGTGGAATAACAGCATCATATCAACATTTATGTACATTCATGTGCCTTCCTGTACAAGTTGTGGCAAAAGCAGCACAAGGCTAGTTGGAAAAAGCCTCCTTGAGGACTGCCGGTGACTCTTCTACAAGATCCTGGTAGCACCCCAGGAGCTGGGAAAACTTCCTATGTATCATAAGTGCTGTAGGTAGATCTAGTGGGCTGTGAGTCCTAGTGGAAATAGTGGCAACTGCAGCAGCTCCTGGGTGCATTTTGCCACCTGACCAGCCATTGAAAAATGCACATTCTCACTGCCTTAGTTTTCTGCTGCCACATATTCTTTTAAATGCTATTCCTATCTCAACTTTCTCCCAATATGAAATCCAAGGCAGCTTAAGTATAGGTTAAAATACTATACAGGTAAAACAACATGTACTATTGGCCCTCTGTATTTGCAGATTGTATCCATGGATTCAACCAAATTGAAAATATTTTTTTAAAAAATTGAAAAAGGAAACTTAGATTTTTCCATTTTATATAAAGAGTGCCAATTTACTATACCATTGTACATAATGAGACTTGAGCATCGATGGATTTTGCAATCCATGAGGAGTCCTGGAACCAAACCCTAGCAGATACCAAGGGCCCACTATAGTGCAAAAGTTTTTTAAAAAGTAAAACATAAAAACTGAATAAACAATCTCATTATGAGCACTAATTTAAAACAATTTTAAAAGCATTTAAACATAATAGTGAAGATAAGTGTAGCACCCCCTATTAAAAGACACTTCTACTACATCTGGTCAACATGCACAGATGTTTGATTTACTGGATTTTCCTTAAATTCTAGGCCCATTTATCTAGATTGGTTTCATGGCTTTTTCACTACCGGCTGACACTGAGGCCCTTTCTTCAGGATGGCGGTGTTGCAGCATGAGGACACAAGAGGAGTGGAACAACTCTTCCACATGACATCAATGCAGTCCCACCTTTCTCATGTCACCAGCTGGCATGACTGTGGGGTATATTATTGACAGAGAAACTCCATCAATGACTCTCAATTGCGCAAGTCTTCCATTGCAGCTGGCCATACAGAAGAGCCAGAAGCACGATTTACATGCTGTCTCCCCTACTGCAGCATGGGAAAAAGGCTGGCTGCAGTCCAAAAGGATGGAGCATGTCCCCCACGCTCTCTTCTGCGGGCAACCGGTTATGTGCGGAAAGGAGCAATGGGAACATGCTCCCATCCCAGCAAAGGCGCTGCCAGGATTGCAATAGGACGATATGTGAGAGCATCCTCCCATGGAAAAGGCCTTAGAGGCAGTTCCTAAACTTGTCACAAGCTACACCCTGCCCTTCCTCTGTGACATCACAAGTTCGCAGCCTCAGCTCAAGTTTTGGTCCCAGTATCTCAGTGAACGGAATGCTATCAATGTGGCAAAACTAACTTCTAATGATAGTGCTGTTGAACCATTGATAACATCTTTACAATTAGTTTCTTCTCCCCATTTCCTCCAGGGGACCTCCAGAGATACTCCTCCAGTGTATCGTTCACTACACATTTAGAGCACTATGATTGCACTTTAACTACCATGGCAACATCCTATGGAATGCTGGGATTTGCAATATAGAAAGAGAGAAGTGAGATTTATCTGCTAGAAAGCTCCAGTGTCTCAGAAAACTACAAAAGGAAAAGGTCGCCATTTTCAGCACTCTCTCAAGCTTCTGAACCAAGGGAAATATAAGACCAAATGCCTAAACTATTAAACAATCTGTACAAATAGCATGCAAAACAAAATATTATAGTTGCTTCTTTAAAATGTCATTTTACAAGCAACTTTCAATGAAGTTTAAGAATACTTCATAATCAGACATAATTTGCATTTAAACTTCCCCCAATTACAACAGAAAAATGCTTACATTGTTATTTTTCTCCAAATCCATTAACATAACATACTTATTTCACATATTATAAAACATACTGCTTGTACATTCTTTTTATTACATGTATCTAAATCTTATTCAAATTATATCCATTATTGTTATTTATTCTCATAATTGATAGTTAGGAAAATATACAGTTACTAATCTCATTCTTATTTCTATCCTTTTCAACTTAGTTTAACCTCTTACCATTACCAAATATTTTCTTATGACTAAACATATCATTACTAACCCTATCCATGAACCCATCCCGAGAGCCAATGATATTTCGAGTTACTCCCCCTTCCAAAATTGTAATTCTTCTTGTGGAGGTATGATACCTTCTTCTTTTATTAAAACCTTTTCCACAAATATCTTCCGTATTGCTTCAAAATCATTCCCTTTCATTATTCCTACATTTCATAATTGTTAAGATCAGTTGTGTGCATTATAATGGAAACACTGACAATGTGGAAAATCTAGTTTTTTTCCACTGCAACTGCCAGAACTCCAATAGTTAACAAATAAAAAACTGGGACACATGTCACCAAACAAAATCACAATGTGGTCAAGATGACAAACGTTATTAATAAGAAAGAACATACAAGCTAAGAAAGACTACAGAAGATTCCTTTTGCCTAAGTCTACTGGGAAGCACAAGATTCCACTCTTCCTCTATTCTCTCCCCTCCTTGCTGAGTTAGTTGAATGCAAACTACTTTTGCACTTTGAACACAATTTGCAGCAAAGCAAAATGAGGACCATAGGGAGAGTCGGAGGGATTGAGAGAAATTGAGACATTGTAAAAATAATTTTAAAAGTGGGGATGGCAGAAGATTTTTTAAAAATTGATTTTCAAACAATAAAATACAAAAAAGAAAAGCAATAATACATAAGCACATCAATTAATTATACATTTATACATTCAGTTCATCCAACTTCATACACTCCATACTTAAGTTACCTTCTATAACAGGTTTCCATTATTATAATTTCATCTGTAGATTAACCAGATCTTTCTCTTATGTATAAATAATTTTCTTGATTTCATTCCTAATTATCTGAACACTAAACGTACACTCTATTTGTTACGTCTATAATCAAAATTCCAAAAAGAATAACGATCAACAAATATAGTAGTTATAATCTATTCTGGATTGTCAACTCCAGCTTCAGGTTCAGATCTAATCTATGAAGCTGGCTACTGCTGGATCTTCCCATCTGCCTCTTAAGTATGTGATAAGTGGGTCCCAAGTTTTAACATAATTACCCAGTGTTGTCACTCTTATTAAGGTAGCCAGTTTGTCCGTTAAAGTCATATCAAGAAGTTTAATTAACCAGTTGTCTTCTTCCAGAACATCTAAATGTTTCCAATTTTTGGCAGATACAATTCTAGCCACAACAGTCATATAAAATAATATCTTCCCATACTTCTTTTCAGCATTTTCATCTATCATGCCCAGAAGGTTAAATTCTGGCTTCATTTGAAGTCTTAACCCAGGATTTTCTCTATTAACAAATGTATCATTTTCCAGTATCCTTTTGCCTTAGAACAATTCCACCACACATGGTAGAATGTTCCCTTCTCTTCAAAAAGCAGGATGCAAGGAGATTAATTGGGATTATCTCTGTCAAATAAGTTCAGTTGGTGGGTATGGAGTCCTTCTAGCCAGCATGATTGAATGCAAAATGCAGCTGCTATCTTTTGCAAGCCAGAGCTGAACAAGCACACAAAGCTCACTACACTTGCAGCAAGTGCAAACTCTTGGCTCTCTTGGAAGAGAAAGTCAATGCTCTGAAGATGCGTGTTGAGACTTTTCAATGTATCAGAGAACATTAAAAACTTCCCAGATAGAAAATAGGGAGAACTGATCCTACAGAACCAACAGGAAGAAACTGTCAATGAAAATGAAGAGGACCACTGAGGAATGAAGATGTACCACTGAGGAAGCACTGTGGCAGCCAGTCACCATCAGGAGCAGACCACAATCAAGGAATTCAGAACCAATCCAACTAAGGAATCTCTTCCTACATCTTCCTGAGGATAAAAGAGTTGAAGAGGCATAAACAAGACACCAGCTATAGGGGACTCTGCACACCTAGGGAGGAGTCAACCTAATGACCCACTGCAGCAAGAAGAAAAGAAAGGTGGTGGTATTAGGAGATTAATTGCTCAGGGGCATAGGGGGAACTATGTCCCAGCTGGACAAGATAAATAAGGAACTGTGCTGTCTTCCTGGCACATGTATTCAGGATGTCACTGATAAGTTATCAAAGCTCATCAAGAACGCAGAACAGTACCCCTTTCTTTTGATACATGTGGGAACCAAGGACACTGCAAAGAAAATCTTTGAACAGATCACCTTGGACTATGATGCCTGGACAGGAATGTTAAAAGTTTACAGGCACAGGTGGTATTCACACCAATCCCCCCAGTGAAAGATAGAGGACCACATAGGGACAGAAAGATATTGCCAGTGAATGACTGGCTATGCAAATAGTGTTGACAGGAGAGGTTTGGCTTCTGGGACTATCATTTTCACTTCTGACAAAAAGAACTACTGGCTACAAATAGGCTATACCTCCCAAAGACAGGAGAAAATGCCTTTGACAAAAGCATGGAGAATCTGATCACAAGGGGGAGGCTGGAGATGACAGCTTTAATCATCTGTCCTAAAGTAAGCGTTAAACACAAGGATGTGAATTCTAGAGAAGAATCTGAGGGAGAGAATGGGAGCCATAGTAAAAAAAATAAAAAATGAAAACAAACAACACTTTAGATGTCTATATATCAGTGCACAGAGATTGGGTAACAAACGAGTTTCAAGCTGTAGGGCAGGTGGGTTAATATGACTTTACAATTATCACAGTAACAAAGTAGGTTGGTTCTGTGATTGGAATATAACTGCTGAAGGATACAATCTATTTAAAAAGAATAGACAGGGAAGGAAAAGGGGGTGAGTATTATTATATGTAACAAACAAATTTACTTGTACAGAAATCCACATGAGTGACCATATTAGATTAGTAGAGTACATTTGGGTGAAAATTTTTTTAGAAAGAAATAAAAAGAACATTATGGAAGGGTTTTTACTACAGGGCACAAAACCAAGACAAATTGGTAGATGATGCTTTTCTGAAACAGATTTGTCAATTATCCTGTTATCTACTGAGAGACTAGCTCTGTTAATCTGTTAATGGGCTCTCTGGCAAATTCCTGATACGCCTTGCAAATAATTTCCTCTTTTAAAATGTGAAGAAAAGAACAAGAGGATCAGCAATTCTGGAACTGATCCTAACCTATATGGAGATCATTGGAATCAAAGCAGTTGGTACTTTAGGAGGAGTAACCATGTAATCCTAGAATTCACAATTGTGAGACAGGCTGTAGAAAAGTATAATCAAACATGGACCTTGGATTCAGGAAACCTGATTTTATCAAGGTCAGAGAAATACTAGGCAGAAATCCATGGCTAGAGATGCTAAAGGAAAATGGCACCTACCCTGGCTGGGATTTCATGAAGAAGGAACTGCTAAAAGAACAATCACAAACAATGCTGTAGAAGAAGAAAAATGGGAAATATCTGAAAAGGTCAATGTGGCTGCACAGTAAACTCGAGGAGGAATTGAAAAATGGTGGTGGTGGGGAGAGATATGTAAAGATTTGAAGGAAGGACAAACCACTAAGGAATAATATAGATGTGTAGCCCTAGCTTGAAGGAAGGAAAGCTAAAGCTCAAAATGAGCTGAGACTGGTTAGGCAAGCAAGGGGCAAGCAAAGATTGCTGTTGTTGTTGTTGTTGTTGTTGTTGTTGTTGTTGTTGTTGTTGTTATTTTCAAACACATTCAAAGCAAGAGAATGACGAAGGCAATGGTGAGACCATTGCTTAGCAAGGATGGTAAAATGCTAACATATCACAAGAAAAAGGCAGAGCTATTCAACACCTATTTTGCTTCAGTCTTTTTTCCCCAAACAGAGGATAATGTGCTTCTGCGCATCAGCAGAGACCTTGGCCATTTCTGCACTAGACTGTTATAGTGCTATTATTCCACTTTCAACAGGCCCCGGCATCAGGCCCCTCCCTAAACTGCAAACCCCAAGATTCCATAGGATGTTGGAATTAGAACAACAGCACTATAACAGTCTAGTGTGGAAATGGCCCTTGTTAAGGATTCTGGGTTGCGAGATTGATATAGAGTTAGCCAGGAATCACTTAGTTCACCAACATGAGTTCAGATTTGAAGGGCCAGGGGAACTGCATCCCAGAGTATTGAGGGAAATTGCAGAACCACTTACCATCATTTTTGAGGAATCTTGGAGAACAGGTGAAGTGGGGGAGATAAACAAACATTTTCCCTCTCTTCAAAAAAGGCAAAAAAGAAGATTCAAGAAACTACCAGCAAGTTAGCCTGACCTCAGTACCAGGGGAAAAAAATTAGCATGGATTTTATAGGAGTCTATTTGCAAGTATCTTGATGACAATTAGTAGATTAGTAGGAGCCAACATGGGTTTGTCAAGAACAAATCCTGCCAAACTTACCTTATATCTCCTGCTGATTGGGTCAATAGTTTAGTAGATGGTAAGAATGATGTGGGTGTCATTTATCTGGATTTTAGCAAAGCATTTGATAAGCTCCCTCATGCTAGTTAGATTAGCAAGCTGACCAGATATGAAATAGATGGAAACATCATCAGAAGACTCCATAACTGGTTCGAAAACAGTGCTTCAAAGAGCTGTCATCAGTGGCTGCGCTTCAGATTGGAAGGTCTCAAGTGGACTGCTGCAGGGTTCTGTCCTGAGGCTGATGCTGCTCAATATTTTTATCAATTATTTAGATGATGGGGTAGAGGGAATCCTTATCAGTTTTGCAGATGGTATAAAACTGGGAGGGGTAGCTAACCCATTGGAAGACAGAAACAAAATGCAAAAGAACTTTGATGAACAAGAAAATTAGGCTGAAATTAATGAAATGAAATTCAACAGAGACAAATGCAAAATTCTTACATTTGGGCCACAGAAACCTGTGGGGAATATTTGGCTCAACAGTACTACATGTGAAAAGGACCTTGGGATTATTGATGATAAATTGAACATGAGTCAGAAGCATGATGCTGCAGCAAAGAATGTAAATGTTATCTCAGCCTGCATTAATAGAAGCACAGTTTCCAAATCAAGGAAAGTGATAATTTGCCTATAATTCTGTATTGGTCATACCTCATTTGGAGAAATGGGTTTAGTTCTTCTCTTCCACGTGGAAGAGAAGATTGAGGAGTGACCTGTTTGCCCTCTCAAGGGCTGCCACAAAGAAGAGGGTGCAGGCTTGTTCTCTGCTGCTTCAGAGGGTAGAACTAGGTCTAAAGTTTTTAGTTACAGAAAGTTAGAAGGCATGTTTTGAAGGCCCACTTGAATCCAAGCACTGGACTGAATCCCATCTAATTCTCTCTTGAAAATATATTTCTGAAGACTTGAGCCTAAATTCCACATCACACTGAGGCTGTAGTGCCAGTGGGAGGAAATATTTTTCTCACACAGTTCTTGGCATCCCTCCCCCAACCCAACTGTGATGGTTTTCTGCAGTGGAGAGGAAAGATTCCCCCCTCTCAATTCTGCTCATTAAAGCAGTTCCTTTAGTGAAAGCCAGCCATCCCAATTTTGCAGGGACAGACCTGTTTAATCCTCTATCGTCCCCCTTTTTCGGCTACTTTTTAAATGTCCCAGTTTCTTTCTCTTCTGCTCACTTTCTTCTTGACCCCTGGCTTACTTCAATCGCTGCAGATAAGTTCAGAGTACAAAAAATAGTTTGCATTCAATTATCTCAGCAAGAAGGCAGAAGGGGGCAGAATTTTACTCTTAGGTCTCAGGCAAAAGCAAACTGCTGCAGCCGCTCCTACTTGTGGTGTTCTTTTTCATTCATAACTTTCGTGAATTTGACCATATTCTGGCATTGGCTGGTTTCATGTTGACCAGCTTTCATCTGTGAAATGTTGAGAGGTATGAGATTTTCCCTTTTATCGTCTGTCCGTGGCGGGAAAGAAATATTTTTACTGACATCTTAAAACAATAGTATGTTTGTGCTGGGTATAACTTGCTCAGAAAGGCATTCCACAATTGTGCGATGACAGCTGAAAAAGCACCACCACGCTGTTCCCTTCTGACCTTATTTCTTGAATGGTGGGACATGAAATAAGGCCCCATATGTTGATCTCAAAGGGTGGCAGATCTCAGAGGGCAAGAGCTGTTCTCTTTAAGTCTTCTGAAATAAGTTTTTTTGTTTTATTTTTTAAAAGAGACACTTAGTTTTTTCTTCACATTTCAGATTATCTCTGTGACACTTGATGTTTTTACTTTAGTGTTGAATTCAAAAGCCTGTCATCTTTTGAGCCTTTCCAGGAGAGAGTTTTTCATTCCAAAATTGAACTTTTGGAGAACAATAAAATTCAGTCATTATTGAGAAAGTCTTCTACCTTAAGTTCAGCTCCCAGAAACAATAACAAAGTTGAAGGAAAGGCCAGTATTTGCCTAAAGATGAGAACAAGCCATCCTTTCATATATCAAAAGCAAGCAAAACCCTTTCAGTT
Source organism: Iguana delicatissima (assembly GCA_948472985.1). Classification (NCBI taxonomy): domain Eukaryota; kingdom Metazoa; phylum Chordata; class Lepidosauria; order Squamata; family Iguanidae; genus Iguana; species Iguana delicatissima. The sequence goes on along the minus strand of CAOKZL010001007.1, from coordinate 215,568 downwards.
TTTAGACAATTGCATGACTGTAGCATTGACCACTTTAAAAAAAATCCTGCCTACGGTGGCTGTGTGCCCCCTCCCTTCTTCAAATGCAAGAAAGAAAGAAAAACCAGGAGATAAGTGCTTTATTTTTGCTATGAGTAAGATAAAAAGTTCAGAGTGACAGCATGTATGTGTACATGTATGTGTACATGCATATTAAAAATGTATTTTTAAAAAATATTATGATTTTTCTTACTTATATGTTATATATTTGAAGACAGACATATTTCTAACTAAGGTGCTTGGTTCTACACAAATTAATTTACTGTGTTCCTAGTAATTTATTACTGAGGAAAAAGCACAAAAAATCTCTTATCCTGGGATTTCTCACTGTTGATTTTTCAGTTAAAGAAAGTGGTAGGACTAGAACAGCCCTCCATCTCTACAATTTTTTAAAAAGGAATATGGGCCATTCTGTCCTGGGACAGAAATAACTAATTTCAGTGAGATGGAGCAAAAGCTTAATTAGTTTGGTAATTGGGTTCTACGGCATTGACTTTTGGCACCACGTCATCTCTGGGAATGCGGCCAAGGGGAGATTGGCATCACAGTTACTAGGCATAGAAGAAAGGGACGCAGAGAAGAGAAAGCATGATTAATTTGCTCTGAGGACCACAGCTAGGGTTCTTGTTACGTGTTCCTCTTTGTCCACATAAACAGTTTGCAGACTGTAGAAGACTGGACTCTGCCAAATTCTAATTAAAGGAAGTAAAATCTGAAGCAAGTTAAATTCTGTAGAAGGTTGTATCCAATTAACCCCTCTCATGGATGGAATATCTTCCATCAGCAGAAAACGGCAACTCTCTTCCCCTTTCCATTTGTCCCCCCATGGGCCCTCAAAATCTGCTCTGAAAGGTAGGGGTAAATCCTAGAAGACTGGGGTGGTGAGGAGGAAATCTTCAGGAGAAGGAGGTAGTTTCCATGCACGGAGATCTCTTTATATTAGAGTTGCCGGATCCGAGGGTCTGGCCCTGAATCTCCAGTTTTTGTGGGTTATCTCCAGGCCAGAGATGAGGATACAAATTCTCCATCTTTGAGGAACTCAGCCCCAGGCAAGAGGAAATAGATGGATGCAAATCTCCAGCTCAACTGGGAGAGCAGCAGCTTGCCACCATTTGCAAGGCTGTATTGATGTGTTGCTATAACTTGCAAAGATTCTCTACGGGGTCTTTGTATTTACTTGGTTAGTTTCTCCTTTCCTCCCAGTCATTGTGGCACCAAGGCTCACTCTTTTCTGTGTTCTGCATCCACTTTCTGACTAGGAACAAGTCAGCTATTCCCTCTGATCTGCGAACAGTCTCTTTAGCTAAGATTTGAGGTCTTAATTTACAAACAGGAAGATGGGTATATGTGTTTCATTCACTGAGTGATTGACAAACTGTGAGCAAATATGGTTGGCAGCAAATGCATTATGCTTGATGTTATCACCAGGGATCACATCTCTAGGTCTCAGGTTTTGGCTCAGAAAACTCAGGCCCTAGGATGGTCCTGAAATGGCAACCGTAGTTCATACCATGCTGGATTTCATTGTTAAGGATAGAGATCACTGGGAAAGCCATTACAGATGGTGCTATCATTTGGTATTCTACCAGCTATTTGTTTCAACATTAAGTGGTAAGATGATCCACTATCCAGTTTGGCACTATAATGATGACTGAATTATTATTAGGGTAAGCTGTCTCATCCTGAGGCTGCCGAGTCATCTTGCTTGCGCTGTACAGATTAGAAAAATATAGAAATTATTCTCAGTGTTCAGTTCTTTTTTTATTCCCACATGTGGCAGTGCAAGATATTAAGCAGGATTTGCTTGGTTTCATGTTTCTTTCTTATGTGGTATTTAAAACATCCTAATCTTATACTTCTGGTTTGCACACAATGAAGTACTTGAGTCAAGTAGTACCTATTGCAGAACCTGAATAAGCTTTTATGGGCTAAAGTCCTCCAAATGCACAAAGTGATATCCTCAACTGCAGGTATATACATGGAATATATATTTTGAATATATGGAATATCTACATCTGTTCCAATATATTAGGAAATTTAGACATAGTTGCCTCAGCTGGTAGTGATGCTTTCAGTTACGGTCTGAATGAAACAAAAGTGAGTACTAGCACCTACAAGTTGCATACCAAATTCCATGAAAAATGGGCCAAAGCTACCAATTTGCTAGAGGAAGCTGAAGTTTGCCAGACAGTTCCAAGCTTGCATGAAAATGTTCAGGACGTCAACATAAGTGTAAATATCGTTTGGTCAAACTGTTGTTCATAAATGTTCATTGCAGTGTATCAGTCTTATAATTATCATCCAGAAATCTGAAGTGTTTGTTCAGGATGTACCAGACATTGTTAATAAATTGGGTCCAAAACCTTCCTATGGTCTTTTTTTTTTAGTCCCATTGGATAACACATCAAGTTGGGGTATTGTGATCAAGCATATGGATTTGTGAATGATAGCTAAATTATAGTTTAGATACTCAGACTTAATCAAGATAAGTGAAAGGTGAAAAGGTACAAATGACATAAGAAATTTGATCCTTCACATAATTATCTTTGTTTTACATTCTTTCCCAGTGCCTGTTTTGGGAAGTAAATGTCTCTGCTGAAGCCAGAACAAATGCAATCAAAATTCTTGATTGGTTCTAATTCAGCAATTTGATGCTGGAATCTCCCTTTGAAGTTGCTGTCCTGAGTTCCATATTGTCACAAAGCCAGACTATCAATCAATCAATCAATCTACTTCTTTAATTAATTAAAGTTCCTTTGCAGGAAAATTGTTGCTTTCAGTTAAGCAGAGGAAAATGTTGGGAAACAGAAATGTTCTGCCACTGATTTCTGAATGTTGCAATTTTCTGATGCTTGGGTTTTGCTCATTTATTCTTTTGCATAGAGACTGACCTGTTTGTCCTGTGTTGTTTGGCCTTGCAGATAATACAGTAGTTAGGATGTTCTACTGGAACATGGATTTAGAGTGAGCCACAAAACTTATTGGGGAAACTAGAAGCCAGTCACTCTCCCTTAAGATGACCTACCTCAGAGTTGTCACTGATCGTGAAGTTGGATGAAAGAGAACTATGTATACAACAGAGCACAGTAGAAGCAAGGCAGGATAACAATCTAGCAAAAAACCTAAAAAAAAAAACATATTGGAAGATCAGCAGATAATTGAACCCTCTAACGTTCTTAGCATACTCTCCAACTCTCCTGATTTGTCAGGGAAAATCCTGATTAATCCTCTACTATCTCACACTTTTCATCTGCTTTTAAAATGTCCTACTTTCTCTCCTCCTTCCACTTTCCTTCTTTGTCCTCAGCTTATTTCAGTAGCTGTGAACTGAGTTCAAAATGTAAAAGAAATTGGTACTCAATTCAGCAAAGAGGAGAGGAGTGGAACGGGCAGAATATTCCCTGTAGATTCAGGCAAAAGCAAACTACTGCAGCCTTTTCTAGCTTATGGGTTCTTCTTCCTTAGAATAATAGAATCTTAGAGTTGGAAGGAGCTGGAAGGCCACCTGGTCCAACTTCCTAGCATGCCAGAATACACAATTATAGTAGTCCTGAAAGATGCCCATCCAAAGAAGGAGAGTCCAGCCCCATCTGAGGCAATCTGTTCCACTGTTGAACAGTTTTTGCAGTAAAAAAAGGTTCTCGGTAATGTTTAAGTGGAATCTCTTTTCTTGTAATTTGAATCCATTGGATCATAGTCTAGTTTCTGGAACAACAGAAAACAAGTTCACTCCCTCTTCTATATGAGATCCCTTCAGATATTTAAAGATTGGTATCATGTTGCCAGTGAATACCAGGTGCTGTAGGTTATATTTCAGAGAAGGGAACTGGCAAAACCAGCTCTGAGTATTCCTTACCTAAGAAAACCCTATGAAATTCATGGGGTAAACATAAGCTGACAGGCAACTTGAAGGCACATACACCCACAAACATCGTGTCACCTCACAGTTTTCTAAGTCTTTCTTAATAATTTTTGCCATCTTGATCACACTCTGATGTTGCTTGGGCACATGAGTCCTAGTCTGCATTTGTGAAATGCTGAAGGATATGTGTTAGCTCCTGTAAAATTCCTACCCTGACTGATTATGGGAGCAAAAGCCGGCATCTAGTTTTGTTACAGACCTACAATTACTTTTTTGGATTTATACCTCCTGGAATCCTCTAGGCAGTGTAGCCCTCTAGAATTCTGGGACCTGTCCAAAAAAATTTTAAAAAAATTACAATCTCTGTTGCATGGTCTGCCTTTTGTATTTGTACCTTGAGCAATTAGCTAATAGGTGTTGGTGACTGGTATACTTTTAGGTACAAAGAAGCACAGACTTCAACACTTGTAAGCAAGGAAATAACTTTGACTAGTAACATGGGGTGCAGGTTATTGATGATATCTTGGGGTACTTTTAGCTAGGAACTGGAAGTAGCAACCACTGATCACTTGCCATTTTATCTCCCAGGTCTGTTCTGTAGCAAGTGACATCTAGATTCCACCACTCTAGCTTCACTGATTTTTATATATTTATTTTAATACCACCTTCCCTTGTTCTAGAAGAGAAGACCAGCTTCAGTGTGTGCCTTGCCATATGTGCTGGGCCAGACATAATCTGAGACAGGCTAGTGAAGTTCTGAGGTCATACATACAAGACAGCTTCAACGTGGATATTAGAAATCTTATAGTACCGGGTTTTTTAACAGCACTTCTGCAGCTACCTCTATTGGCTTAAATAGGGACATTGTTAGACAGCAGGGTGTGTGGTACACCAAACAGAATCCTCCAATTGTTACCTACACCAAAGAAATGGAATCTTTTTGAATGACAGATACATGCCTCCCTTCACTGTTGCTCAAACGAGGACTGAAGCTGAACAGAGTACCCTGGAAACTGAACTGAGAAGAAGTCACCCTTGTCCAGTCAAGTCTCTGTGCTGCAACCTATGACCATCATTAATCCACAAAGGCTGGGAAGGAAGTCAGCTGTGTCTGCAAAGAAAAAAAAGGAGGAGCAAGGGAAGCAGGAACAGCTTCTGATTATGACTCTATGGTCACTAGTATACACATACCACTCTTCTTGATTGATAAGCTTTAAAAGGAAAAAAAAATCCTGTAACATGAAACTGGGGGTCTCATGCAGACCTCTAGATGTTGCTGGGCTGCAACTCCCAGAAAACAAAGCCAACACAGCAGGTGGTACTGGCTGCTGGGGGTTGCAATCCAATCTAGAGGCCAATTATATCTATCCCTGCACTAGAGAGTCCTAGAGCAATATGGACATTTATTGTCTATGTACTCTTTTCAAGCCATTTCCCACTCTTATTGCTGTTTGCCTTATCCATTACTGTTGCAATGTTTTAAGTAGAGATGGGCCAACCGAATCCATGAATCCTCGACTCCTTGGGAAGGATTCGAGATTCGCGGATCTGAATCCCTGGGCCAAAACAGGTGAATTGAATCTTTTGAATCCCTGCACACCCAGAGGCCTGAGCTGGCACGAGCACCTTGGATCAAGGCTGCGCAAGTGCGCAGGGGCGGTAAGAGCCGCTTTCCTGCATGTCTGGAGGCCTGAGCTAGTGCAAGAGCCCTAAATCAGGCCCGTGCAGGTGTGCAGAGCCGGCGAGAGCCACTTTCCTGCACGCCAAGAGGCCTGAGCTGGCACAAGAGCCCTGGATCAAGCTCGCTCCTGCTGCCTGCCCCTGCGACTGCCTCCTTTTGCAAGGTAACTATTCTCTTCTTCCTATTCTTTTGACTTGAGACTGGAGAGTAGGGATTGGGACTGGACTAGAGACTGGTGTTTGTTTTTGTTAAGTGCCTTCCTTGTTTTAGGACTTGAGACTGGTCACCAGGGTAGAGAATTGAAACTGGGCTAGAGGCTGGTGTTTTTGTTTTTTTAAAGTGCCTTCCTTGTTGCAGGACTTGAGGCTTGACTGGAAAGTACAATGTTCTTGAGATTTCAAGGACAGGTGAAAAAGATTCCTTTGCATGGCTCCCTTGCAAAGCTCTTTCATACACAATTCTGGGGTTTGTAGTTTTACAAGATGTCACAGCCTTCTCTGCCAAAGTGTGCTGGTGCATCATCAAACTGCAAACCCCAGGATGCCATAAGGAGCTATGCAAAGAAAAATCCAGTTTTGACCTGGATTATCTTTGTACTGTAGTATGTGGCCCTGTTTACACAGGCAGGAAAATGTGGGATTAATAATCCACATTTTCCTGTTTGTGTGGAAAGGGTCTTCATGTCATTTTCAATCTGGTGAGATCCTAAGGCAAAACTATGACAATTGTCCTGGTCAGATTTCTTCAGAGTGTCAGCGGCGGCCGGGGGTCAAGCAGAGGCCGGACAAAGGATTGAGGGGAGACAGCGTTTATTGCTGTCCGCACACAATGGTTCACAGTAAACAAGCTGTCTGTAACTGAAGATATGCCTTAAACAGCAGGCTCCAACGGAAAATAAAGGAGGGTTACCTCACCCAGAACACAAAAGAGGTTACTTCACCAAAACGCAGAGGGTTGGTCCTGGATGGGCCGATTGGCTGGACGCGGACCCAGGCTGGGCTGGAACTGGGCACGGGCAACAGACGCACGGTAGGCCAACGGTTGTTGCTCCGTGCCCTTCCCAGCCCAGCGCGTGCCCTAAATAGTCCCCTTGGGCTGACGGTGGCCAATCCGGTTCGAGCACGTGGCTGAGGGCTCCCAGCTGTGTTTACAGCTGGGAGCTCTCAGCCCGCAGGTGTTTTTCATGTAACTGCCGGGACCGGCGGCTTGCTTCCTTGTACTGCCGCCTCTGCCGGAACGTGGGCGGCGGAGCGGAGGCTTCAGCCTCCTCGGGGTCGGAGCCGTGGGTGGGTGGAGCCCCGGGATCGGGCCCGGGACCCGCCTCCCCTGGTGAGTCACTGCCCGCCATGCCCACCTGTGTGGAAGCCAGGCCAGCGGCCTCCGCAGCACCCGGGCGATCTCCCTCAGCAGCGGCGGCCTCTGCAGCGTCCGGGCAATCCCCGTCGGTGCCGGCAGCCTCCGCAGCATCTGGGCAATCCCCGGTGCTGGCGGCGGCCCCCGTGACGCCTGGGCCCCCCTCCTCCTTGTCGGAGGCAGCCTCTGCGGCGGCCTCGGGGACGCCCGTGGGCGCGACCACGCCCGAGCCCCTGACACAGAGGCAGGTTTGCCTTTTCCTAGGCTTTTACTGAGGCTGAGAGAGTGTGTCTTTCCCAAGAATGTCCTTGAGCTTTTTGTTTTGTTTTGTAATAGTCAACCCAGGAGTCAACTCCAACATCTGGAGCTACTTCCAAATTACATGTAATTCTTAATAAGAAGTATATGGGTATGTTTTCCTGAAAGTGAAAACTATTATTTAATTTGTTTTTCATTAAACAAAGATGTCAAATTCTGCTTCAAAACACTTTTCAGTAGAAGTGCTTTGTTTCCCTTGCTTTTTAAACCCTTTTGTAAAAAAGGATTTGAAAGATTCAAGATCTGTGAGATTCGTGGATTCGCAGAACCTTCCAGGGATTCAGATCCAGAAAATTCTGGATTCGTTCCATCTCTAGTTTAAAAGCCAAGTATGGGGGCCGGGGACCTCGTTCATTTGGGTCTAGAAATTGGGATGAGAGGGTAGGGCTGTAGGCTCCAGTACCCTGAAGAAACAACTGAAGTTACATTGTTGATCACACTTGAATTTGTTGCCTTGTATCTACATAATTATCTACATCTTTTAAGATTGGCTTGGAAGTAATTAGAACAAATACTAGAAATGAATGAGGAGAAAGATGAAAAGGTGCCTCCTACGGCAATAAAAGCTAATATAGTCAGCCCCCCACATTTGTGGATTTCACTTTTGTAGATTTGATTATTTACAGATTATTTGCTGTCACCTCTGCTGCCTCCCTGTGCAAGCCTTGTGAGACTGAGAAACTGTGAAGGAGGCTTGTTAGTCCCTATTAAAAATGGTGTGGGGCAGCAGTGGAGGCGGCAGTAAGCCCCACCAGCCACCCACTTCTGCTTTGTGAAGGAATCCTGATGCCTCAAAGGAATCCATTGTGGGTTGACTATGGTGATCTTACTTTTTGTGTGCGTTAAATATGGTCTGGGAGGGCACAGAGTTATTCATGGTTTTTGCACTTTCATGCGGCTCCTGTGCCCCTCATCCTAGCAAAGGTGGAAGGATGACTTTAATTCCCTGGTTCCTGCTGGCAATGTCTGAAATACTAAGGCAGAAAAAGCTAACTGGATTTGGTGGCTGGGGAATGCAACAACAATCTTAAAAACCCAGGACCTTTAGTTGATATCGCAAAACAGTTGCAACCAGAGCTGCTAGTAGGATTCATGGTGAGTAAAGAGGTCAGAGACAGCCAGGGTGGTGTAGTGGTTTGAGCATTGCACTACAGCTCTGGAGACCAGTGTTCGAATCTCTGCTTAGTCATGGAAACCCATTGGGTGACCTTGGGTAAATCACAGTCTTTTAGCCAAAAAAACCCCTGAACAAATCTTGCTGAGAAAACCCTGTGATCGGTTTGCATTAGAGTCACCATAAGTCAGAAGCGGCTTGAAGACACCCAGTAACAATATGAGTCAGATCTGAGAGAGAAGGACTGTGACCCTCAGAACAGGGAACAATATCTAAAGAATATTTGTTGTTCTTGTATAATTAACGCAAGTAAGTTCTGCAATAAAATGTTGCCAACATAGAGTGTTTCTACTGAAGATGCCAGCCAGCTGTGCCCCTTTCCAGAATATACCATTCCATTCCTTCTCCTTTATTTCTCCCCACTTCCAATAATCAGTCCTAAGTGGGAGAACCAGTGTAGCAGTTTGACTGTTCGACTAGGACTTGGAAGACCAGGATTCAAATCTGTGCTTAGCCATTGGGTGATGTTGGGCAAGTCACCTCTAAAGGTGGCAATGGAAAAACTCTGAACAAATCTTGCAAAGAAAACCTATGATAGGTTCATTGTAGGGTTGCCATGAAGTTAAAAATGAATTGAAGGTATAAAACAACAACAACAACAACAACAACAAATAAACAGTCCTGAGAGGGCTTTTTGGGTCCACAGCACCACCAGGTTTCTTTATAGCAGTACTTCTGCAATGTTGAACTTCCTTTATGTTCTCGTTCTAATCATGTTCTTGCTGCACATGATTGGTGCCATTTGGACCAAACAGGAATCCATACTAGAAGGAGGTTGCTCTGTATACAGGATGTATACATTCCATGCTGCCATGTCTGACTGACACTGTATATTAGACATCAAGATATGTATGGAACTTTAAAAAAGTGAGCTGAGGAAGCTACAGGATACCAACCAATCCATTCTTCTTCATAAACAAGTGAGGATTTTCAGGACTCATATCTTGCAAGTTACCTACTCCCTGCTTCAGGGAACTGATGTTTGGATGTATATTTGGAAGTCACATGGGTGACTCTTGTCTGAAAGACTTTTCAGAAATAATATACAGTATTTGCTAAGGTCTACCCCAGAAAAGACCACAATAGGTTTGCCTTAAGGTCACCATACATCGGAAATGACTTGAAGGCACACAGCAACAACAACTCACAGAACATAGGGCCTAAATACCCTAAGGGCACAAGATCCCCTCCGATCTTGGCTGCTAAGAAGGTTCAGTCCAGGTTACTATTTAGATGGGACACCACTAATGAATACCAGGTGCTGTGAGCTATATTTCAGAGGAAGGAATTGGGAAACCACCTCTGAGTATTCCTTGCCTATAAAAACTCTATGAAATTCATGGGGTCACCCTAAGTCAACAGGCAACCTGAAGGCACTCACACACACACACACACACACACACACACCACAGAGCATTATGGGGTTTATTTTCTTTTTTCAGCTAATGAATTCTAGGCAAAACATTTGAACTTTGAGATCTACCAATAAAGCATTTTTTTTTAAACCCCCAAACTAAAGTCCTTATTTTTGTGTATCCCTGCAGTTGGGAGAATATTACTACTTAGATGTCAAACTCACACGTTTTTCTTGAGCTAACTTTGGAATAAATAAAGGTAACCACTCTCAGAATTCCTCTATTTTCCGTTACTCCAATCCCACATGCTTTTCTTTAATACCAGTTAGTTAACTTCAGGTACTCAATCTATATAACCCAGAAGTTACCAAAGATACATTTGTATTTGACTGTAAGTGTCTTTCCTGGCTATTTTTTTTTTCTCTTTGTCTCCCCCAATTTTTTTTTGTTAAAAAAATATTACAGACAATGTTTTCCTAAAGTAGGAAACATATTTAGCAGATGAATCATGATTCTAATGAGGCTAGCAAAAAAAAAAGAAACTGCTTGACATTTTGCCTCCAGCTGAAGATAGGTTAAATTTACTACTTGTTTATTTAGCCAGTTCATTCCTGTTTTTCAGGTCACGGTAAAACGATACTGAGAGCATTTGCGAATGCTTTCCGAGGGCTTTCCCGTTCAGCGTTTAGGACAGCGTCCTTTGACTGCTCCATCGGCGGAAAAGGAAAAAAGGACCTACAGCAGTTTGTTTGTGTTACCAACACCCACAGCCTAACAAAGGCTCTTGAGAAGGCCGCCCTGGGCTGGAAACAAGGCTTTGTGGTTCGGAGACAATCGGGATGGGAGGGAAAAACCCGGTTTGTTTAAATAAAGAATTAAAAGCAAGTCCAACTCGACATTTAAGACAAAAATGGCAAAGAATTGTTTCTTGGCGGTACGAATACTTTCTTGCTCTCCAAACCCCCTCCAAAAAAAGTATTGCAAAAGTTTTGCAAAACTTCACTCTTCAAAATAACAGCGCACTGTTAAACCAGGAGGCTTTGTTCTGAAGCTTGGCTGTCTTGAAACGTCCAGATTTTGGCAGGAAATTCCACAGCCGCTCAAAGTCTCCAGTGTGCCTTTGCCAAGTTTGTGTGTGCGTTTTACAGAGCAAGCAGGTTCGGATAATATTGTTGCATGCGCCTGTTTGCATACCATGAACATCTGCAATCCTAGACAAAGTGCCATCAGCGTGAGATAACCTACTCTTATCAGAGAGCCAATGGAGAAGCCATAGGAGGAAGGTTTCCTATGCTTACTTTAAAACAATTACAACTGCTGCATTACTTTTTTTCTGGGGAGAACTGAAAGACTCATACCATGCATTGGATTAGGGTGGGTGGGAGAAAAGAAATCAGAATAAAGCATCAGTTATTAAAATGTACTCTGGGGTGGGAAGGCTTTGGCCCTGTTAATGTTTTAGACTTCAGCTCCCAGAAGCCCAGCTGGCATGGCTGATAGTCGAGAATGAGGGGAGTTTACTCCAAAACCACTGGAGAACCAAAGGTTCCCCACCCCTGAAACAGACTGAAAACCTGTGCAAATGAAAGCCTTGTAAATGAAACAAGCAGGCAAGAAGCATGAAACTTGCTAGAATAAAAACAAAGGACATAAATCTGATGTATTTTGCAATGAACATTGGAATGCACACTGGGAGTCTGTGCCGTCTATTTGCAGTTCGTGGCTTTCAAGCCTCCATAGTTTAAATGAAGGTGTTTCCTAATTTAAACAAAAAACCTGTCTATGCCACCCCTGTCTTGGATGCATTTACAATGCTCACAGCACATGCTGTTGGCTGATCCCTTTTTACCTTTTATGACCGGAACTGACCTAAGATATTTTAGTGACCAAGCTACTTGCAGACATGATCCAACCTCGCAATGGATGATGACCCATTCCACACTGGACTGTTATAGCACTATTATTCCACTTGCAACATCCTATGGAATCCTGGGGTTTGCAGTTTCAGGAGGGGCCGGCCGGCCCTTCTCAAAACTGCAAACCTAGGATTCCATAGGACGTTGAAAGTGGAATATAGCGCTATAACAGTCCAGTGCGGAAATGGCTGATGACTGTTAGAAAGGAAGGCACAACCTTCAAAAGTGATTGAGTACCACTAGGGGGCAATACAGCTGGAGACAGAGGTAAGTATACAGCGGTTTCCAGGATTATTTCTGCTTATTATTTTCCCTAATTTCTTGCTTCTTTAACTGGTACGCCTATATGTTCTGAAGACTCTCCTGATTTTCAGCTACACCTTTTCTTCTGACTTTCTCTCTCTGTGCCTTCCTGGCCAGGTAGATAGAGATATTAGATTCTGCCTCCCCTGCACATTCCAAGTATTCTTTTCTTCAGTTCTGTGGTGGTTTAACTTTACTGGCTTCCATATTTGCTAAGAAAAACAATAAGCTGACCAGAAACATCTCAAACAGGGACAGAATAAGGGGGGTCAAATGACCACTAGAGCATGCTGTAAAAACTTCCAGATCAGGCCCACTTTTATTCTGAGCATCAGTAGCTCACTGTTTGCTGGCTTATTTTAAAATGGTTGTTTTCTCCTGTCCTCTGTTATTTACAAAGCTGCTGCAGTCAAAACTGGACGTATAAAAATAGGAGGCTCTGATTGGCGGCTTTAAATTAACTTTTACATAAAATGGGAGCCATGCTGAAGCCTTTAGAAAAAAGATTGCAGTGCTTTGAGAAGCTGCTGTATCGTTCACTGAAAAGGATGGAAGCCAGAATTTATTGTGTGTAAGTGAGAGAGAGAGAGAGAGAGAGTGTGTGTGTGTAGATGTTTTTTTAACATAGGAAGTTTAATGGGGTACCCTGTTAGTGTATTTTAAGAACAAACTGAAATAGTTGCATAAAATCTTCCTAGAATGCTGTGCTTGCCCCATATTCTGAAGTACTGTAAATGGCACTTTCAAGGAAGCAGGCAGCCACTGGCAAGACATTCAGCCTGGTGCCAAGCGCTCCTTGACTTTAATACGATTTGTGTATGATAATTGGCTGACTCCACTGGCATAACGGAAGACTCTCCTCTTGACATTTACACAGCACCTCTTCTTTCCATTTGGGAGGAAATGCGGATCACAGATTTGGATGGAGAGGAGAGACTGACCACCCTACCGTTAGACAGTGGGAAGCAGCTAGTTCAGGCATCTATTTTTTGGTGTCAGAAATAAGACCTTTAAAGTTCAGTGGGGCATACTCTTAGATAATTGAGTGTAGGATTGCAACGGCAAAGTAGTTGTTTGGGTTATTTCTTATAGTCATAAAAAATGAGTTGTCTGTCCAGGCACGCATGCAATTGGAGGCAAAGTCTGTGTGTGTGCATGAGGGAGACACCTGTACCTAAAAATACATTTTGCCCATGGCAAAGATGAGGTTGGTAGGTACAAAATTAATCCTTATTCTACTTGCTTGAAACATTTATAGAATATTTACTGAGCCTTGATTTTTAAGGCCTCAAAGATTTATTTATATCACTGTCTAATGGATATATCAAATAATATTGTGTGTGAGAGAGAATGTGTGTATGCATATATACATATACAGATGATTAAAAATCAATCCTCACCAGTTCTTTCAAATTAAGATCCTTACACCACTTGGCCTCAACTTAGAGGATAATGCCATCATCCACTAAAGAATGCTGGAAACAGAGTGTTTAAAACTGTTGCATTGGATTCAATTCACTTTCATCTTTAGCAACTGAAGAAGGCAGAAGCTGAAATATTTTGCTCATATTTTTTTAAATTCTGTTAATCACTTCAATAAATATGTATGTATGTGTATATATAGAGAGAGTATCCCATGTAGATACACTAGCTATATTCATAGGTATCTGTGAGTTGTCTGTGGGGCTGTTGGGCTTAGTATTATCTACAGTGACTGACAACAGCTCTCCAGGGGTCTTTCCCAGACCTGCCTGGAGGGGCTCCTAATGAAACCTCAGATGTCCTGCATCAGACACTAAGTAAGCTGAGAAAGTCTGTGGTTTTGAATTAGCCTTGCCAGATTGAAAACTGGAGACAGCTCCTGTACCTTTAATGGTTGGGTAGAAGTGGTAGTCTTAGGACATATTGCTTGTCACACAACCAGTTAACAAGCAACACCTGCTAAAATTCTCTTCTCTACACAACCATTACAAAAGCAAGCACCATCTCCAGTTTTCTCTCTTTCTCTCTCACTACTTGGAATGGATGGGATTCATAATGTGAATTCCACACCTAGGCAGAGGTATAGTTCCCAAAGTCTCATAGCCAGCATGGCCAGTGACCATATTGGCTGATGGAGTCAGAAATCTGCAGCCCCAAAATAGTAACATTGCCAAGTTTTGGAAAATCCAAATCCCCGTGCAAGCACTGCTTGAAAGTCTAGCCTCGTTTGGGGTTGGAGCCAGCCCCTTCTAAGTCTAGCCTGATTTGTAATGAGGTTCCAAATCTTGCCCAACTACTGTGAGCACCCAGTTCTTCTGCTACTTCAGGGGTGGATAAAGAGAGACCAGGAGGCTGCGTGCCATTTTTGTACTCCCCCCAAAATGGAGCTCCAAAATGATCCCCACGGGTTATGAAGGGTATTTCCATCATATTTTGACCCCCTAGGGATCAAAATGAAATTTTGCAATTTTTAAAAATTGCCTTTAAAATGCCTTCTAAGGAGCCCAAAGTTTCCCAGACATGCCCTCATGTTCCCTGGAGGGCATTTGGGGAAAAATTTCATATTTTTTTGTGGAATTGGGTACAGAGGCTGCTGCCCCCCAGGGTCTCCTGGAGGGCTAATGCATTCCCCTAATCTTCTGCAGTTACCCACTCCCATGCTAGTCCTTCCTCACCTTGCCCAAACAAAAAGGTCTTAGGTGGGTGTGAGGTTATTGTCTCTAGGAGTTTTTCTTGTGCGGTCTTCATAGCCCAGTCTTATCCTCCACCTCCCCCAAAGGCATACTTTTTTTGTACTTAAAGACTAGAAAGTCTTGGGAGGAGCCACAGTTTATCCAGTTGGGTTTTACAATTATCCTAGTCAAATTCTCCTTCTTTGAGGCTGTTGTTTTTTTAAAACATTTGTCATACAGGAATCCCAGTCTGGATTCCAGGGCAAGCACAGGTTGTGAAGCACTCCTGTGTCTTTCTTGTTCGTTGCTATCTCAGTGGCATAGCCTTCTGAATGAGCTTTGTGTTTAAGAGCCATTGCAAGGGCCCACATTTTCTTCTTGGACGGAACCCTCAGAGCTACATTCACCTCAGCATTAATAATTCAAGAGCAAGTCTGTCAAAGAGATTGTGATTTCCTTTCTGCTGACCCATAATTATGATATGAAATCCTCTCAAAGAGCTAAATAGAAAGACATAATATCCCAGTGGCTTTCTCATTAGCCTCATGCTTAGCATTAGCTGTCTTTCACAAATCCCGAGTTCTCATCTCCCAAAATTAAGTAATGTGACCTTGTCGCCAGACAATATTTCACCAATTTCAGACCATTATGAGGAGACATGCTTTGTGATTTAATGAGCTGTTGGGTAGAGTTCATCACAGCTTGGGTGCTCTAAAAAAATAAGAAACGACAGAAAGGCTATAATTAGTGACATTATCCTGAGCATTTTCAAAAGCCAAGAGATAAAGAATGTTGAACAGAAATGCAACACAGAATTCTGTTCCTGAACAGTCTTGGCTAGGATCTAATTTTAATGGAATGCCAGGCCAAACTCAGTTACAGTGCTTGCTCTAGGTCGTTACACACAGCTATCACACCCAGGGCTACATTGCTAGTGTGTGTGTGTGTGTGTGTGTGTGTGTGTGTGTGTATGGGCCTTCAGCTCTCCTGTTGGTTTATGGTGACTCCACTAATATCACAGGATTTTCTTAGACAAGGAATACTCAGAGGTGTTTTGCCTTTTCCCTCCTCTGAAATATAGCTTACAGCACCTAGTATTTCTTGGTGGTTTCCCATCTAAGCAGTAACCACAGCTGATCCTGCTTAGCTTCTAAGATGGGATCTGGTGTCTTTTAGATATTTAGGTACTAGATTGCTATTGTGCTTCAGTGCTATTAATTGTGGTAAAGATTCTGCATTGCTAGATGTTACTCTGATGACAGATGGTTATGTCTGATCATACTACCCCCAAAAAACCTATTTTTTCTGCCTGGCAGTGCCCCAGCCAAAGGGTTTCTGAGGCACTGCAGATCCAGGTACT
The DNA here is from genome assembly GCA_948472985.1 of Iguana delicatissima. Taxonomy (NCBI): domain Eukaryota; kingdom Metazoa; phylum Chordata; class Lepidosauria; order Squamata; family Iguanidae; genus Iguana; species Iguana delicatissima. The sequence continues at coordinate 199,553 of CAOKZL010001007.1, read as the reverse complement.
GAGAAGTGACATCCATGGTCTTCTCCCAGTCATGAGGCACATCAAGAACAGACAGCTGGAGAGACCATGGCATGGGGTTGGACTTTGGCAGGGCAGGGGAATGGACATAATGGTCCTTGTGGGCCTTTCCAGCTCTATGATTCTATGATTCTACCCCTCAGATTCTTGCTGCAATTGTTTATCTCGATATGTCTTGTGATTAGGAAAATGCTGCAAACATCATTTCCCAGCACCCTAGTTTGCAGCCCCTCAGAAGCCCTTCAGTCAGGGCACTGCCAGTCTGAAAGGTAGGTTTTTGAGGGCCATATTCAGTCATTAACCATAAACAGAAATCCTCAGCAGTTATGAGATAACATTATGTCCAGCTTATGATACTGTAAGCACTGAACAGTATGCCAGTCAGTATGTGCAATGCCTTACTATTTATCTCTTATGCAATGGCAATTCCAGATTTTCATCTTTTGGAGAAAGTCAAGAAATTCCTTCGATTGAACATTAGAAGGGACTTCTTAACTGTGAGAGCAGTTTGGCAATGGAACCAATTGCCTAGAGAGGACGAGAGGTCTTCTTCTCTGAACATCTTCAAAAAGAGTATGGACAGCTACTTGGTGAGGATGCTCTAGCTGGGGGTCCTGCCTGAGCAGGGAGTTGGACCCTGATGGATTGTGTAGCCCCTTCCAACTCTATAATTCTGTGGTTCTGTGTGAGTGAGAGGGCCCTTGAGCAAGATGCCTTCACTTTACCCCCGCCTTCTCTTTGGACCCTCTTCTTTTTTCTTTTTTTAAAAAATACTTTTGTTAAACATTAAAAAAAAATAACCAAAAAACAACCGCATACTTACACAAAACTAAAACAAAACAAAACATAACATAATATATATACATAAACTACATCCTTCCTACATCCTTGTACATCAAACATAAAACTTAATACATTACATTACTACTTACATTATTTACAAATCTTACAAACATAGAATGCTTCCCCCTTTTTGTAGGATACAGCTATAAAATATTTATATAGATCAATTATATAAGAAATCAACCTCCGTAAATCAGAAAGGGAACAAATTGTATATCTGCTTATACATACCTTTTCGTAATTAGCTGTATTAACATAGCTATTAGCCCTCATATTTTATCATAAACTTTCCATATTCCACATAATAATTCTTATTCATTAACATCCCTATTCTTCCATACATTAACCATTTACTTCAGCAATCTTCTCTTATTTTTACCCCCCCCCACCCTAATGGCAATGATTACCATTATTTAAATTAATAATTATTATTACCATATATCATAGATATCATATATCATAATAAAAATTAACTATTTAAGATTGAAAACCTGTTGTTGCAATTTCCTTATTTTCCAAGAATTTTGTGAGGGGTCCAAGCTTTATAGAATTTACTATTCATCTTATCATCCAATCTATAAGTCAGTTTGTCCATTTGTGCTATTTCTGTTATTTTCTCTAACCATTCCTCCACTGTAGGAAGTGATTTCCAATATTTGGCATAAACTAATCTGGCCGCCACAATCAAATGCCACATTAATCTTTTAGTACAAAAGTCCATTGATTCATCAAAAATACCCAATAAAAAGATTTCAGGAATTAGCTCAATCTTTCTGTCTAATATTTTTTGTATGTTAGCTCGTATTGTGTACCAGAACCTCTTTGCCTTCTCACATCCCCACCACATACGATGAAAAGATCCCACTTGGTCCTTGCACTTCCAGCATTTATTGTTCATATTTTTATTCATATTTGCTAATCTGCTTGGTGTCAGGTACCAACAGTATACCATCTTCAGCACATTTTTCTTGCAAGGTATAAGGTCTTGAGTATACCATATTGCTTTTCCATATTCTTTCCCAATCTTCTAAGAGGATATTATGTTTGAGATTTTTGGCCCAGGTTATCATACAATCCTTTAAATATTTCTTCCTCCAGCTTGAAGGATAGCAACCTCTTATACAATCTTGAGAGCAGTTTTTTTTATCACCTTTTATCATCAAGTCTTCCAATTCATTTTATCTGAGATCCACTCCTTCTTGCACATCCTTTTTAAATCTCTCTTTTATTTTCATGCAAGGGAACCACTGTATTTCTAATCCTTCATCTTTTAATTGCTGTTGTTCCTTTAATATAAGTACATCTCCGTTTTGTTTTAATAAATTTTATACGTCAACCAGTTGCCATGTCTTCTCAGTCCTTTAATCGATAGCGTTTCCAATGGAGAAATCCAAGATGGTTTTTTAGGACAAAAATAGAATTTATACTTCTCCCACACCTTTAATAATGCTTTTCTGATCACATGATTCTTGAAAATCTTTTTTTCATTTTCCCCGTACCACATGTACGCATGCCAGCCAAAGTGAAGATTATGCCCTTCTAAAGTTAATACCTTCCTGTCATCCAAACAAATCCACGGCTTCATCCAGGCTAGGCATGACGCCTCGTAATATAGTTCTAGATCTGGTACTGCGAAACTTCCCCATTGTCTTGTGTCCGTCAGCCATTTATATTTTATCCTTGGTTTCTTCCCGTTCCATATAAATTTGGATAAGTCTTTTTTACTATCTTGTAACCACTTCTTAGGTATTGCAACTGGTATCATCATAAATAAAAACAATATTTGAGGAAGAACATTCATTTTTATCACAGAGATTCTACCCATCGATGAAAGGTCCAATTTTCTCCAAGTATTCAAATTCTTTTGAATTTAATTCAAATCTTTTGATAGTTATTCTTATACAGATGAGTATTCCTATTAGTCATTTCTATTCCCAAATATTTCACTCTTTGTACACATAACTCCGGCTTTTTTTCAATCTGTTCTTTTTCCGATCCTTTAATATTTTTCAAAAGTATTTTTGTTTTAACTTTATATCCTGCCATTTTACCAAAGTTTTTGAGAAGTTCATTAACTTTTCCAATTCTTATTAGAGGATCCTCTAAGAATGTCACCAGATCATCTGCAAAAGCTTTATATTTAAATGGTCTTGTCCAATCTTAACTCCTTGGATAGAGTCTTCATTCCTTATTTGCCTTAACAGAACCTCCAAAACCAAAACAAATAATGAAGGTGATAGAGGGCAACCTTGTCGAGTCCCTTTCAAAACTGAAATATTTTCTGACAGATCCTCATTAATAATTATACTGGCCTTCTGTTCACTATATATAGCCTTAATCCAATTTATGAATTTTTCTCTAAATTCCATTTCTTCAATAAGCTTTATTAAAAATATCCAATTAACATCATTGAAGGCTTTCTTGCATCCAGGGAAAATAAGGGCCCCTTTTTTTTTCATTATGAGTTTCATAAAACTCTATGATATCTATAACCTTTCTAATATTAGATCTCATTTGCCTTCCTGGAATGAAGCCACTTTGGTCTTCATGTATGATTTCCGGTAGGTCTTTTCAGCCGATTTGCTAAGATTGATGTAAAGATTTTATAGCCCACATTTAATAGTGATATTGGTCAAAATTTTTACATGTAATATGTCAGAATCTTCTTTAGGGATCAATGCAATGTTCGCCTCAGTCCAACTCTTTGGAAGTGTATTTTTACCCATTATTTCGTTCATCACCACCTGCATCGGCCCCCAAAGTTGTTCTTTAAACAGTTTGTAAAATTTTGCAGTTAAACCATCTGGGCCTGAGGCTTTGTTGGGTTTTGAGCTCTCTATGCTTCATTAATTTCATTGATGGAAATCAGTTTATTCAACATCTCATGGAAGTTCTAGGTATTTTTGGTAAGTTTTGTGAATGAAGGTATTCTTTTATCTCGATTTTCTCCTCGTGTCTCGAGCTTGGAACAGATTTTTAAAATAATTGGAGAGGACTTTCTTTATTTCTTTAGTTCCTAAATTATGCAGTCACCTTCTGTAATCTTTGCAATTAATCTTTTCTTTTCTTCCTTTCTTTCCGAATCTTATACGCTAACCATCATCCAGGTTTATTTGCGTGTTCAAATTGTTTTTGCTTTAGGAAGCGGATCTTCTTTTCAATTTCATCTATTGCTAACATTGATACCTGCTTTTGTAATACTTTTAGCTTCAGTAATGATACCCTTTTCTCGAGGATTGTCCTTAGTTTCCTTTCTAAATCTTTAATCTCTTCCATTAAGTCTGCCATCTTTTTCTTTTGCTTCTTTTAATATTTTATATTTTTTTGGATAAAAAACCCCTCGAATACAGCTTTAAATGTGTCCCATACTACTTTGGTTTCTACTTCATTATTCATGTTCCTTTTAAAAAATTCTTGCAGTTCTACTTTACATGACATAGCAATGTCATCTTGTGTAGAGAGATTCATTTAATCTCCCGGATCTTCTCTTCGGTTGACCTTCCAACCTTAATGTAACCGGATCATGATCACTGAATGATTTAGGTAGAATCTCTGTGGATTTAAAGAAACTTTGCTAGCTTCTTGGTAACCATATGTAGTCTATTCTTGACCATGATTGGTGTTGTTAGAAAAAGGTAAAATCTTTCACATTCGGGTTTTAAATCTCCATACATCTATTAGTTGATACTCTTCCATCAATTGGAGAAAGTCCTCTCTTATTTTCCCCCTAAATCTTTTTTGGTGTGGTATAAGGCTACGATCCAGCTTTGAATCAACCACTCCATTAAAGTCCCCCATGAAGCACACATCATCATAAGATTGTTTCTGTATCTCTTTCTTTATCCCACTATAAAAAGGATTTATCTTCATTACATGGCACATACACTCCAATTAGTAAAATAATTTTACCTTCTATAGTACACTCAACACCAACAAATCTTCCTTTTCCATCAATAAACCACAGTTTGGGAGATAATATTGTTTTAACATACAGAGTCACACCTCTTTTCTTAACTGTTGCTGTTGACAGGTATATTTCACCTAATTTTGGAGCTTCTAACACTTTACTGTCTTTTTTTTAATGTTTATTTCTCAGAGACAACAGATATCTGGATTTTGTTTGTAAAGATAATGAAAGATCCTTTTCCTCTTGATGGGTGAGTTCAGCCCATTTACATTCCAAGATATTATGGAACAATTCATTGTTTCTGTGTTGTGATCAAGTCCATTTCTTCAATACCCAAATTGATAAGACTGGTTTCTTAAATTTTACCTTCTCCCATTGTTTCTTGTATAATATCCGTCATTCTCACTTTCTTGATCAACTCTTTCCTTTCTTGTATGTCTTTGTCTAAATTTCCGGTCATTACTTCCTCATCCACTGGTGTACTTGCTAGTATCCTCTCTTTAAATCTCTGTAAATGATTTTGACTTTCAATCTTCTCTGGTTCTAATTTATGTCTGTGGGGAAAATCCTGGGCTTTTTCAACTGAGTTTAATCTGTACCGTTGTCCTTTATACGTAAATATCACTCCTTCAAGACGGTCCCATCTAAATCTTATTTGGTTTTGCTTTAGTTTATAAAATAGGAAATATAATCTTTCCGTTTCTTCCATATTGTGACCGGTATTTCCCGAAGTATTATTAATGGTTTGTATGCTCTATCAAAGGCAGTCTATTATTTCTTCAATAATTTTTTTCTTTCGTCGTTCTTCTATTAAATTGTACTACTACATCTTGAGGCAATTTCTTTTTCTAGCAGTTAGCGAACTTACTCTGTAAATTGCATCTATTTCCATCTCCATATCATCTTCCTCCACTTGCAAGAATTCTCTAGGAGTGTTTTATCCTTTTTCTGATATCTTCCTCCATCTTTTCCTCTAAACCTCTTATTCATATCCATGAGTCCATCTGCTTTTGTTCCATTAATGCCAGCTGGTCCAGTTGTCTATCTATTTCTGTTGTTGTTGATGACATTTTCTGCTTCAAAGTACTGATGTCTTTCTTGTTTGTCTCTATGTCTTTCCTATTCGCATTAACTTCTATTTTAACTTGCATTTCAGTAACTTGACTTTTTAGTTCATTCAAATCTTGCTTTATACCCACCATGTAAGATCTCATTTCTTCCATGAAATTTTTTTGGTAATGGGATGGTTCATCAAAAGATTCTCTTCTACCTTGCTGATCTGCTGAGGAAGTTATTGGTCTAATTTTCCCTGACGTAGTCTTTTGCATTGTAAAACAATTTAGTCACACCTCCCCAGCAACAAATCTTTTCAAACTATTTTTAAAAATTTTAACAATTTTGAGAATTTCAAATTACTTATATATAAATAGTTACTTATAATAATTACTTGTGTTCTATGAAAGAATTCACACACCCGTTCACCTTCTCAGTATCTTCCTTCAATTGTCCAATCTTTTTTCATAACCTCTCAAAAATTCTCAATACAAGGCATTTAAGTACTTTAAATATTACTAGACAATAATTTAACAAATTAATGTATACAATATAGATTTTTATAATCAGTCTGACAAACTGAAGTGTTAACTACTTTTTACCTATTTAACCACTTCCCTCTCACTTTCACCCCTCACACAACTTTTGTACTGTTATATAGACTAATACTGTGTTTCCCCGAAAATAAGACATACCTATAAAATAAGCCGTAGCAGGATTTCTAAGCATTTGTGCAATATAAGCCATACCCCAAAAATAAGACAGGTCCCGGTCAGGTCCCATTCTGTGCGTTCCCACACAGGCTTCATTTTAGAGGGTCTCGGGAGTGCAAGGGGAGGTCCAAAAGGGGGAGGTGGAACAGAATCAGGAGAAGCGGCAAGAGAGGAGCCCCCAAATATTCCCGGGTGTGGGAGATGAGCCCTCTCCTCAGGGCAAAGAGCAGGGAGGGGAAGGCCGAGCCAAGAGCCTTACCTGCTGTAGCATCTCCCCGCGAGGGCTGGAGCCAAGAAGGAGCCCCACGAGGAGCCGAAGCCAGGCACCGGGCCGGCGGAGCAGGTGAAGCCGCGGCTCTGCGTGGCTGCCCTGAGTAAGAGGAGGAGGCAGCGGCAGCTGGAGAGGCCGAGGGAGTTGGCGCGTGGCGAGGACGAGGTGGAGGAGACCGTGAGGCGCAGAGGGGGCAAGCAGGCCGCCCCTGTCTGGCGGCAACTGTTACAGCTACAGCCGTAGCCCCAGAGCAGCGCGCCCAGCACCCACTGCGTCCCAGCCATGGGAGATGGAGGCGGCCCCGTCGACGTCGTCATGGTTGTTTTTGCCCCCTCAGCCGCTACCAACCGAGCAAGGACTTCAGGCACATGTGTGACAGCAACAACAGGCGGCCTGCTGCGGAGCCACGGCGGGTGAGGAGCTGCGTCAGGCCAAGGCCGAGGCCTAACCTAGCCTGAGGTAATGGAGAATGGGGCAGAATGCCTGGCGCGCACCATGGGAGGCCACGCGAGGAGGCCTCATAATGCTATGAGGGGAAGGAACGAAAAGTTTCGGTTCTCTTCAGAGGAGAAGAATCGTTCCTTTCCCAACTGAGGTGGTCATAATCAGAACCAAGGGCTGGATAACACTCCCTTCCTACAATTTAGGGGGATTGGCAACTGGAAGCCCTCCGGAGCCCCAAATGGGCCTTCTTGAAGGCTACCTCAGTGACAGATAACCCATCCGTCCCTCCCCAGCCTCCGATAGAGGAAGGAGGCTGTGACCGTGGCAACCAAACTGGGACCATTTCCACACTAGCCTTTTCTAGTGCTATTATTCCACTTCCAACATCCTATGGAGTCCCGGAGTTTGCAGTTTAGGGAGGGGTCTGTGAACTGCAAACCCGAGGATTCCATAGGCTGTTGAAAGTGGAAAAATAGCACTATAACAGTCTCATGTGGAAATCAGTCTAACATTCAACCCACTAGAACACATTAGCTCTCATTCCCTTTTACCTTGCCATGAAAAATATTACAAAAATGGTTTTAGTCATCTAGGGAGAGGTGCTATTTGCATATCATCGCAAGGGGAGAGTGAACAGTTGTTATTTCAGAGTCCCAGCTGGAGGGCATAATATGGAACGCTGCTCCGCGTGGCGATGGACTTACCCGGCTGCCGGTAAGCTCCGTTTTATGGTGTTTTCACCCGTTTCCCCCCACACATGCGGAAAGGGCCACCACCCTAAAACGGAGCTTACCGGCAGCTGGGTAAGTCCGTTACCACGTGGAGCAGCGTGAGCTCGCTGCTCCACAGTCCTGCAGCGTCCCAAATTGCGGCTTCTGGTTGGTGGAGGCTCTCCACCAACCGGAGAAGCTCGCCAGCCTAAAACCTGCCCCCGGAAGATTTGCAGCCTCGCAAAGTTGTACCATACTTAATAAAAATAAGACATCCCTGAAAATAAGCCATACTGTGTCTTCTGGAGGAAAAATAAATATAAGACGGTGTCTTATTTTCGGGGAAACACGGTATTACTTATATTTTATATATTTTTACATTTTATAATATTATTTGTATTTATATTATTTGTATAATTATCAATAGTCTTATACCTTCATTTTGCAAATTAATAGTTGATTACATTCACATTAAACTCAAATTCATTGGTTTTGCAATCATTAATATAATTTAACATTAATATTCCAATTTCTGCACTTTAATTCATTATTCTTATTAATATCCCATCTTTTCAATACAGTATTCAAAATTGTGTTCCCTTCTCTTATATTCTTCTTAACTGTCTTCTCCTCACCAGTAGCTATTCGGTTAAATTCCTTCCAAGTCCTCTGTCACTGTTTTCAATTGCAGCACAGCCTTTCATCCTTCGTCCTTCATCCTTGAAAACTCCACTCTCTGTCCTTAATATCTAACACATTTTCAATGTCCCCTTAAGTCGCATCTTCTTCCTCTAAAAAAATCAATTTTAGTCCATGCCAATCTTATTTGCAAAAGACAAGTCACAAAATTCCTTTTAGTAACAATAACCTACGTTAGAAAAGTAGTCCATTGAGGGAAGTCAAAATATTAGCCAAAAAAACTCATTCACCACGTCTTAATCAAAGTAACTCCAAATTCATCTTAAATAATCACGTCCATTCACTGCAATCAATTTCACACGATCAAAGTTCAGTCAATCAATCGGCAATTAATTATAGTTTTTAAAGCCTCCACAATATTTAAAAATATTGGAAATGATCTTTGTCACGGAGTCTCTAAATAAGTTTAACAATCAGTCAAGGAGGGGGAAAGTTACCAAGTGTTCTTAAACAGAGAGTGAAGCAATTGGAAATTCCCAGAGTAAAAGTGCTGTTCCGACTCAAGGTCTTCCGAGCTCAGCATAAACCTTAACAGAGGTCCTCTCATTAATTCTTCTTACGGAAAGGTCTGTGGGCTGGAGTTCTTCGAGGAGTAGATTCTCCCCCTGTGCTCCTTGGCTGCTGTGGCGAAGCTTTAATGGCGGCGACAGTCTGGTTGTCTCGTCCCCACGATCTAACTGATCACTCTGATGGGATCAACCTGTCGTCTGGTCGCTCGTCTCTTCTAGCTGCCCTCTTCTTACCAGGGTGTAGAATGAACTGGATCTCAGATTCTCTCGTCCAGTAGCCAACAGCAGCGGCGATCTTCTTTGCGGAGCTCAGAAGATCGTGTCTTCCAGCTCGCGATCAAACCGGAAGTCCCTAGTCTTTTTGGACCCTCTTCTACTTGCCACTGCCCATTCATATTGTGTCCTCTCCCCTACTCTGATCTGCAGAACTTCCCAGAAGGTGAGTGTGTGGAAAATGGAGACTGCTCCTTCAGCTCTTCATGCTTGATGCCACTGACAATCTTAAAGAAGGCCATTGAGCAAACAATGGCAGTCAGGAGGACAGGCAACAGAATTAAAAGGGTCCGGGAAGCAGCTATGGACCCAGAATTGTGGTGGGCCTTGACAGGTACCTGGCGATGCCTACCCATGGTGCTCTTACACACTTTCTCACACAGCATTTACCATGAAAAATATCCCCACTCTTGAAAAGATCAGACAAGATGTTCTAACTGCAGTCCTGTGGAGCAAACTATATTGAACACTGGGTAAACCTAGATTCATTTTAGGATTTACAGAAAGCAGCCCTAGATCTCTTCTTCTGCCCCTTTCAGTGTTAACGTAGTAAAGCAAGGTGCATGGCCTGCCAGAACTGAGTTCCAGGTTCCCCACCACCACCACCTGCAGAGGAAAGCTAGGGAAACAGAGTTGAGAAACTCAAGCTTGTGGCATGTAATAGGCTTAAAAAAAAATACCCAATGCTTTACCACCCAATAAGAAGTTGGGATGAGGGGCTTCAGCTTTCAGTGGCATCCAGACACCTGCAGTGGTATTTTGGTATTGGCATGGAATTGTAAATGTGCTTTATACCTATGGAAATATGTTTTACAGTTGAGCATTTAATATCGCTTTCTACTGCATCTGAAGGAGTAGGCTTCTATCCATGCAAAAATAAATAGTCTTAAATGTTTCTTGTTTTCTTTCCTAGCCTTATCACACCATACCTTAACACCATGTTGTTCTGTTGGAATCTCACTATAGCCATGCCCATGATGGTATCAGGTTATTAAAGCTCTCTATCACGCCCTTTCTCCATTTGCAGTTGAGTATCTTCATTCACACTGTTTTCCCCTCCATTTTGTTGCTGAATCCTTTTCCCTGCCTTGCACCTCATGATTGGTCTGGTGGTTATTGAGCAGACCTTTTGTTGAGAGTAGCTGAGGGAGGGACAACCAGGGAATTCCCATACCCTGCCCACTACTGGATCAGCTATATAAGGAGCACTATGAGGAAACCACACTCCCACAGCAAACTGGATTGTTGGGAGAAAGAGGGTCATTACTGGATTATTTACAGCGTGAAAAAAGGGCACATTTCAAATGGATTGCAACACAATAGCTGTTGGTGAGCAATGACATCGTGCAATAGGACTCATCCTGAACCAGGAATAATTTGCTCTGGCAGTATGATACCTTGGTGTGATAAGGCCCTCCGTCTCTTCCTCCTTTTTACGCTGCAAGAGACAAACACAGCTACTTCTTTGAAAACTCGTTTTAAAGTGTTCCATTTTAACTAGTCAAATTGTTTGCTATGCTTTTATCCCGTTTAAATTATTTTGTACTGTTTTAAATTGTGTTTGATTGGTTAAATTGATTTTATTATAGCCCTCCCTGAGATCCTATAATAGAGGGCAGGATACAAATATGAAAGATGATTTCTCAGATACTTGCTGTTTTTCTGCAAGAGAATGAGATTCCAAATTGTGTGATAACTGAACAGCAGGAAACTGTTAGTTGTTCGCCAACACATTGATTTGTACCTTGCTACAAGACGTTACGCTGGGAGATTAAAGCTCTCGGCTTTTTATTTGTTAATGGAGGATTATCACTTTTTGTTCTTTGTTGTTGTTTCATCATTATGCTTACAAGTTGCTTCTCAGCACTGCCAAGAAACTGTAATAGGATAGCGTCTCAAATACATTCAGGCATTTCTTAGTTTGGCTTCAGTGAAGAAACAACTGACAACACCAGCAGCTGAAGCATGGTGCACTGACAAGATGGAATATGATTTAGTTACTGCATGCTTGTGTTAGGAATGTGAAAATCTCTGTCTCAGTTTCATTGCCTGCCCCACCCCTCCCCCTTAATCTCACTTATATTTTCTTCCCATCCTGTAGGTTATTATTCTGCACAGAAATTCAAGTATATTCTCATGTGTGCTTTTTTCAAATGTAAGCAGAGCCAGTGTGATGGAATGGTCTGAGCACAGCACTGCGACTCTGGAGACCAGGGTTGCAATCACCACTCCAGATACACAAACCCACTGGGTGACCTCAGGCAAGTCACATTCTCTTAGCTTCAGAGGGAGGCAAAGTCAAACCCATTCTGAACAAATTTCAACAAGAAAAGTTTTCCTTGGGGTCACCATAAGCTGGAAACAACTTGAAGGCACACAAGATGGAATTTTAAAAACACATTTTTCTTCATGTGGACATCTTTGCTGTTGACTAAAATGTGTTTATGTGCATCTTTCCAAGATACACATTTTGAATCATGAACATTTATTTGGATGCAATCTAAAAAAAGAGCAAAAAGCATACATTCACATATGAAAACTGGGATAACAAATAGTGTGCTAACTACTTTTGTACTTTGCACCAATGGCAGTAAGTTGAGGGCAAAGGGGGAAAGTGGGAGGAAGAAAGAGAAACTGGGACATTTTAAAAGCAGCTGGAAAAGTGGGAAGACAAAGGATGAATTGGGTATGTCCCTGCCAAATCAGGACAGTTGGAGGATATGAAAAAAAGCAGAAGGGGGAATCTGCCACATGAAGTTTCTTCTCAATGATGGAAAAGTGAAAGTTATATGCACCCTTTTGCTAATAAGATGGGAAATGCAAATATCTCTCTTTCCTGACTTTGCTATGTAGACAAAAATGGAATGATTAGAGCATTGTAGTAAAGCAAATGTAGCCAAACTTCACAAGGTTTAAGCCTCTAGTTGTTTTAATTAGATAGGACTATGACATTACCTGCTACCCCCTTGGATGTCCACAGTCATTCTGAATTCACCTACAATCCTAACAGTAACTTGAGGGGAAATTTTTATTCCCAGAGGTAGTGTATTGTTATGCACTAACCCTGTCATAATCTGAAATATTTTGGGCTGTCTTGGTTTTCAGTGAGCAAGAGTCATTAATTTTGCAAAAGATCTGCTCCTGGTGGAGATGAAAACTACTAGAAGTTGCTTTCATATAGATCAAAGCAATTGCCTGCATTTTTGTATTCTCCTGGGGGATGATTCTGTGGGAACTGTCTTGATGAAGGCTTGCATTTCAAAAATGTCCATTATACCAGGGTCCAGGAGAAAATGGAGAAGCCTTGGATCAATAGGATCCAAAACCTCTTAATTCTCCTAGAATACCCTTACAACAGGGGGGGAAATGCAACCCTAGATCAGACTTAGAGCTGGGATTATGCAAATTCCCACACTTTGCCACCCTAAGCCCAACATCCAATTGCCTCTGGAGAATTTCTCTGTGAATGTTTTAAATATTATCCATTCATACACTTCCACTTACAGACTTCTGAAACTTAGGCTCTTTCTGCATGATATCGCTGTCCTGTTTCTGCCACAGGCTGGCAGCAGTCAGCAGGTTGTGCTTCCGTGCAATGTCCTCGCCATCCCGCTGCCGTCCTGTTGTGAAGCGTCGCATTTGCATACTATTTGCAAAATGGAAAAAATCCATTTTGCACTTCCAGTTCTGCAGCACTGCTGTGTGGAAGCCACAGAAATGTGATTGCAATACTTCCTGGCCCAGCGCAGCAATGGCAATTGCCCAGCTGTGCTGCGAAAGGAAGAGGCGGAGCCATCGTGCTTCCTTCTGCTGACAGCAAGTGCGTGTGGAGGGAAGCATTGCTGACATGCTCTTTTCTGGACCTGAATTGCAGCGCAATGACGCAGAAGAGCATTGTTATGCAGAAATGGCCTTAGCTGGATAAAAGAAAGTTTAAAAGGAGGGGAAAGCATATAAAACGAAACTCAACAATAAAAGAAGGAAGCAGGTTAATAGAGATGGTAACTTGTGGAAGGACCAAGAATTCTCTCTTGGACATACTAATGCCTAAATGATGAAAAAAAAAATCCAAACTAAAGTAATGAATAGTCATAAAAATGTATGACATAGAATGAAAGAATAAGCCAAAAGTGAAGGGAGAAATGTAACAATAGAATCAATGTAGGATATTTTAGAAGTCAAGAGAGTTAATCTAAAGAAGAACAAGCAAAGTAAAAAGACAAAGTCCAAGAACAGGTGGCAGAATTAAAAACAACAACAACAACAGACCAACACATAAAAGGAATGATTTAAAAAATACAATAGTTGAACCAAAAGGAAACTATGTTCTGAATGCCATCATTAGACAGTGAAAAAGTAAAAAGAAAGCAAGCATATTAAAAGTTTTTTAAATGTTAATTATCACCACTGCCGTTATCGTAAATAAAAATCTGATGGTTTGTGTGCTGGTGATCACTGGCAATTTTGATAGATGTTGTTTAAGGGAAACCAAACATTCAGAGCCTGAATTTGAAACAGCTTTAGATTGCTGTTCTCAGAAAGAACAGGGTGATTATTCCAACAATTTAGAAAGGAAGTAAGGATGGATAGATGGACAGACACATGTCCGCATGGATAACTGTTGTCACAAAAGGAGTGGCCATCACGGTAGATTTCATGTAAGAAAAAATAGTATCAACTTCCTCATGAGCAAAGGAGACAAAAGAGAAAGGTGAAAATGGAATAACAGGGCAGTGTGAAAGAGAGAGAGATCTTCAAGATGAGTAGATGAAGACAGGGATAGAATAAAGATAACTACCATGTCAGGGAAACAGGAAGCTGTGAACAAGAGAGATAAAGAAGAGAAAAATAAATGTACATTGGGAATAAGCCCCAAGATAAAACCATGATCACTCATGACTGTAATCACACAGCAGCTATTCAGGACCTCCTGTGAGCTTCCTTTCCACACACAATGTCTGCTTCCTGTTCAAAAGGTCATGAATGGAGGCAGGGATTTTTTTTACCCTGCCCAGAAAACTTGCTATTGAAGCAAATCGGTTCAAGTCCCTTCTATAACTACAACTCATTTTCCAGTGGTTCCGGTGCCTAACTCCTTTTAGGGAACAAGAAAAAGTCTGCATTCCTTGCTCAATGAACCTACAAAGAGTCTTATCAAGCAATAGAATTAAAAGATTAAGCCACAAGTCACTTGACCCGAGTCTTTAAATGCTTTCCTAAAAGGCAGAAACTTTACTTAGGCTTTAGTCTACAAACCACTCACTCAGGAATAATCCCAGGAAGTTTGATTAGGATAAGTCATTGGTGGAGCACAGCTATCACAATAGGCCATCCCAGTTCTCCTGCTCTTGTGAAATGCTGTGGGCTGTATTTATTTTGCTTTGCTTACCTTCTTTTTGAATTTATATTCATTATTGTTGTGATTAACTTGAATTTATACCCCATCTCTGTCCTTCCTTTGACACTATTTTTATTGTTCGTTATTTTATTAATTTGATTTATACTTGCCTATTTCTTCCACAATTTGAGACTTGTGGCGATTCGCACAAGATTTTTTTTAAAAAAAAGGTACACATAAAAATACAAGAAGCTAGATAATATGGTTAGATGGGCACAAAATATTGGACATCCAATTGAGTTGGATACATGTGTGAGGGCATGGAAAACAGACATAAAATTTACACCAAGTTTAAATTTAAGAGAAAACTTTTATAAAATGCTACAGAGATGGTATATGACACCTGAAAGGTTGCAGAAAATAACTAAAAATGGAAATGAAAGATGTTGGAAATGTGATGAAAAGGTGGAGTCGTTCTTTCACATGTGGTGGACTTGTAAGATAGCAAGGAAATTTTGGAAGGAAATACATTATGAAATTCAAAGAATTTACAATTTAAATTTTGAAATGAAACCAGAATTTTATTTGTTAAATATGTTGGGGCAACAAAGAGAGATAAGATGTCACCAGAAGACATTGTTATATTTGATAACTGCTGCAAGACTGACATATGCACAATATTGGAAAAAAAGGAACCATGTTGATCTAAAAGAATGGAAATTAAAAGTTTTGGGTATGACAGAGATAGAAAAGTTAACATTTTCACTGAAAAATAAGTCTATCCAGAACTTTGAAAAGGAATGGAGAGAAGTCTTGAATTAAAGATATAGTAATAAGAAAAGGAAAAGAATAAAGCATGATTGTATATAATACAAGGCAACAATTTAATAAGGCAATGTAACAAAGCAGCAATGTAACAATGTAAGATGTAATAATGTAAGATTACCTTCTGAAGAGAAACTTTGTATGAATGGAATGTAAATAAGTAGATTCAACTGTAAAAAATGAAAAAAGGTTGGAGGTGGGGAAGGGTTTTTTTTAATTTTCACTTTAAACTTTAATAAAAATATTTCTAAAAAAATAAAAATAAAAATGCAAGAAGCTATAACAGTAAAACGCAACTAGGCAAAATATAGTATCAAATCACAATTCAATTAAAAGTGATTTAAAATCACAAGTGAAAAAAAAAGGATAACACCAACACATTAAAACTAGGTATTATTACTTCTGCAGTACCTTGGATATCTTTGTTGAAAACATAACATTTGCACCGTATAAAGTAGTAGGAATCATTGTCGTATAGTGGTTTGAGTGTTGGGCTAAAGTTCTGGAGACCAGGATTTGAATACTTTCTCGGCTATGGAAACCTACCTAGTGATCTTGGGTAAGCCACACTCTCTCAGCCTCAGAGGAGGGGCCTGACAAAAAACCCCTTGCCAATAAAACCCCAATATACATTTGTCTCAGGGTCACCATAAGTCAGAAACAACTTGAAGGCACACAGCAACCATGGTATGAAGTAGTACTTTCCTCTGTCTGTTCTGAACCTCCTACGAATCAAGTTAAATGATTGCAAAATGCTTATATTACAGGGAAGAAAGCTACCTCTCTATTTACTACTTCCAACCTTTCCATAAATCATATGCACCTCATTAAGTGTGTTCTGTGGTACAGTGTGTATTTTGAATGGAAAAATTCTCATCTTCAGTCCTTGGCATCACCAATTAGAATGGACAAATTAAAAATGAGGATTCCTGTTCCTTCTAGAATGTAGAGCTGGACAATCTCAACAACTGGACAACTCCAACCATGCAGGTTTCTAATACTGTCATTAGTAGTTGTTTGTGGATATTATTATGTGTCATCAACCTCTCATCATCTTCAACCTCTATGGCCATTTCCACACCATACCTCCTTCAATTGTCCTCCTGCCACAGTCCCAGCTGCGTCTTTGCTGAGAAAGGAGTGTAATGCGAATCCTCCTTTCCACACCCAGCCACCTCCCTGCAGAAGGGAGTGCAAGCAACATGCTCCTTCCTTCCTTCTGCAGCACAGCCAGCCTGCTTCCCATGATGTACTGTGGAAGAAAGCACATGATCTTGCCTCCACCTTTTCTGCATGGCTGAGGATGATGGGAATGTTGCGAGATCATGGGCACTTAGTGGATTTTTTCTGTTAAGCGAATACCCTGTGATTGCAACAGGTGGAGGCATGTTGGCAGCAGGACTGTGATGACATTGTGTGAAAGGACAACTCGCGGACCGCTGCCAATGTGTCCCTATCATGCGACAGCAATGCCATGTGGAAATGGTTTATATTTCCAAGGAAGGAACTGACAAAATTACCTATGAGTATTCCTTATCTAAGAAAACCCAAAGAAATTCATGGAGTCACCATAAATTGACAGGTGACTTGAAGGCACATATAGATAGGGAAGACAGAAGGCAGTAGAAAAAGAGGAAGACCACATTTCAGATGGATAGACTGAATCAAGGAAGCCATGGCTCTGAGACTGCAGGACTTGAGCAGGCCTATTGATGATACGGTGATTTCAAGGTTTTTGATTCATATGATCATCATAAGTCTAAGTCAACTTGACAGCAGTTAAAAACAACAACAGTCAGGTCTTCCTGTTTTCCTATTGTATTCAGTTTTGCTGAGCAGTACCATCTTTTCCAATGAGTCATGTCAACTCATGAAATGTCCAAAGTATGATAGCCTCAGCTTATAGTATGGTTATGATATACCTCGGATATAGATTTTAAGAGTGGATATTGTTAGGCTGGTTTTCCTGAGTGTGGTTTTCTTCTGATATCTTGGACTACAATTCCCATTGTCTCCAGTCAGGACTGTCATTGAGAGTTGTAGTATGACATACCTTGAGGGCACCACAGTGGGAAAGATTGCGCAGATGGAGGTGCCTTAAATGTTCTTAAGCATTAGAACATTTTCTGACTGATGTTGAGAAACTTCCTTATAAATATTTTGTTGCTACAGATTTCAAAACAGAACTGAAGCACAGCAAACAAAACTTTTCACACCAAGGAAGCAACATCTGAGGAAATATTTTAGAAGTTTATGCCATATCATATCTTTAGGGATTATAAACACAAAGAACAGTAGTTTATATTTTGTCATTTTTAGAAGAGTGGTAGTAGTCTGAACACTGCTAATTCCCCCAGACATCTCTGGCGTTCTTTTATGAGCAAGTTGGTTGCTTAGAAACTAGGGCAACACAGATATTTAATCCTTTGCCACTTTTAGTAGGAATGTATTTTTTTTAAAAAAACACACCAGAATATCATTATAAAAATTATATGTTTAGATTCAGTTTGTAAAGCAACACTTAAAGAAAAACAAGTAAAGCTGCTGGCAATTTTAAAATGATTTCAGCTGAGAACAATTTCTTTGAAACTTCTGTCCTTCAGATTAATGTGAATGTGCTGCCTCAAGCACACATATAAGTATAGCTGGAGATGCAAGGAGTGCACTCTTACAAAAACTTGATTGATAGATAGATGGATTTACATAACATAGGCTATTAGGACTAATTAGAAAGGAGGGTGACTTACCTAAATCCCAACATACCAGTGTGGAAGGAATAGATGGGGGGCGCCCCAGTAGGCCTGAGATATAGGGGCAGGAAATGGTCCTTGGTTTGAAATGCCTGCCATTTATTTGCCTATTCACCCATTTCTTACAGAGCTGTACTCCTCTTGATGAATGTGGGACTGGGTTGATCACAATAAAGATATTACCATACTGTGGCTTTCAGACTTTTTCAATGGGAACAAAGCAGTTACCTGTCATTCTTCTGTATAAGTGATGAGATTTCTTCCAAGCACGTTCCTAATATTTTGAATTTTTTCTTAGGCACAAGTAGGATGTTGAGTTTACAGATGAACACAGATGAAACTTCTCTGGCCATCTTTTCTCCACTAAGTCAATAAATAGCAACCATGCATCCAACAAAGGGATTTCTGCTTCTTGTCTGAAATATTACCACCTCCGGAAAAAGTGTGAACATCATAACAGTTAATGTTTTATTCTTTAAAAAACTGACATCATCTCGTTACCATTTTCTTCCATGCAATTGCAGTTTAGTTTGGGAGGTTCTAAAGACTTTTCTCTTTCCTTGAAAAATTTAATGAATCTCTCAACAGTCAATGCACACAGTACTTTACTGAATATCAGAGGGCATGTCCCAATGGTGAAGGATTTACAATCTAAAATATATGCAGGATCTATGCATTCCAAATGCATCTTTGCTTAAGATGTTTCACTCAGGATTTGGTTTGTGATGAGAAAAAACAAAACAAAAACACTCTGCACATTTTAACACTGATTTTAGAAATACGGATATAATGAATTTCAACCTAATGTATAAATGGAATTGTCTCTCCATCCTGCATAAAAGAATAGGGATGCATGGTTATGGATTATTTCTTTCCAGAGTAAAAGTAAACAAACATTCTTCTGAATGGGTATTTAAGGCCATTTCTGCCCTCCGCTATTACAGTGCTATTATTCCATGTTCAACCTTCCGTGGAATTCTGGGGTTTGTCACTGACTGAAGCCAAAGAGCTCTCTGGCTGAGAATTCTAAATGCCCTTCTCTAAAATGCAAAGCCCAGGATTCCATTGGATGTTGAATGTGGACTAATAGCGTTATAACAGTGTAGTGTGGAAATGGCCTAAGAATTATAGTTGAGGTAAAAAAGTCTGGAATGTCTGACACGGTGCAGCATAATGCTTGTAGTCAAGCATGCTAAAATTATAAATATAAAGATGACTGACTCTTCCCTCCTTCCCTTCCTTCCTTTCTTCCTTCCTTGCTTCAAGACACCAAAATATTAACAGCTGCTTTTCTAGAGACAGTTCATTTCTTATTCCCCATCTCTAATCAATCCCCTCGCTCCATTCTGTCTCCCAAAATCTAGCGCAGTTGCCCTGACAACCCCTGGAAAGTCTTAAGTATTCTGACTTTCCCCATTAAACTCTCCATTAGCTAGCAATGCTGCAGTCTGTAAATTACCTAAAGGGAATCCTCCCCATACACAAGGACTTTCAAGCAGTGAGATAGTCCTGTGAAGAGCCCTGTGTTAAAGCCAAGAGCACAGCTATGTGCCCTTTTATGGAAAATATGCTTTTCTAAAAAAAAATACAAATAAATGAAGGCCCGTACAGTGAACTGCATACCACAGATTCTGTTTCCTCATCACGCATGTGCTGCCCTAGGAGATTATGTTCACATCCCTTTTATATTTTCCTCTCACTTTTTTTTTTTTTTTTTGGCAGTCTTGAGACACTGGCAACCTCCAGTGTAACCAAGAGAAGGAGGACTGGCTTCTTTGCTGCAAGAAATAGAATTTAGAATACAGAAGGTCACCCAGCAGTACAAACTCTTGAGGCACTGGAACAACATTCTGCCAAGAAGACAAGTGATGACAGAATCTGAGGTCACCAAGGTCACTCAGACTATTTCTGATACTATCTGGAAATGGGTAAAAAGCAAGATGGTCATAGGCTTAGTATTTCTGTAAGACAGGAAAAACATATCACTTCATCATATCCCTGTGTAGATTGATCCCTGGAGAGTAAGGATGTCATTTTTTCTAAGCTGGGCAAATCTCTATATACTAAGAAGAAATTATTGTGATGAGTCTGGATGTGGCACTAAAGTATTGCATGAATTCATTTTGGGTTTATGTGAAATACCACATTCTTGAGATGTGGAGAAAAAAAAAATAACAGGTGATCTTGCTCTCCCTTCCCATCCACAGGAGAAAGCTTCAAATTTCCACATCAATGGCAGCTGCAGATCTAACCCCACATTATACAAAGAGTATGTTTGAGTTTTAAGCTTGCCCTCATGAAACCAATTTTGTGATTATCAAAGAGCATGGGACAGAGGCATGTGAGGTAAACTGAAGAAAGTTCAAGTAGTATTGGTTGGGAAAAAGAGGAGGGATGGAACTGAGATGTAGGATGGCAAGCAAGAAAAGCAAAAGAGCCCCTGTGCAGTTAATGTACAGAGGGAAAAGTACTCTATATCAGTGCTTCTTACGCTATCTGCTGTAAAGGACCAGGTTTTCCCCCCAATATACCAGGGACCAGAGCCATATTTCTGCCCACTGGCTATAACTGTTTCTTTCTTATTTCTTTCCTTGAAACTGTCCAGGGACCACCACGTTGAACAGCACTGCTCTACACCATCAACAACCATATACTAGGAGATACTGGGGGGACACAAGCTGGAAGGTGAACAGCAACTAACAACAGCAGTTGTCAGTACCAAACTGGCTGGGTGGGAACCACAGAGACCTTTCCATATGGATGAGGCTAAGAACTTTAAAGCACATCAGGCCAAAAATAGTCTCATGCTGGATCAGACCAAAGGCCTATCTAACTTGGCATCTTTTTCACCATAGTGTCCAGTTAGCTGCCTATAGATAGTTCACAGGAAGGGAGACATCAGTGCAATAGCACCTCCTTGCCTTGATGTTTCTCACCAAATGGTATTGAGAGGCACAGTGCCTCTAGAAGGGAATATATGTCAACCACAAATGGCAGTAATTGTTAACAGACTTTGGCAATATTCCTTTTTTGGAATGTTGGATCCACCAGCTGGCATTGCTATAATCAACCAGCTAGCATGGCTATAAGAACAGCTTTTTGATTGTATAGTCCCCTTCCTTCCAACACATACTATATTTAAGCCTCTTTCTGCACCTCAAGACAAGCTACTGCCTCTCCCAGCTCCTGCCTCTTGGCATTCATTCAGTGCTCTACTATACACATTTTTAATGTTTCATCAGTTTAGATAACATTCTGAGCCAGAACTTTAGGCTTAAATACTGTCCCACTACCCTCTTTCCTGTTACTCACTCTACTGCTTACAGTAGGTGGCTTCTTATTACATTGGACATATTAATCCATTGGGAATTGTGTGACTATAAGCATCTTCATATCCTGAGATAAGCAGTCTCTGCATATAATAACAGTGGTTAAGTTCAGATACTATATTGCTATTTCTTTTTGAATAATTATCTATCTGGATTGAAAATTGTGTGTTGTAAAATTATTCCACTTTGACCTTTACTTGATATTATTAGGCCAATCTTTCTCTTTTTTTCCTCCCTATAAGATCTCATTTTCTTTTAGGTCTCACACTCTTCTTCCCCAAATTATTACAGTGATAGTGAGCTAAACATGTATGAAGGCTACTTATGCTGTTTAATGCTACTATGGATTAACATTTCTTTATACTTCTTGGGTGTGTGTGTGTGTTATGTAAAAAACCAAAACCCACAATAATGTTTATTTTCTTTAATTCCTGCAGATGAGGTGATAGACATCTGTTGTTTGAAAGAATAATTGTCTTCCACTTTCTGTTTCAGAATACAACCCCAGACAACATAATATTTTAGAACACTGAGATCCACCATAGCTATTGAAATAATCACTTGGGCTGTATTCTTCTGGGCTGTCATTTGGAAACTGTGGCAAGTTCAATTCATCACATTAAAAGTATTATTCTTCTGCTTAAAATTAACCACAGGCATGAGTTTTCTGACCTGGAGGAAAGGAAGAAGGAGACAGGTCAGTGGAAGAGAGGTACGATTAGAATTCAGAAGATTTATCATTAGATATCAGGCTAAAATATTCAAGTAGTTTTGTTTCCACTGCACTTCTAGGGTAAACTATTTGAATTCCTAGTCCTTAGTAAACACCAAAATATCAGTAATCAGTTCTAAGAAGACATCTATGTGGAAATGAAATCAATTGAATATTGTTTTCAAAGACAGCACTGTTGGCAGTGGATTGAACTCCATGAATGCTAATGCTAAAATGAATCAGTGAGCCTTAAAGATGTTGCTAGATTCCACCCCACCCCACATATACACACCACACATTCCATTAAATGTAGTACCTCTGTAGTACCTCTGTTTAGGTTTGTGAGCACAGAATGTCTCAGAACCAAATTTTAGAAATGTTGTGGTGGTTATAGACATATTCTTTAGGGCTACAGTTCAAGGAGTATTTTAATCTTATAAGACAAAACAGAAAGAGGACTAGAGATGAAGCAGACAAATTTTTCAAATTCAGTTTCTCTCAGTTTCTTATTATTCCCGTCTTCATTTTTTTTCATTTTCTTCATTGGTTTGTCATTTTTGAAAAATCTACGTAAAAATCTGAATGCGTATTCTTGTACATTTAGATTTGTATGTACATTTTTATGCACTTTTCTTAATATAATGCATTCTGTGCCTTATTTTCTTTTTTGAGAGACTTTGAACACTTTCCCTAATAAATAAATTTTGTATGTATTTTTTATGTGGGCACCATGAACTGTATTGCTTAACTCAGAGAACTGTGAGTACCAAAGGGTAATTGTGTTTCAGAGTACCCAGTGAGCTGGAAAATGTGAATTTTGTCAGTTTTGCATTAAAATTCTAGTTAGACTGTCACAAGAATGAAGTTCACTGCCTAGCAGATTGATGCAATTTGCAAAGCAACACAAGCAAGGAGTAGAGAAAAAAACCAAGGTAATCTCTGCAGTAGAAATAGATGCACACTTCAGCCCAGTGAGTTGGAAAATGTGAATTTTGCAGGTTTCACTTTAAAACTCCAGTTAGACAAATTTCTCCCTCAGTCCCTCAGCACTGTTGAAATTTGTGGCATTGCTCTACATTTACAGCAAAAGTAAGTGTATTGCACACTCTCCCACATTATCCTGTAAATATTATTACACTATGGCCATTTCCGCACTACGCTGTAATAGTGCTATTATTTCTCTTTCAACATTCCGTGGAATTCTGGGGTTTGTAATTTACTGAGGTCAAAAATCTCTCTGGCTAAGAATTCCAAAGGCCCCTCCCTAAACTGCAAACCTCAGGATTCCACAGGATATTGGAAGTGGAATAATAGCACTAGAACAGTGTAGTGTGGAAATGGCCTATATTATAATAATTTACAGAGGACAATCACTGAGCACGTTAGAGAGCAGACTGCTTTAAAGGGTTTATCCAACAGAATTCAGAAATCGTGGAACAGATTTCCCTAGTTTCTTTCACCACCACTCTGTATGTTCCCTTCTCCCCGACTACCAGCTTGAGAGAGTTTAGGGCTGCAGGAGAAAAGAGAGCAAAGAAAAGTCTAATTCTATGAGCAGAAATCCACTTGTACAAGTCTGAGTTTTACCTATTAATATGATAAAGATATATCTTGTATATATCTTTTCCTTTTCCTCCATAAGTTGAGGGGCCAAGGCTGAGATCCTGCATTGGGAAATGTATCATAAAGCTCCACCCAGGCAGAATACACCCCCCTCCTCATTCCTACAGGACTCACCTTCCTTCTGCTGGGGCCCCTCCTCAATGGCCATTCTGTGGCTAGTGGAGATGGGGGGCTATCAAAAAAAGCACATGGCTATGTCCTTATAACCAAACATACAACAACATCGTCCTCCTGGACCTCCAAAGGACTTCCAAGAGGTATAGAAGTGTACCTTTGACATTCTACATCTGGCTATAGTAGCCAGATGCCCGCACTCTGTACTGGCCATTGAATGGCCATACAGTGCCAGATAGAAGGTTGGCAAGTCTTGCTGAAGTTTAGTTGCTGTACCAGAGAGGTAGTGGCATTCTCCCTTATGATGACCAAAAAAGTTCAATGCATAAGCATAACTTTCAGTTGTACCTGCATAAATTGCTAGAAACAGGTTTAATGTTGCTTCTTTTTATGCATGGCTTTGTTTTTCCTACCAGGTATATTCTTAAAAATAATGGATGAAATGAATCTTTGTAACTCATGTAATTTTTTTTTAAATTGCCCTGATGGATTTTTTTTTCCTTGCTCTAAAGTCTATTTTAATTATCTCTATCTTGCAGTAAATTCCCCTCCCCGCAATTCTAGAGTTTGAAGTGTAACATTATGGGTGTACTCAATGAACTAAAGAATGTTGTAGGAGGGGAGGTAAGAAGAGCTGTAAAACTAATTGGTGTCCAACATGTCTTGGGCTGTGTTTAATTTTCTTGAGGGGGAAAGAGGTCAAGAATGGAATGAAGTCAATGAAAACTAGTATGGGACACACAGGAAAAGTGGAAAGTGGAAATGGCCAGCATTAAAGGGTCAATAAATAGCCTAGGGACAGGAAATGAACTTTAAACAAAGTATAAAGTGGTATTCTACCCACATTTGGGAGTTGTTAAAATTAGTATTAAAAGAAGGCAACTTAAATCACCAGATGTTCTTTGCATTTAAACTTTTACCATACTTTTTGTTTATTGGAAAACATGAGTAACGCTCAGATTCCATGTGCTCACACAATTAGGGAATCAATGTTTCAATGGAAATGGTCACATTTATTTAAATATTTCATGTGACCTAAATGTGACTGGAGCAATCAGCTTCCTGTTCTACTTGAACAATCTTGTTCTTGGAAAATGCCACAAATGCCACAAAGGAAATATTAATTTCCCCTAAACTTTCGCCAAAGAAATTATTCCTGTCACCAAACAAGCCAATTTATAATTGCAGACAGACAACATACTGTGCTAGTGTTGTGCTTCCCAGCTTCAAAATTCACAGGAAAGGTCTAAAAAATTGACTCAGAATGGCCTAGTTTCGGAGTCTGTCTCACTCTCACAGGCAATTTATCATTAGGAATTCCTGGCCAAAGCTGAACAACAAATTGTGTGGGTGCCATCTGGTGTATGTATCTTCTTCAATCTACCAAAAAAAAAAGAGAGAGAGAGAGAGAGAAGTCATTTTGTGATACCTTTACAGTTTCATCCATTGACCTCTAATAATCTTTTTGTTAAAAAAGAAAAGAAATTTGCATGATCTTTAAATGTCTTGTTGGCAACATTTATTCTTAGCTGAAAGTTTATTCGATTCCACAGGGATGAAAATTCTTCCTAACCTTGTTACAGTAATCCAGCCATATGTAAGCAAGGTTCATCTACAAAATGTGAGGTTTTCACCCTGAAACCTTTCCAGTCTGATGTTTCCTCTGCCTTATTTGTGCTCTCTGTGTCTTCACCATCAGTCTACCATCATTTGTGGTAGAAGAAAAAGCATTTTAATCAGGCCTGTTACCCAACAAGGCCACCCCCAATACACAAGAGACATCAAAGTGGCATCACAGGTTGAACCATGCTCTGAAGACCCTATCAAGCCAACTTTTCAGCAATGCATGATGAAAAGCAATCCTAAATCTGAGTTCAGGGACAAGTATACATAGGATGTCAGTCCCAGATTACAGGAGCAAGATCTGTGTAGTGATGGCAGCCTCAGAACACTAATTTTCAACTTCTCTTAGCCCTTCTGAGATAGTTCTAAACATTTTGCCATAGGTTGTTCTTTCAGTAGCACATGTATTATCTGAATCAACCAGATGATCTTTGAATAATTTGGGAAATAACTCTCAATATATGAAGCCAAACATTCCAGGAACAAAGAACAGTAAACTTCTTGGCAGGTTAAACATTTGACCTTGCCAGGTTACATAAGAACCTAAGAAGAGCTCCAAATTCAAGGAACTGCAATAGCAGTAGTACTAGTGATTGATACTCCGTCCTCTATGAAATGGAGGTCGATTATCCCCACAGTCAGGAAGCCTGTAAAATTACAGTAAGAGAAATATTTGAAGATCTCTTTTGGAGAATGCAGTTATGGATCTAAGAAACTGGGTTAATGGGAGATATTCCCAGAGTCTAAGCTTCTGGTTTTGGGACCTCCTCCATTTAGGTTACTCATAGGCTCAGAGCTTAGGAACTCTGCATTCCCCACTAGGGATGTTCAGCAGTCATCCTAGGAACTATAGCCCAAAAAGTAACTTTTCCAAGATCTGTTTATGTATCAGTAAGGCAACAGCATCAGAGCATTTTCCACAATCAGTGCTGACCAAGATAGCAGCCAAAAACACAATTATGAACATTCCCCTGTCCATTAAGAGAAAAATTCATTACAAAACACCAAAATTCAACAAAATTCCAACAAAAAGCCTTAAAATAGAGCCCTAAAGATAAGGACGCTGTGGGAAACTTGTCTGTGGGGACTGATTGATTGCATTAACCTCCCACCTTTCCTCCAAGGTGAGAGGAATGGTGGCGTAGATAATTTTCTCCCATGCCAAGTATTCTTTGCAACAACCCCATGAAAGTCGTTTAGTGAGCAAAGCCTAGAATGCTGCTCTGAGAAATAATTCAATAATGTTGATCATTAGAAATTAGAAAATTAATTCACTAGCATAAATTGCCTTGGATCCCATCCTGGAAGTAAGGTGGGGCATACATTCAATCAATAAACGAACAAAATAATAATAACTGAAATAGTTTAGAAATAGTTTGCCATTAATCAACTTACTGTCAGAAATATTGGTGTGGAGCCAGGCCACGTGATTTGCAGAGAATGGTATAGAGGTACTGATGAGACTACATTTTGTTACTTGCTCTCCTTGAAAAGGTCACTATTTGCCCTTTCAAAGTTGCCTTCCTCAAACTTGGCATTTTTCCTCACATGGACTACAAGGCCCATAATATGATTGTAGCTTGAGAATCAAGGAAATCTAGTCTATCTGGGAGCTGTCAGGGCAGGAAAGGCAGTTCCAGAGCATGGGAGGAAGCTCATCTTACAGCCTCTTCAGTTTCATTTGTTACCCATCTGCGTCTCTCTCTCTCTCTCAATCTCCTTTCCTCCCCCACCAACATGTACACTTCACTCACTCCTCAAATACTTTGTTTGTTAAAGGTTAATGGGGAGTGATTTATTTCAGTTAGAGAGCACTGACCCACTGCAAGGGCAACAGTGAGAGAATAGCTACAAAATTTGGTCAGTGAATCAGGATAGGGGAATTCCTAATCTGAAATTTTTGAGTCACTGAGAGCAAATAGCAAATATTTCTGCACAACTGTATCACTACACCCTTTCTGTCTCCCCATGCCCAGTGAAGAAGTGTGGTCTGAGAAGGTTAGTGGTGGAATACAGATTTTACATTCGGAGACCAGAAGCCTGAAATGTAGCTGATGGCATCTGCAGGTATCTAACTAGTTGGCTTTTCCTTAGTCCCATCTTACTGTAACTGTATAATCAAAAGAGGTCATTAAAAAGAAAGAAGAGGGGTGGCAAAAAAAACAGAATGGGAAAGGTAGGGAGAAAGGGGGTGGAAGCTAAGAGAGAAAGAAATGGGGGGGTGATTAAAAAAAAACTTTTTACTTAATTATTCAAGAGCCTAGCATTGTATGAGTCATACAGTCAGCCCTCCACATTTGCAGGTTTCACTTTCATGGGTGTGATTATTTGTGAGTTTCTTCAACTCCTGCCCCCTCCACCTCAGGTGCTTCTTTGGCAGAGGAATCTTCCTTCTCAGTGGTTTTGATCAGGCTGCACAGCCTTTTAAACCACCACCTCTCTGTGACCCTTCTCTTCTACCACAACAGCTGCCTGGCCAGCTAAGGACAGCTCGCAGCTTAAATTCTCAGCACCACAAACCCTCTCCTAATGCCCCCCAACACCCAAGGAAGGAGGTTTGCAAGAGAGAGGAAGTATAGGAAGCCAACCCACCTTCTTTCCCTCTTTTTTCCCTGACCTGGTTTGGATCCAGTGTGTCTGTTCCCTTCACCATGGCTATTTCCACATTAGACTGTTATAGCGCTATTATTCCACTTTCACCATATTTATTTGCAGTTTCGGGAGGGCTACATGCAGAACTGGCTCCTGTCTCAGCTCCTCCCCCCCCCCAGCCACACACACATTTTGATATTTGTGGTTTTTGTACTTTTGAGGGGGTCCTTTGACCCCCAACCTTAGTGATTGGGGGGGGCAATTCTACACTAAAGAAATACAAAGTAGTTCACTGCCATTTACCTCAAATGATATTCTAGTGTATATTATACAGTAACATACAATAGAAATGAATGCAGAATATAATAAATGGAGGGTGGAGTTATTGAAAAGAGCGTGCTCCTGTACCTTGAAAGACTCCAAACATTTTCCTTTCAATGAGGTCCACTGAGGCTGCACCTTCCATTTGGCCTAAAAGGCCTTACAGCCTAAAGGCTTTTCTACAAGAGCTCCCAAAATATTACATGATTATTGTATACTATACCACCATATACAATAGAAACCAGTCCAGAACATAATCAACAGAGGAACAAAAATTACAAAGAGTCACAGTGCATTCCCAGAAAGATTCCAAACACTTCTACCATGCAAGATGGTCCCTTTTTACGGCTTAACTTTTATTTTTTTAAAAAAGCCCATCTCCTCTGAGTAGAGTTAACAAGAGGCCTTTTTGATTGCCTGGGTGGGAAAGGGGTTGCTGGTCCTCTGAGATGATCCTGGTGCTTTCCCCTTTCTGTGGAATGACTCTCAGCTTATTCACGAGGAATGTCAAAATCCATGATTTTGGCCCCAAAACCTGTCCTCAATATATATGTGAAATCATCTTATACACAAGTATGTATGGTATGAAGACCTGAATATCTTGGCCAGGGAGTCACTAAAGTAAGCAAGAGGTATCTAGTTTTATTCTAATTTTTCTTTTGCTTGTAATTTTAAATTGTTCATGCACTTGATTCTTTTTAAACGATTCATAATAAAACATGGTTAGCTACACTGGCCTGCTAATAAGATGCTTTAAAAAATAATTTTGAGTACCTGTCTTAGTGTATTATCAGAGGTACAGTCAGAAATCCCAAGTAAGAGTTGCTGTGTTGTTCTGTGACCAAGGCAGTTCTGGCTTATGGTGAGTCTAAGGCAAAATTATCACAGAGGTTTTCTAGAGGCTGAGAGTTGCATGCTGTGTCCAAGGTCACCCAGTGAGTTTCCATGGCCAAGAGGGGAACTGAACCCTGGTTTCCAGGGTTGTAATCCAATGCTTAAACCACTACATCATGTTGGCTCTCAAGAAAGACAGCATCTCCATTATATGAAGCTTTCATATAATACCTGCCAGAGCTAAAAACTAAAAACTAGCAACTAGACGAAGATTTCTCCACTTGTCCCTAGCAAAGTGGAAAACAAAGAAACTATTGGAGAGCAGGGGGAGTCTCTCTTGTGTATGTGTGCTTAAAAACTAGGCTCTCTGATGAAAAGATAAAAACTTGAGCTATGGGAAAAAAGTATGCATGTTCTTCTGCACTGTACTTCTCACACATTTTTCTTAAATGCATGGAATGTTGACTGAAAGGGCTTATCTTGAAAGTCAGCAGGGTAGCTGGAATGCAGTTCTGCAAAACCTGGCCATCCTTCAGCAAGAGTGGGTGGATTTTCAGCACAGCAAATGTTTATGTATTATGAAGTGTTTGCCATAGCGACAAAGTTTGGTGAAACATCCCAGTAACCACAAACGGGAAGCCCTTACAGATTGTTCTGATTATTCATGCCCACAGCTTAGTCTCTCTCTCCTCCTCTGTGTCTGAGTGTGCTCCTATACATTATTCCCAGTGACATTTTATCCTCACAAAATCCAGTGAAGAAGCTTGTATGGTAATATCCCTGGATTGATGTAGCATGTGTTCTGAATCTAAAGCTATCATGTGGAAGCATGAGTTTTAGAGACTTCTTTCATTCCTTTTACAATGGGCCATTTGCAAAAAGCCAGTTTGCATAAGCCCAGAACATAAATGTAAGTATTCATCAAAATACACTTGGCTTATGTGAAGTTCTGTGTGCCTACTCAGAACAGGAGTAACTCTCTGTTTATGTGCATGTGTCTACCTGCATCCTCCTCCTACCTCTCCCCATGAACTGAAGTCACTATCTTCAGAAGATAGGTGTGTTCTGAAGAATCAATGCAAGCAGTGATATGGCTGAAGAGATTCCTTCCCACCTACACTGATTTCACACTGAGAGCCAACTGGAACTTGCCTTCAAGTACATTAAAGCATCAGGATTGTTCTTTGTTGTTAAATGCCTTCAAGTTGACTTCGACTTATGGTGACCCTATCATCAACAGCTCTGCTCAGGTCTTGCAGACTCAGAACCATGGCTTCCTTGATTCAATCTATCCATTTGTAATGTGGTCTTCTTTTCCTACTGCCTTCTAACTTATCAAGCATTATTGTCTTTTCTAGTGAGTCCTGTCTTCTCTATGATCTGGCCAAAGAACGACAGTCTCAGTTTAATCATCTTGGCTTCTAGGAAGCGTTCAGGCTTGACTTGGTCTGGGACCCATTTATTTGTCTTTTTAGCAGTCCGCATTAGCCGTAGAACTCTTCTCCAGGACCACATTTCAAAGGAGTTGATTTTCTTCTTGTCAGCTTTCTTCACCGTCCAGCTTTTACAACCATACATAGAGATTGGGAATAGAATGGCATGGACAATCCTAACTTCAGTAATCAATAAAGTATCTTTACACTTCAGGATATTGTCTAGTTCCTTTATAGCTGCCTTTCTAAATCCTAGCTTTCTTCTGATTTCTTGACTGAAGTCTCCATTCTTATTAATGACTGAGCCAAACATGGACAATTTTTAATTATTTGAATGTCTCCATTGGTTTCTTAATGTTTAACTGTAAACCTGCCTCTGCACTTTTTTTGTTGACTTTCTTCAGTAATCATTCCAAGTCTTTGCTATTTTATATTAGTAGTATGGTGTCATCTGCATATCTTAAATTGTTGATCTTAACTCTTCCAGTTTTCACATCTCCTTCTTCCAAGTCTAATCCTGTCTTATGTATCATATGTTCAGCATACAGGTTAAACCAATAGGGTGATAAAATGCAGCCTTGCCTGATTCCCTTGCCAATGGAGACGATTCCATTTTCCAAATTCTGTCCCGAGAGTAGTCTCTTGTCCTGAATATAGATTGTGCATCAGAACAACTAAATATTGTAGCACTCCCATTTTTTTAAGAGCAACCTCTTCTGAAATTCTTTGATGTGCTTCTTTATACAATGTGTGTTTGCAATATGGTCCCTAGTGCCTCGTCCTTTCCTGAACAGAGCTTAGACATCTGGCATTTCTCACTCCAGTATATGGTAAAAGTGTATCTTTCTAGCATCACAATACTTGCATGTGAAGTCAATGCAATGATCCTGTGGTTACTGCATTCCCTGGTGTCACCTTTCTTGAGTATTGGAACGTATATCACGTGTTTCCAATCTGTGGGCTATTGTTTTATTTTCCATATTTGTTGACAGATTTTAGTTACAACTAGAGTAGATCGTGTCTCTGTAGCTTGAAGCAGCTTTATTGGTATGCCATCTGTTTCTAGTGATTTATTTCTCCCAAGTGCTCTGAGTGCAGTTTGCACTACATCTTCAAATGCTTCTTCCTTGAATGAATCTGTCGTTCTTTCATCTCTTTTATATAGCACTTCAGTGTATAGTTGGTTTAGTGTTCTTCTTTAGCTTTATTCTAATATTAGATATCAGCAGTCCATAATCTGTGCCACAATCTGCTCCTGTTTTTTTTTCTTTTTTAAGAGAGAATGTTGCTCCTCCATCTTCTACCTTCAATTATGTAGTTTATTTGATTTGTACATTGGCTGTCAGGTAATGTCTGTGTATACAGTCACCTCTTTCATTGCTTGAAGAATGTGTTTGCGATAAACAAACTGTTGGCCTTGCAAAATTCCATTACTTGCTCTCCTGAGTTATTTCTTGATCCTAGGCCAAATTTTCCTACAATCTTTGATTTTGCTCTGCTCCCTACTTTTGTATTCCAATTGCATATAATTAACAAGAAGTCCTGTTTTGGTGTGTGATCAGTTTCCTCCTGGACTCCAGCACAGAATCTATCTTCTTCTTCTGCCTATATAGATGGAGCATAAACTTGGGTTCTGGTTATATTGATGGGTTTTCCCAGAAGTCTTATTGATATGATTTGGTCAGACTTTGCATTATATCTGTTGACTGCTTTTGCTAAATCTTTCTTCACTATTTCACCCCATTTCTTCTTAGATTTTCATTTCCTCAGTAAAATACTGTGTAATTATCTGATTCAAAATGTCCCATTTCTGTCCACTTTAGCTCACTCACCTCAAGTATTTCAATGTTTGTACATTCCATTTCTTGTTGTACTATGTCTAGTTTACCCTGATTCGTACTTCTCACATTCCATGTTCCTATAATACGTGTTGTACAACTGCAGACTTTCCTTTCACCTCTGAGCATGTCAACAGCTGAACATCCTTTTGGTTTGAGTCCAGTTGCATTATTTGCCAAAGCACTAGTTGTAGTTGTCGACTGCTCTACCCCACTAGATAGCTGAGTGCCATCTGACCTGGAAGTCTCGTCTTCTGACACTATCTCTTGCTTCATTTTGGATTGTCTCATCACAGGGCTTTCATGATAAAAGACATTCAAAAGGGGTTTACAATACCTTCTTCTGTGCAGTACTAACAATTATTAGCTATGGTGCCACTTTCATTTTCTCTGAGAGTTTGTCTGCCAATATCATCCCCCACTACTGCTGCTGCCCAGTAACTGTTTGGCACTTTTAGGAACATTTAGGTTCTCTGACATGGGGGCACTTCTGCTGTCTGTGTAGCCTTTTGACTCACAAGAGGACACAATCCCACCACCATAGAAAGGTTGGCTTTGGGTTTAACCTACCAGTGTGTGCTCAGGAGTACTAAACCAATAGCAACATTATGCATTCTCAGGGCTTTTGCTTAAGGTGTAGATCCAGCCATTGTTGTTGTGTGGCCTCAAGTTGTTTCCAACTTATGGCAACCCTCAGGCAAATCTATCATGGGGTTTTCTGGGGCTGAGAGTGTGTGATGTGCCCATGGTGGGCTTCCGTGGCTGAGCAGGGAATTGAACCCAGGTCTTTGGGGTTGTAATCCAGTGCTCAACCACTGCCCCATGCTGGCTCACAGATCCAGCCATATAGAACCAAAATGCCCACACAGGCTGGGCAGGCTGGGGCTGAATATGTCAAAATATTTTCCTGAACTGCGGACTTTTGTTATTAAGCCAGCTGCCTCACAGGATTAGACTGAGGGCTACAACTCATCTGTTCTTCATTCTGTCAAAGAGAAAAATATTAGTGGGAGGTAATTTTTAAGTAGACAGAGGGCTGAAAAGGACCAACATCTTCTTCACACTAGTTGTCACTTACAGCTGTTTTTCATTTAAACAAAATCTGATGCGTAGGTGTGCGAGTGGGACCATCAGTGAACATCACTTGTACAGTAGCCCCTCCACGTTCGCAAGGGTTCAGGGCACAGAACTCTTGCAAAAGTGGAAAAACCACAAGGAACCCCTCCCGATGACAGCATTTAATTCCCCTATGGAGACCCCTCTCCCATTTGCGAGCATGTGGCTCGCAAATTATCAAATTTACAAAGGTCAAACCCTTGATTGTGAAGGGAGGACTGTATAATTGGCCCTAGTATACAGTGGAAAAGCCATCATTAAAATCTACAGAATTCTGACAACACACAATTATCTGCCTGATACAGGGCTTTCCCCCTCCTCCCTCACTTCTCTTCCTCCCTCTGCCACCTACTACCTTTAAGAGGAAGGAAACAGGGGAAAAAAGGAGAAACATAAACCTTTTGGTAGGACTTCTAGATGTGGTCTTGCTCCATCCTGGGTATCCAGGTCTGGCCAGAAATGCTTTTAATCATCCACACCTGGAAAAACTAGAGGCCTCCCCGCTGTCTGACTTTTCTGTAACAGAGAATTGGTCACAGTCATTCATGTCCTTCTCATATTTACTACTGTTACATTCTGCTCTGGGTGAACGTACCTTTGAGTACAGGAAGCATCAGGTAGCTTCTGATAGGATTCAGACCCAAACAGAATATTCTGCTAGCTTTTGCTCAGCTGCACAGTTTTCTAATTTACTTGAAGTTCACTTCAAAGCACTGTCCCCCTCCCCCCACCAAACAAACCTGTCCAGCAAAAGTTCATACCTGCACGGAAGGGCATCTTCAGTCAAGACATATTCTCTGCCAGAAATTGAAAAGAGTACCTTTTGGGGACTACAACATAATGGCCAGTGGCCCTCAGCCAGTAACTTTTTCACCATTTCCTCTCTGTGTGGAATAGGCCTCTGCCACAATTTGGCCCTTTCCAGACGTGTGGAAAGAGCCACACGAAAACAGGACTCACCGGATTTCCTGAGCGTCCAGGTGAGTCTGTCGCGACGAGGAGCAGCGCGAGCTCGTTGCTCCGCACTGCTCCAGCATCCAAAATGGCAGCTTCCAGTTGGTGGAGGCTCTCCACCAACCAGAAAAGCTTGCCAGCCAAAAGCCCACTCCTGGAAGATCTGCAGGCATGCACTTGCACGCGCCTGTAAACCTGCTCCGGAGCGGCACGGAGTCGCGCGCTTGGTGCTTTTTAAAAACCTCTAAAAACCAGTATCGGTCGCGCAGAACTGAACTGAGGTATGGAACTACAAAAAGTAGTCTGTCCCAGTCCACTCTACGGTGCAGAAGACCTCCGTCGGAGGTCGCTCTGCACCATTTTAAAAGCTTGCGGAAATGGTCCTTGATTTAATGATTTTAACCTTTCTGCCTATTTTTACTGCTTGCTTTTAGAAGCCTTCACTGACCTCGGTGCCTTGGTTGCACAGTTTGGAACTTTTATAAATAAATGTATTTTCAGAATCACAAGCTGTTTATTCATTATCCCTTAAACAGCACAATGGGATTTACTTCCAAGTAGAGGCTATTCATTTTAAGCTCCCTTGTGAAAAAAGAATGCTGAAGCATTTGCAATAATGGGAAGTAGATATCTGTGTATAGATTCCACTAGTTTTTTTAAATCATTTTATTCAAATTCACATATAAAACAAACAATTATAACTGTAAATTTACATGAATTATTTTTGATCTTCCAAGCTGATCTAGATTTCATTTTCTGTATCTCTTAACATGTTTATATTAATGTACCACATTAAAATGATAGCATTACATGTTAGTTCTTGCACTTCCATCTCCACATTCCAGTTCCATGGTATGTATCCAGTTGCTCCCTCACTGATTATCTTGACCATGAATTACTCATTTACATCTGACAGTACCCAGCAATTACCCATTACAATTTGCCATTCTTTTTGAATCTCATCGTCTGATTCCCCTTTTAATCTCTGGGAGACTATATCTGCATTTCTATTTTCAATGAATGTTCCCCACCATTGCTCTATTGTGGGTATTTGCTGAGTTTTCCAAAGCTTGGCATATTCAATATGAGCTGTTGTTATCCTATAAAGTATTATTCTCCAATACTTCTTTATACTAGTATCTTCAAATACATTTGTCATATTTAACAAGTACAATTCCAGTATCTTAGCAAACTGAACTTTTATTAGAGCACAAATTTTGTTATGTATTTCACTCCAATACTTTTTAGCCTTAGGACATGTCCACCACATATGAAATATCGTACTGACCTCTTTCTGACATTTCCAACAAAGACCAGTACCTGTATTATAAATCTTTTTTAGTTTGTCTGATGTCATGTACCATCTATGAAACAGCTTATAATAGTTCTCTTTCAGATTCTGGGCTACTGTAAATTTTTGTGTTCTTTTCCAACTCTGTTCCCAGGAATCTAGTAGAATTGAATGTCTGATATTTTGAGCCCACAAAATCATTGCTGACTTAATTGTTTCTTCTTGCCTTTCCTGCTGTATTATTTCTTGATATATATGAGATAGTAAATGAGGCGGATTTTCGAACAACCATTTGATCACTCCAGTTTTCTCTTTTGATTCTATTCCATATGTTTTTAAGTCCATCTGAAATCTTTCAGTTAACTGTCTGTAAGGGAACCAACTTAATGTTATTCCTTCTTGTTCCAGTTTTTCTCTTGTTTTAATTTTAAACTTATTTGAAATTGACTTCTCTAATATATCTTCATATCGCAACCATTTATCTGTTTCAGTCCATCTTCCGAAAAATGCTTCCTGAGGGGACACCCATGTGGGGAGCTGCCATATGTTTTTAATCTTATATTCATTCCAAATTTTCAAGAACGATTTTCTAATATAATGGTGATAGATTCCACTAGTTTAACATATGAGATCCAGTGGATATCACAACCGGTCAATTTTTGAAACCTTACTTGAAAGCAAAAACTTGCTAGTTTTGGGAGAAAAGAAACCTACAGTTTCTACTAGGCAGATTTAGTTTATCTATGGTCAAACTATGGCCCTTTCTGCACGATGTCGCTGTCTCATTTCTGCCACAGGATGGCAGCGGTCATCAGGTCACACTTCTGCATGACGTTGTTGCTGTCCTGCTGCCATTCTGTTGCGGAGTGTCATGCTTGCACAGTTTTCACAAAACAGAAAAAATCTGTTTTGCGTCTGCGATCACGCAGTGCTCCCGTCACTTCTGGGCATGCGGAAGCTGAGGAAGCATATTGGTGACACTTCCTTATGTAGCACAGTAATGAAAAAAGCCTGGCTGCACTGCAGAAAGAAGACGTGGCTCCATTGCATTCTCTTCCACATGGACTGAGCGGGTGCAGAGGGAAGCATTGCTGACACGCTCCCTTCTGGACCCAGGACTGCAGTGAGACGATGTGGAAGAGCGTCGTTGTGTGGAAATGGCCTGAGTTTATGTATTGTACAATGCAAGTTGATGAGTTTTCTGTCCTACTCCCAAGACAAGTTCTTTGTCAATTAATTTCTTTTTTTCCAGTAATTCAGGTATAACTACATTACATTTGTAACTGAACAAATTATAATATTGCTCCTTTTAACAAATTTAACAAATTTCTTTTTATAGCTACAGGGTGTGGTGTCACTGAATGTAGAGGTGGAATATCACAAGATAAACTTTCTGTTGCTGCTTCATTTTCTACTGTCAGTTTTGAGGATACAACGAGGTAATCAAGAGGAAATTGGTTTTTGTATGACTGGTCAGCTAATTGACTCACTCAGTTCCCCTCCCCTACAAAAAGTAACAACTAATAACTTTGAAGGGCATTGGGAATTTAATATTTCTATATAGCGGTATTTATAAACCCTTTCTAATATTTATATTTTTTAGGAAAAAATCTTTTCTTTTCCTAATGATTGTTTGTTTTGTAGTTGAGGGCAATATTGATAAAAGAGAATGGAATAGGATTTTTTTAATAAGTCATTTTATTATTCCTTCTCTTATCTTTTAAATTGCGGAAGGTGCTACTGTGGTTTATTAATTAAGACTGAAACCTCACCATTGGGGAAGTCTAAATTTTTTCCTCTAAATTACTCTTTGTTTATGTGCGTTGTTATTATTAGATTGTAGTTCATTCCTTCTTAATGTGTTTTTCTTCTTTCTTGATATGTTGCTCTTTATCACTATGTTTTTATGTTTGTTTTGTTGTCCCTTCATTTTCCCTTTTGTGTGTGTGTATGCTTTAAATTGGTAAAAATATAAATTTTAAAAAAAGGAAATATAAATTTAACCGGTTACTTTGGGAACTGGAACCTAATTCAAAACTGGTATTTAGGGCTTTATCACACAAGATAGATAAATTGCAAATACAGCAGAATAATAGCATCTTTGGCTGGGACTTATGACATGACTTTGTTCCTCTTCTGTTGTTGTCACGTTGGATGCAATTTGGAAAGAGTTTCTTTTACAAAGGAGGTCAATCACAGATTAATCTGTGAATGACCTCCTTTGTAAAAGAAATACTTTCCAAATGGTTTTCCTTCACATGAACAAGAAAAAAGGAAAGAGGCAATGTGACAAGCCCCAGACAAAGATGCTATTACTCTGTTGTATCTGCGATTTATCTGCCTTGTGTGTTAAAGCTCTAAGTACTTATTACTAGAATGAACTGTTACTTAAAAGAGGTCTGTACATTTGGGGCTCTGCTAGTGCATAGTTGGGATATCTGAGATGCAGAGCTGAAGGAAAGAAAAGCGAAGAAAAATAGCAATTTTAGGGGAAATACTTATGACATGGAGAAATAGAGGGCTACTAAAATGGTGAGAGTTAGGTGGCACCAAAACACAAAAGAGAGCCTTCTTAACAGGAAGCAAATCAAAAGGAATTCTTTTTTTGGAGGTAGAATAACATTTTAAATGAAATTAACAGAAAAACCCTGTTCTCTCACGTGAACTTTGGCAGGATTAAATGAATTCTTATCAGGCGTTCTCTTATCTGGGTACCACTGAAGTTTTGTGAGAGTTTTTTCTCCAGCAGCTGCTGTTTAGTTAGATAAGTAGATGAATGAATAGAGGGCAGGTGCAGTGATCAGAGGAGCATGAGAAAAAAATTCCCATGAAAAGTAGCATTGTGTATTTGCATGTGAGTGCCTTTCTGCACTACACTGTTATAGCGCTATTATTCCACTTTCAACCTCCTGTGGAATCCTGGGGTTTGCAGTTTAGGGAGGGGCCTTTAGAATTCTCAGCCAGAGAGCTCTTTGGCCTCAGAAAACTACAAACCCCAGAATTCCACCGGATGTTGAAAGTGGAATAATAGTACTATAACAGTGTAGTGCAGAAAGGCCCTATATATTACCAAGATCTGCTAAGCCTAAACCAAAACAGAGTTACAGAACTCCAAAAAGTCTTATTGGATATTGTAGCTCAAACATAAAGCTAAAACTGCATGATGAACATTAGTGAAACTTTGCACTTCATACTTCTTGACACCGTGAAATGCTGAGCAATTCCAGTGGCATCTAATGTCTGTGTCCAACACTAATATATCTGAAAGAAACTAAAAGTTGCAGGTGGAGTTCTATTGGGGCTGAACGGCCACCATTTTACCTCAGAGTTCTCCTCAGATAGTCTCCTAGGGCAATTTGACTGCTCCCCACCCCTATATATGCATGCACACACACAGAGGGAGAGGGAGAGGGAGAGGGAGAGGGAGTGGGAGTGGGAGTGAGTGAGAGTATTAAGATTATCCTGGAGGGAAGTTTGCAATGCAAGACCAGGAGAGGAAGATACTGTTTTAAAAAAGACCACCACGGCTTGGGCAACTGACTTTTGGACTACAACTCACAGAATCCATGCTGGCCAAGGAATTCTGGGATTTGTAGTACAAAATGTAACTTTTCCAAGCTGTATAAAATACCCCATTGCATGCAAGGCAAGGACCTGGGATTTTTTACCCTCCTGTAGTCTGTAAAGCTGCTGCTGCTTCCTTCTCCTCTTCGTCCTCCTCTTTCACACATCCCCAGCATCTGCCTGAGCCAGCTACCTCACCCTGCCTAATGGTAGAGCCAGCCCTATTATACATAGCAATGTCATAAGCACCAGAGGATTCTTGGGTCCTGGCCAGGGTGAGCAACTGGTTATATTACACATCCCTTCTGCAAAATCTGGCACATGTCCCTTGCAGCATAACATAGGCCCTTTGTGGAGGGGACATCTTGAAGGAAAACTCTGTGATATTCTGACACTCAGGGCTGTGCCGTAAAGTTAAATACTGCAGGGAGTCATTATACTTGGCTGCACAGTGAAGACAGCAAAGAAAAGAGGATGGAAAAGCTTAAAAGTCACACTAAGGTTAAAACGAATGCATCACAGCAAATTAATCCTTAGCATCTGACCAGGGGGAGTGTGGCTGAAGTCAAAGGAAAATAAAAGTCAGTTAAAGTGTGATAGAAAGGTATAAAACAATTCATTAGGTTTCTTATGTCTGTCCTCTTTAGCCTTTCAGTTTTCTTATGTGTGCTTTGTAGCTGGTGGTGGAGGACCTAAGGTCCCTGCATAGGAAAATTTTCTTCCCATTCAGTGGGATGCGTGTGTGTGTGTGAGAGAGAACAGAACATAATGTTCATGGCAAACTTAGTTCTTCCAAGTTTGAGACTAAAGTGTAATGTATCTAATAAGAAACTCTGTTTTAAAATCTACTTATAGAAAAAGTTGCTGATAATTGAACAACAAAGTGTTACTGCAGTTTCTAGCTGGACTTGGGGGATACCAGATATCATTTTGATATCAATAATTTGGCCTTCCTCACCTATTCCTTCCCACGTGCTTCCCGAGGCCCCCGGACAAGCGCACAAACAGGCTCAGTCACTAGTCGCTGTAATATTCCAAATCGATACAGGCAGGCCAGAAATAGCCAAACTGCCGCTTCAGGAGACCTCACAGCAAGTACCTTATTATGTATGCAAGCTACTTACAAAGAACTCCCTGCCCTGAGCAGGCAG
The DNA here is from genome assembly GCA_948472985.1 of Iguana delicatissima. NCBI lineage: Eukaryota > Metazoa > Chordata > Lepidosauria > Squamata > Iguanidae > Iguana > Iguana delicatissima. The sequence goes on along the minus strand of CAOKZL010001007.1, from coordinate 158,705 downwards.
CTTGATCAGCCAAATACTCAACTGTCAAGCACTCCATATTTGCATACTGGCTACTCTATTGACAATTTGGACTTAACTCAATCATGCTAAATTCTGACCTTTCGGAGGCTTTGTCTCCAGCCAGAAACTCATTGTTTCCCCCCAAGTACGGACTAGCCTACGGTCACATTTTCCCCTATAAAAACTCCTGACTTTGAGAGCTTCCTCGGATCGCTCCCGACTTCCATCCAGCCTTGCTGCCGCTTTGCTGGCGAGCCTTCCCCTCGGCCCCACGTACTGAGAGCCTCGATATCCACAAACTCCATCTTCAGACTACCTGGGCTTCAGGACAGGTGCAGTATTTCCCATACCAAAAACTTCCTCTAAAAATCCCTCTATCCAACTCCAACCTTTATTTCTCTAGTTATCTGTGTGAGTATGTTGCATACACTTGTTTGATTGTATTTTAATAAAAACAACAATTATTATTTCACTTTTGTTTGCTCCTTGACTCAGCCTGACCCCATAGACGCTGGGTAAAAGATCTTGTTACGTTGCCCTGCCTCTCGTAGCGCTAACTTATGCTCTTTGACTAATTTCCCCAACTTCTATAATTTGGAGAGCATTTAGGTGTTTCTCACGGGACCCCCAGAAATCAGGGTAACAAAAGAATAATATTGCCTTAAGTCCAACTGCTAGTCTCAACAAGATTGGACCCAGTGAATCAATGGGATTTATGTAGGTTGATTCAATGAGTCTCCTTGACCAGCAATTGCATATGGGATACAGAATTATCCTTGCAGAAGTAGCAAGAACTTTCATTTATGTGAGGGCAGTGCTTCTCCTGTTTCTGCTGAAATCTGCCCCAATTCCATCATCCAAGCCATTCTAGAAAGTCCCTTTCCTCTCAGTGACTTTAAGGACTTAGTGTGCTTCAGTAGGAAGAATAAGACAGAATAGCTCTCTGCTGCATGACCAAGGCCATTTCTGCACTACACTGTTATAACGCTATTATTCCACTTTCAACATCCTGTGAAATCCTGGGCTCTGCAGTTTAGGGAGGGGCATCTTTGGCCTCAGTAAACTGCAAACCCCAGAATTCCACAGGATATTGAAAGTGGGATAATAGCAGTGTAGTGCAGAAATGGCCCAATAATGCACTCACCATCTCTGGATCATACCTACTATACTGAATGATTTATTAACTGTCTCCCAAACACATTACCACAGCAAGTGACTGTCAGTTGTTTTACAAAATCGAGGAGATCTCTAGGAACACTTATTTTATTTTATATGTTGTTAGATTTTCCACAAGCCCTAAAGTTTCTTGGTAGTACCTAAATCAAAGGAATTGTGATCCATACAGACATAATCATATGGGAATTTGAGAAGTTTATATACTCCAGAGTTCAGGAAGTTCATCTACTCCAGAGAGGGAAGCTTAAGAAAAGATCTGAAAACACTTTGAGGCAGATTCTTAAAGAGACCTGCATCACCACTGTTAAACTGAAGCTTATCCCATTTATCTTTTTAAAACATGTTTTATATTTCCCATGTTCCATTAGTCAAAAAAGAAACCTGTTGAGGCAGGCTGAAGCTAGCCTGAAGCTTGTGAACAGAATATACTATGGCCCTTTTCACATGGCATTTTCCATGCGAAAGGGAGCCTGAAGTGTCATGCGATTTTGAGGAGCGATCTGTACGATGCACTCACAATTGTGTGATGCTCCAGGGGCCGGCAGGCGCCGATCGCACACCTTTTCATTTTTGGCTAGAAGCTGAAAATGGTGCGCGATTGCGCATTGCTCCTGGGCCCCACACGCACTTACCTGGCATGCGGAGTCTCCAGAGCCGTGCTGGCCACACTTCCTGCCCCAGTGCAGCCTGGGAAGGTCCCAGGCTGCACTGTGGAAGGAAGAGGTGGGGCTCTCATGTGAGCAGGCAGCTTGTGTAGAGGCGAAGGACCCTGGACGTGAGAGCCTCTCACTAGAGGCTGCATGCACGATCCCCGCACCCCAGCGCCGGAAGAAGGTAAGGTGTGGAAAGGGCCTGTGTCTTAAGGCAGTGTGCAATAAAGGATCAGGAAAATGTAGTCTGTACATCAAGGGTGGGGACTGGAGAAGAAGCTTATAGGCTAGACAGAGAACCCAGGCAAGTTCCCTATGTAACCAGAAGCTACTGTTGCTTCTGTTTCCACTCAGTGCTTGGAGGTACGGGAATTTTTTAGTGGTATCTAAATGTCACATGTCCCACAGAGCATGAAGTTCCACCAGCATTGGTGGACAGAGGGCTAACAGTGCCCAAGGCAAGGGGGCAGGGCGACCAGTGGGGCGATCAGCGGACAGAAGGGGGAAGGGCAAGTGGGATGGGCAGGAGGGGTGGGTGGAAGTGGGCAGGGCAAATGGCGGGCAGAAAGAAAAAAATGTTGCATGGAAGTGAGTGGACTGCACATGTTTTATCCTTGGCCATGCCTTGTTAGCCTCAGAGGAGGGCAATGGCAGACACCCTCTCAACAAATCTTACCAGGAAAACTCAGTGATAAATTGGCTTTCAGGTTGCCCTAAGTCTGAAATGACTTGAATACACAACAACAACAACAACAACAACAACTGCTTTGTATCTGTAGTCTCAGATGCTTCTGGAATGTATCCCCCTGACTTTTCTTTTCTTTTTCTTTTCTTTACTAGAAATTTGGAGATTGAAGAGAAATTTTAGGGAGAGGGAGGCAAGATGGTGTAGCATACAGTCGCTTCTCGCACAGCTGCAGGATTGACGACTGGCGCCCGGAGGATTTTTTGCCCATTGCTGGAAGGAAACGGGGCGATTTTCTCCCTAGGAAAGGGGGATCGCAGGGCTCCAAATTTGATTCGAATTCAGCGTCCTAATTCCTGGAAATTCTGCTTGTGGAGAGGGAAGGGACAGCCGATGGATCAAGGAGCCACCAAACTCCAGGAAGCCGCTGCATGGCGACGGGCGCTATGCCACTAAACAACTAGAGGAGATTTAAACAAGTAAGAAAAGCAAGTCCCTTGCAAATTGACAATTTGGAAGCTCCTTCTCAAGTTACACCCTGAAAAGAAAGAGAAGCATTTGGATACGTTGGGGAAGAGTTTCTGTTTCATAAATAACGACACCACCTAAACTAAAAGAATCGGTTTTAAAGTTTGAAATTAAGATATTGGTGATATTAATGATATTTAAGATGTCTAAGAATCCAGAGATTTAAAACGTAAAGTGTAACGCTTCCAAAGACCTCTGATTTGGTAGAATGTTCTTCTTCTCACTGTTTTGGGAAAAATCAGTTGGCTGATTTGGAGCATGACATTGACTAATCTCAAATCTTAAATTTTTATCCTTGTGAAGCTGTCTGTTTGGTATATCCCGTGGAATGCTGCTATTTGGTGATCGTTTTAAAAAGAGAGAACTCAGAATATACTTTTTATGGTTGTGAATTTTTCGAGTCGTTTTGGAACAGCCTTTAAAAGGGAAAGAGACGGGGAAAGATTGGAAAGCGAAGGTCAAGTAAGTAAAAGAAGAGAAAGTGGAAGAAAGCGAGAGAAGGGAGGAAAGTAAGAGAGTGTAAGAGAAAGATTGGTGTGGGGGAACATGAGAGAAACCAGTCGAGGGAAGATGAGAGAGGAGGTTGCAGAGGTAGCTGCGGGGTTTTTTTGATTGGACTTTGGGCTTTAAAAGTTGGGCTTTGCTTTTTGAAAAAAGATACGCTGTGAATGGAGGTGAGAGGTGTAATTACGTGGCGACGACGAGGTGAAAAGGACGGAAAGGACGGTGAGGTGAGAACAGAAAAGGGGGTAAACAAAAAGACGGCAAAACGGGACAGCAGCAGTGAGAGCAAAGACTGAAGAGTGCAGAGTGGAGAAGCAGTGGAAAATTGAAGAGAAAGTGTTTGTTCATTGGATGTGCTGTATTTTGAGGGTTAATAATTGCTTAATTGCATGTATTATTTAAATTGTTCTTATATGTGAGTTGAGTTTGATAATAAGCTTGATAATTGACAATCTGATAATTTGATAATTTGTGTTGATGGAAGGGCAGGGAAGGAAATTTCTTTTTTTTGAAAAGGATAATTCTCCCCTTTTATTGAAAGCCTTGGGAGAGGTTTAGAAGCTGACCCCCCCCCCAAGGACATAACCTTCAGTTCAAACATTGTTTATATTTTATAACCTTGGTATTTTCTGTTTACATCTTGTAATTTACACAGCTGTTCCACCCGGAAGCTTAGAGGAATCTTTTGGGGGAGTAAATAGTGACATCTGGTATTAATTTAAGTGTACACTTGGTCTAGGCTTAATCTTTGTATTAAGGTTAATGTTTTGTTGATAGCTTTATCAGTTTTACTTGATAGATCAATAGATAAATAGATAGAGAAATAAATAGATAAAATTTTCTTGTAGGATCTATTTATAAGATAAAAAATATAAAGGTATAGAGGTATTAAGGGAAGGTTGATAGATTTGTGCTAATTGGGAAAGCATTAAATATTAAATATTAATATTTATATTAGTGTTAGCTAATTACTAGAAACTGATTAGAAAGTAGATTCATTTAATATAAATTTAGATTGAAAAATTAAACAGATAAATAAAATAAATAAATAAATAAATAAATTTAGATAGCGAGAAAAAGGGCAAATATATTTAAATATTTTTAAAGAATTAAAGCAAATACAAATATATAAACATATAAAGAATATAAGAAGTGTATATATATAAAGAATAACTTGGATTTGAAGTCGGGGGAAATAAGGGAAATAAGGATAACTAAGATTTTTTTAGGAGTAACCTGGCTGAAATTTGATCCAAGTAAGGAATGCAATATCTGAGGTGAGAATTTGGTTTTGGGGAGATAGCGTTGTAGGGTATGGTACTGAAAGAAGACGGTTCAGGCTAACCCAAAGCCAAATTCTTTTGCAAAAAGAACATCCAAGAAAAGGGATAAAGGCTCCTTTTTGATGAGATGAGGAAGCTTAGAATTGATATAAAAGCGGATATGAAAGAAGTGTTAGTTGAGATCAAAAAGGATGTTAAAGAAATAAGGAAAGAATTGGAAAACTTGACAGGAAGAATGGATAACATCACGAAAGAGGTAGGGCTACTAATAAATGTGTAAGATTTACAGGAAAAGACGAATACAATGGAAAAAAAAAGGGTGCCTGGAAGGTACAGTTGAACAGGTGGTAAACGGAGCACTCAGCTAAATAAAATACAGGGATAGATGTATAAGATTCGGGGTTTGGCGGAGGAGGAAGGAGAACATCTATATAATCGAGTTGTCCCAAAATTTGGGGAAATTTTTGGATTGGCCAACGGATCAGATATATGGAGATAGATAAGAGCTTTAGGATCATTTCCTTCCTAAAAAGGGGAAAGGGTGCCACGGGATATTGTTGTTTATTTAGTACGAGAGAGTGAGAGACCTGTTGATACAGCTAGTTATACCAATAAATTGATAATAATGATACTGAATTAAAGCTTTTTAAAAGTTCCATCAGAGATATTGAAGAAGTGGAGGGAGTACGCATGTTTGACGCAAGAACTGAAGAAGAAAGGAATCCTATATAGCGGGGGAAAAATTTTAGGGAGTGATATTTACATATCACCAAAAAAGACAAGTAATAAACACAATATATAAAGCAGAGGAATTCCAAGAAAATTTAAAGAAGGGGAAAAAAGAGGTGATGGAAGGTACAATTAAGGAAAAAAGGAAATAAGAGATGAAGAGCATAGGGGATAGGAAAGGGAGGAGAAAGTTGAAGAAAAGATAAAATTGGGGAGCACACATCGAGAACTGGATAAGCAGGAAGAGGAAGAATTAAAAAAAGGAAAAGAACAAGAAGATACCAAGAGGAAGGTGAAGAGGGTTTAGGAGGGTTTCTATAAAATGGAGACAGCGGACTAAGGTGAGTAATGGTTAGGTAGACCTGGGGATGGCGATGGTTAAATTAATATTTTGGAATATTAGGGGCATAAATTAAATTTAAAAAGGGAAAAAATATTTCGGTATTTGGAAAAGCAAAAAGCAGATCTTTATTGTATTCAAGAGACTCATATAACAAGGAAGGGAGCATTTGTATTAAAGAATCAAAAATTGGGGAATGTATTTACATGGGAATTACAAAAAAGAAAAGGGGAGTCGCTTTATATGTAAATGTTAAATATAGGTAACAGAGGTCTTAAATGACCCCCGGGGTAGGTTTATAGCGGTTGAGATACAACTAATAAATATGAAAGTTTTAGGGTTGGTATCTATGCACCATCTAAGGTAAAAGTGATTTTTATGGGAAACTCTTTGAAAAGATAAGCGAAATGAACGACAGAACATTATTATTAGGGGAGTTTGGGAAGGGGTTTTTGCCCTGAGATAGATAGAAATGCAGTTAAAAGAAATGTGAACATGGGGGGAAATTACCAAAGTTTTCAATAAGATGATGGAGAATTTAGGCCTTGTGGATATATGGGGGACTTTTTATGGAAACAAAAAAATATACTTTTTTCTCTGAGGTTCACCATTCATGGGAAGAATTGACATGATTTGGTGTTTAAAACAATTATTAATCAAATTAAAAAGATGGAAAATCTTCCATGATGAGTTCGGATCATGCTCCTTTGGGGTGATTAGGAAAGCCAAAAAAGGGAATATAGATGGAGATTGAAAAATAAATTATTAAAAGATGAGGTTATAGTACAAAAAGGGAAGTAGGTTTTAAAATTATTTTGTAGAAAATTTAAATAAGGGGGGTCCCTTTAGTAATATGGGAGGCTAGTAAAGCCGTGATGAAGGGATATATGATACAACAAGAAATAATTTTAAAAAAAAGAAAAGGAAAAGGAAAATTTATTGATGGTGGATATAAGACATTTAGAAGATACTCTAAAAATTACCCAAAAAATAAAAATGTGTTGGATAAATTAAAGGTATTAGAAACAGTTAAACTCCTTAATACACAGGAAGTAGAAGATAAATTGAAATTTACCAAACAAATTTTTTTTTTCTTAGCTAATAAAACAAAAAATGGTTGGCATATAGGCTACGAAAGGAGAGGGAGAACCGGGTATTCTCAGATTATAGATAATAATAGGATGGTAACAAAGCAAGATAAATTAAAAAAGGTGTTTGAAAATTACTATATGAATTTATATTTGGAGATGGAGATAAGTGATTATAAAAGGGAAAAGATGGAACAATACCTAAGTGGTGTAAAGGATAAAAGCTCCCCAAAAATAACAAAGATGAGGGCAATTGAACCGGCCTATTACTAAAGAAGAGGTCATTTTAGCTATCCAAAAGCAAAAATTAGGGAAAGCCCCGGGACCTGATGGTTTTAGTGCATTGTATTATAAGACATTTCAAGAGGAATTAGTTGATCCATTATGGGAGGCTATGATTGGTTTAGGGGAAAAACATATCCCACTTGTGGAGAGAAGCAAACATTTCCTTGATTAAAAAAGAGGGTAAAGATTCGACGGGTGTTAGGAATTATAGGCCCATCTCTTTTTTGAACATAGATTATAAAATTTTTGCCACTATCCTTGCTGGAAGATTAAAAAGGATTATGATAACGATTATACATCCAGATCAGAATGGTTTTCTACCAGGGAGAATGCTAAAATATAACATTAGGACGATTTTAAAATTGTAAATTTTTATAGACATAGTGGGGAAAAAAATGGCTAAATTTTTTTCTGGATGCAGAAAAAGCCTTTGATAGAGTAAATTGGGATTTCTGTTTCAAGTTATCAAAACGATAAATCTAGGGCCGAAATTTCTTGAATGGATTAAGGGGAATAAGGGGCAAACAGCTAAAATTATTGTGAATGGGGAAGGACTCGAGATATTAGGATTGCTAGAGGAGTGAGGAAGGGTGCCCTTTAGCACCCCTATTGTTCATCTTGGTGTTAGAAATTTTTAATAATAAAATTAGGGGAGAAGTTGAAATTGAGGGTTTGGATTAATAAGGAGGAAATAAACTTGCGTATATGCTGATGATTTGGCTATTATATTGGAGGATCCCAGCAGGACATGGGTGTATTGATTAATGAATTAATAAAATTTGGTTCTTTTTCTGGTTATAAAGTTAACACATCCAAGACTAAGATGATTCTTAAAAATATAAAGGCCCAGGAGGAACAAGAGTTAATAAAAAAATCTGGATTTAGGTAGCAAAGATAATATTTAGGTATTAATATTACAAAAAATAGTATAGATTTATTTGATAATAATTATAAAAAAATGTGGTCTGAAATTAAAGCGGAGCTTAGAAAATGGCAAAATTTTCCATTATCGTTATTGGGTAGGATAGCGGCAAAAAGATGATATTTTCCCAAAATAAATTTCTTATTTCAAAATCTTTCCCAAAAATCTTAATATAAACCTTTTAAGGAAAGGGAGCATGACTTGAGAAAAACATTTGGAGTGGAAAAAGGCCTAGAATTAAATTTAAAATCTTAGAGGATAGTATAAGAAGGGGTGGAATGGGATTACCTAACTTAGATTGTATTATTATGCTAATGGATTAGAATGGTTAAGAGACTGGATAACTTTGAAAAATTCCAGAATTTTGCATTGGGGGGTGAACATATACATTTTTGGCCGGGATGCCTATATATGGTATGGTAAATGGCCATTGATAGAGATTTTAGGGGATTTCCTCAGGAAGGCTCTAATTACAATTTGGTTAAAATATAAAAGGAAGTTGTATTTAAAACCACTTGGGACCTCATGAAGCGTTTTATAAGAAAAATCCCTAAAATGGGTCATTGGCTTACATATAGGGATATCCTAAAGATACAAGGGGATGATATTGAATTTAAATCTCAGCAGGACCTCCTTCAACAAGGTTGGAAATCACTTGGCTGTTGTTTATGCAATTGCAGGATAGATTTAAGAAAGATAAAGAGCTAGAAGGTTTTGAATTAAGAGATCAGGATTTTGACATGGTATTAAAACCTGGAGTTAAACATAAAGTTAGTGTTATTTATAAATCTTACTTATCCTGGAAACTGAAAGGGAAAATGTTAAACAAACAATGATAAAATGGGCCAAAGATGTGGGGGAAGAAATTACTATGGATAATGGGGAAACTTTGGGAAATTACTTGGGAAGTATTAAAACCAGTTAGTTTGAGAGAAAAATTTTTGTAAACTTTTCATAGATGGTATTTGATTCCTGTTTGGTTGGTCAAGGCAAAGAAGAGTAAAAGAGGGGTTTTGGAAATGTACCCAGAAGGGCACATTCTTTCATACGTGGTGGGGAAAGTGAAGCAGCAAGGACATTTTGGAAAGGTGTACACAATAAAATTCAGGAGGTACTAAAAATCAAACTGTGTTATCCCCAAAACTATATTTGTAAAAAGATAAAAAATTTTCAAATTGATAAACGTAAAAAAAAAATAGTCCTTTTTTTGATCACTGCTGCTAATTATGCTATGCCCAATTTAAGGAGTCAAATTCACCAGGATTAGAGCACTGGCTGATTAAGTTATATGATATGGTAGAAGCAGATATGGTGATGGAATCTTTGGGGGGCCGGGGGAAAAGAGAAGTTATAGAAGGATGGAAAATGGTTTTGGCCCCTTGGGGTGGTGGGGGGGAAAAAATGCTTTATTGGAAAAAATTATAGGAAATTGGATGACTTAGGTTGAAGTGGGAAATGGTAAAAATTTAGTTGGAATTCAGGGTGTTGAATATACGTATATATATCAGATATACATTAATTAAATATCAGACATATAGATATATTTAAGTTTTAATATAGATGTATCTATATATAGATAAATATATATAAATATATATAGATAATATATAGATATTGTATTGATGGAACAATTTATTTTATAAAAGATAAATGTTATGATTCTGTAAGAAATAATTGGGAAAATTTAATATATTAAAATAAATATATATATTTAATGAAATTTGAGGGAGGTGACAGATAAAGAACATTAATTTTAGCAATGATGGGTGGGGTGGGGGGGGAACGGGATGTGTAACTTATTGTTTGAGTTATATTATGTGATGTTAGGTATTCTAAGTGTATTCTAAGTGTAATGTGTAATGTGTAATCTGTATTGTTTGCTATATTGAGTGTTGTTATATGTTGTATGTGTAAATGAATAAAAAAAATAAAAGAAGAGAAATTTTATTTGAGAAGCAGTTTCTTTTAAAAGGGGAGTCCTCTCATTCCTACCCACCATAGTTATATCCATCCTTAGATAGTGGTGGTTGGGGGGGGGACATTGCCACTACAACTTGGCATCATCATAATTAAAGCAATGAGGCTTCAGATATTTTTGCTACCTAAAGCAAAAGGGAAAAATGGTATTTCCTAGTGCCCAGTCCATGTAAACAAGCCAGTTGGACACCATTAATGGGATCACCTCTTTCAGTGTACCTGCAGGATAGTTTAGAGGATTAAATTTCAAGCTGTTGATGCATGACAGCTCTGTCCTTTAAAGTTTATCATTGCTCCCTTTCCCCCATTCCCAGCCCACAGCACAACACGTTGGTGGTGTCTCCTTTCTTATGCTTAATGGTAGGATCAGCTGTGATAAGTATCATATCTTTTCAAGAAACTGCTCTAGATTTTCAGCTAGGATATAGTGTGAATTAATTATTTCCAGAGCTTTTAAAGATAGCCCCCCTTCTTTTTTGGTTTGTTCCTCTCAGAATGCCTCAACTAGCATGGCCAGTGCTCAGCCGCTTAGAGATTCTAGGAACTGTAGTCCAAAAAGGTAACTTTCCCTCTACTTGCCATTTCCCTGGTATGATAATCTATTTACTTTCGTAAAGAATTCAATCATGTCTCACTGTGTTCGTGCCTTACCAAACGGACTGGTAAACATTTTAATGGAATGATACATTGTACAGTGCTTGTTCTCAGACAGTGTTCCCAGACTTTAGTCCCAGAGCCAATTGAAGTGCTCAGCTTGGGAACACAGGCCTAGATCTGCTTGTGGCTTTACAATACTTTTTCCAATATTGCATAAGGAGATGTTCAATACCACTTGCACAACACCTTGACCAAGCAACCACTCATTGGATGAGGGAGTGTACCAAGAAAGCTCCCTTGCACTGTCATCTAGCTGGCTGTCATCATCCTTCTTCTCCAGTGCCCAGATATCCACATAAGGTTGCTGGTGGACAGAGGCGGATCTAGGGTGTGGCAACTGGGGCACCTGCTGTCAGGTGGCTCAAAAAAGAGGCATCCCCTGCCTACTCCCTGCTGCCATTCACCTCACTCACCTCTGCCCACCCCTCCGCTGCCCCCCCGCTTGCCCTGCCCCCTTCTGCCCACTGATCGCTCCACTGGTTGCCCCGCCTCCTTGCCTTGGGCTCTGTTAGCTCTCTGTCCACCACTGATGGTGGAACTTCATGCTCTGTCAGCTGAAAATAGCACTCTGGAAATATATTTTAACAGAAGACACTTCATGCAGCAGTTCCGCAAACTTGCACATATTGTTTCTATTGTATATCCCTGTTTTGGTCACTTCAGTCTAGTGAGAAACCAACATTCATGCATGTTATATCAATAATGAATATGAACTCCCAACAAATGAATATAATTTTCATATTGCTATTAGTATATATGATATGTATGATTACATGTAGTCAGACTGGAATATAGTGTACTTTTTTAAAAAAAAGAAAAGAAGAAAATTCTCATTCATAGCCTAGTTATATATCTGCTCAGATACCTTTCAGGTATTCATTTAATGTTCCTTGTTTTACCTGCAAATGAATAAGGAAAATTCACCATCTGAAGGTGCTATGTTGCATTTCAGCACATTCCTTGGGTCTTGAATATCATTGTACAGCCTGCAATTGAACCATGCAAATATTTAATCAGTCCCAGAAAACTGCCAGGGAAAAGTATTTACAGGCAAGGTTCTTATTTTATTGCCTGCATTGATTTAATACCAGCCAGGAAACTGAGAGGAATACAATAATCCAATGTCCTTTAGACTAGTACATCTCAGAGTTCTTGTTGCATCAATAAAATATTGGTCTGCAGGTGAGAACAGCAGTCGTAAGCCTTTAAAAATGTTTAAAAATGTGATGCATAAAAAAGGATATCTATAAAAGTCCTGGGATTTTCAAGCTTCTTCTTCAAACAAAATATAACATAAAACAATATGAAATTACAGGTTTGGGAACATGTTTAGCACATTTTCCAATGTTATCTCTGTTTTCACAAAAATTATTTCATTATGTGATATGTATTAGTGGGGGGAAGTCTGGGCTCTACTTTTAGTAAATTGTTGGCAATGCCTTTACATAGCTCAAGAATGTGTACAAGAGTGCAGAGAATGGATGCCATGCTGAAGGCAAACAGTCATGAGTTCACATCAGGGCAGGTCACATTTTTAGACTATCTTTCCTGGATAATGATCAATTGGATCTTGGAAAGATACTTGAAGCAGAGAACTGAGAGAGAAAATGGGTTTTCCAGGTTGTACTGTGGTCTTTAAGAAGGACTAGGAAGAGTGAGACATTTGCTTTGTTTTGTTTCAATTTTTTTTTTTTTTTGAGGGGGGCAATTATGGTGCATTCTGTGCAGACACATACCTCACACAGCTTAAACACACATCAGCTCCAAAGGGTAAATTGTTGCTGTCATTTTGGACTATGAACACCTATGTCTGTCTGGCCCTGGATGTGCTTGTGTTTTAGCATGACATGACTGGGAGCAGACAGTCGGTTGCAGAGGCTGTGAATAGATGGGAGTTTCACAGACCCGGTGGTGCAGCTGCTTCCAGATCTGTCCATTGTATTGTGATGAGTCACCAACTACTTTCTTTCTACATTGAAATGTGTCACAGTGCCATTCCTCTGAGCGGTAATGCTCAGAAGCATCATACTGTGGGACCAGAGAGCTGCAGAAGTTGAGATTTTTTTGTTTTTGCTTGTGGGCTGACCAGAGGCATCTGGCTCATCCCAGTAGGAAACAGAATGCTGGACTAGATGGACATTTTGGTTTCCTCCAGCTAGATTCTACTTGTGATCTTCTGTGTATGAGGCACACATATACCCAAGGGTTGATGGCCACAACTTGGAAAAAGTTACTTTTTGGACTACTGTTTCCTGAATTTTGGATTACTGTTTCCTGAACTCAGCTAATGTGGCCAGTGGCTATGATGGGCTTGGGGATCATGGGAGTTGTAAGCTTAAAAAACAACTTTCACCAAGCTTTATCTTTCTCTCTCTCTTTCTGCCTTCCTTTCTTTTTCTGGGAAAGTGCTGCTACAGGTGCTATACTGATGAAAACAACAGCAGTGACTAATATCTGAAGGTGTGGGATATGTATCAAGTCTATACAGCACAGGAGCCAAGAGAGAGAAAGATGAGCTCTTTGGCGAATGCTTGGCCTTTCATAATGAAATACTGATGCACACCATCATTTTCTTTTCTTTTCCTGTACGATTTTTTTTAAAAAACATCTTTTGCCTGATGAAGAAGCCAGTGGAGCTTTGAAAGCCTGCATGAAGTACTTTGTACATTCTGGTTGGCCAATAAAGCTATTACTCCTTTGTGGATTTTGTTTTATTTTGTTGTATGGCCAACACAGCTATCCTTAAATATGTTTCCAGGGTTCAAAACTCTTTCTGAAAAGATTCCTTTTGTTACCTTTGTTGGACAGGGATTGCTGTGACCTTTGCTCCAATTAAAATACTTTTGATGTGCATGTGGGGAAAGCACCTGGGGAATGACTTGGCAAATCATGAGGTAATCCCCAAGGGACAGTAAGGCTGAGTCATGGTGACATGAAATCCTGGGATAGGGTTGCATCAGCCATGGTCCCTAGCTGATGAGCTATCAGCCAATGTGTATATAAAAAGGTGAGCTCTGCCAGGCTTTCTCTCGGTCTCTCTGACTCTTGCTGACACCGGAGCTCTGTCCCAGCAAACCTCTGCCTGATGTGATTGATGATGGAATGCTGAACCTTTGACTGAGGATCTGCAAATCCTGCCTGTATAGATGTATATATTGGAACTTCAAGAATAAAAGCCTCCAGGTATTTTTGGATGACAACACTGTGTGCTAGTGTTTTCTGACCGGTGGGTTGTTTTGGGTCAGAGCTAATGCTGTATTTTTACACACTGCTCCTGCTCATGCTTGTGCCGGTATTTTTATACTCTGCCGTGTGTGTTTTTGCTTGCCTCTGAGCCACATTCATGTTCAGAGTGCAGCGGTTCCAGGGAGGATTCTGTGCCAGGTGTTTGAATCCATCCCCTGTCAACCTTTAATGGTACCTTTAGTTGTTGTGTAAAAAAGGGGATTACAGCTGGTGTCACTTGTTACCTGGTTGCATGACAAGCAATTCCAACTGAAATTCCCTCTTCTATACAACTACTGAGGATACAGGAGCCCCCTCCGGCCTTCACTCCAGCAACCCTATGACAATGGCCTTGACATATGCCCAAGCATTAAGATAGTCATATACTTCAATAGCTATAAATCAGTCAGCCCTGCCAACTCATTTGTACTCCCAGTTTCTCATTTCATTTTTGGAAATCCTCTCTCAGCCACATGGGTTTTGTTTCCTTCCTGCTAAATAACCAAAAAGTCACTAATTACTTGGCACTCAATTAGCCTGGCAGAGGGCAGCCTGCTCTTCTGCTCCAGCGAAGGGCCAAGTTTTGCACTTCCCAGTAGAAGGTGTTGAAGTTACTTCTCAGAGATTCACTTCTGCCTGGGTCAATACCATGGGTGTGGGTTGGTTGGCAAAGAGGGCTTTTTTCTTGAAAAGAACCACCAAAACTGGAAAACACGCTCCCTTTCAAACTCCTCCTCTCTCACGCACACACTGAGACATAGATTCACATCCCATGTCTAATAGATTTCAGATTCTCCATCTGTTTCCCTAAAATAGGATCTATGTTGCAGAGAAACATTCCTGATTTGAAAATACATTCTCGCTCCCCCTTCAGTTCTGTAAATTTGTTTCTATTTGTTTTAAAGGCTCTCCTTCTACAAACAATGTCCCATTTAAATTAACTGTACACACATCAACTCAGAACTAAGCAAGCCTCTATGACTTCAGCAGGATTTACTCCTTAGAAAATGTCTACAGGACTTTAGCCTAAGTTAAGACATTGACAGGAATGCATTATGACAATCATATTTTTTTTAACTAAAGGTCTTTAAAACAAATTCCTTCCATTCATTTCCTGGAACTAAAATACTTTTTTCCACACTGCCCCATTACTGATCTAACAGAAAACCTGTAAATAAGCTTAGGGTGAAAGGTTGATTGGTTTAAAGTGATATATGACTATTTTGGGGAGATTGGGATTTAATCTATCATAATGTGCATTGGGCTGAGGAGGAGAGTATGAATCCACCTGGGTGCTTATGCAGTGGCCATGGATCAGAGGAAAGACTATAATGTGGAGAAGTATCTTTAAAGCTTGTGCTTTATAGATTATAGCAATGCCTTTGATTGTGTAGATGATGAGAAAATATGGTCCTCTCTTAAAGAAATTGATGTGCTAAAGTATTTGGCTGTCCTGCTTCACAGCCTATGCTATAAAGAGACCACCATCAGGACAGAATATAGAGAAACGGAATGGTTTCCAATTGGCATGGAAATATGGTTAGAAAGCAAGCAAGCACTTGTGCATTTAACATTGGCCCTTTCCGCACGAGGTGAGGGAATTGATCCATGCCATTACCTACTGCTTCTTCTGGGGTCCGAAGCAACGTGGACTGTCCCTGAAGTCCTTCCGCAGGGCTCCTCCTTGGTCCAGGGCGAATCAGAGCAGTGCGAGGTCTGTAGATTCACACTGCTCCGGCTTCCAAAATGGCGGCTTCCGGCTTCCAAAATGGCGGCTTCCAGCTTCCAAAATGGTGGTTTCCAGTTGGTCGTGGGTCCCGACCAACCACTGAAGCTCGCCACGCCTAAAGTCCGCCCTCCTCAGATTGCAGGCTTGCACTGGTGCGAGCCTGCGAATCTGCACAAGGGAGCAGGAACGCAATGGTGTGTTCCAGGAAAATAAAGACCTGTTTTTTGTGGTCTTTAGAAAACACACTGGAGAACCATTTGGGGTCATTTTGGAGTGGACTGAGGTGCAGATCTCTAGTAATTAGTCCATTCCTAGTCCGCTCTAACGTGCAGACGACCTCCGTGAGAGGACGCACTGCCTCGTTCTAATTGCCTGGTGTGGAAAGGGCCATTAGATGGGACTGAAGAGGTAGAGATGGATCCAGAGCTGTGGGCTAGACTTCCAAGGACTAAGTCTGTTGATAGAATAATTTCATAACAACAAAGGCCCTTTCTGCACAGCATTTGCCATGCGAAAGGGCACCTGGGGCATCGCGTGATTGTGAGGAGTGATCTGCATGATGCACTCACAATCGTGTGACACTCCAGGAGCTGGTAGGCGTTGATTGCGCACCTTTTCATTTTCGGCTGGAAGCCGAAAATGGTGCATGATCGCGCATTGCTCCTGGGCCCCATGCGCACTTACCTGGTGTGTGGAGCCTCCGGAGCCACACCAGTCACGCTTCCTGCCCCAGCACAGCCTGGGAAACTCCCAGGCTGCACTGCAGAAGGAAGAGGCTGGGTTCCTGCGCAAGCAGGCAGCTCGTGCGGAGCTGAAGAAGCAGGGATGCGAGAGCCTCTCACTGGAGGCTGCTTGCATGATCCCCGCACCCCAGTGCCAGAAAAAGGTAAGGTGCAGAAAGGGCTAAAGTGTTTCCAGCAGCTATTGTTACATACGATGCTAACTGTTATGTTTTCTTTTTTAAATGATGAGGAAGTGACACAAAAAATGGGGGGATAGAATGAGGAAGTGTGGATTTTTTTTTAAATCATTTTATTCAATTTCACATATAAAACAAATAATTGTTACTGTAATAGTACATGACATATTTTTGATCTTCCACACTGATCTAGAATTTATTTTCAATACCTCTTAATACTTCTATCTCTATTTGCACTGCATTTTAATGATGTTGTTACATGTCAGTTCTTGTATTTCAATCTCTTCATTACAGTTCCATGACTTACTACTATAGCTTCCTCATTTCAAATCCTGGTCATGAATTACTCATTTTCATTCAGCATTACCCAGCTATTTTCCATTACTATCTGTCATTCCTTTTTAATCTCCTCTTCTGATTTCCCTTTTAATCTCTGTGACAAAATATCTGCATTTGTTTTCTATAAATGTTCCCCACCATTGTTCTATAGTTGGTATCTGTTGAGTTTTCCAAAGCTTTGCATACTCTATCCTAGCTGTCGTTATCATATACAGAATTATTCTCCAGTATTTCTTAGTATCAGTACCATCAAATACATTTGTCATATTTAACAAGTAAAGTTCTGGTATTTTAACAAATTATATTTTTAATAAATCACAAATTTTATGGAAGTGTGGATTTTAAATGACCATCAAATTGCTGTCTTTTCATCCTTTGAGAAGAAGTTCCTACAAGCTTGACATATAAAAGCAGAAGAAGAGAAAGGCACAACCGAAACCACTAGATAATATGACTGAGGTCTAGGGGCAGGGTGGGGAATGGAACAGAATTACCAGATTATAGGGACTCATTGGTGGCAGGTAATTACCCTTTGAGTAAATTTCAATTACCTATTAATTGTTTCCAGAAATTAATGTCTTGAAACTCACCACAACATTTTTTCATTTGATGATATTGATTCTTTATGTTTAGTTGGAAACATATCATCTAGTTGAAGTTACTACAATATGTACTACTCTGGGAAAAGAAACCCCAACAATTTCTACACTTCAGAAGGAACTTTTGGAATAAATCTAACTTTAATTTCAACAAGGGTAGACACACTGAAATGAATAGAACTTGTTTAGTCAGCACATGTGTAAGTCTCACTGATTTCAATGGATTTCAATCAGATGTAGCTTTACTAAGTGGGCAAATCAAAATGTTATTTGTGTTCACCTTCATAGTCTATGTAGTTCAGCACAATTATAGACTCTCTTTTGTCCACCTGTAATAGATCGAAATAAGACTTTTTATGTGACACAGTTCCCTTGACTGCCAGACCATCCTCTGCTTAATAAATGCAAAGCAATGACTCTGTGCTGTTTTTTGCTTTGAAAAGACATGCTAGATAGTATCTATAGAACACTAGATACCACAGGCCAGAATATTAAAGGACATCTATCCTTTCCCTGATGATGTTATCTAAACACGGGCTTCCAGAAATGAGAAACTTTCCATTGCAGTTAATTCTGAGAAGCCAGTGTGACACAAAAACATTGGGAATGGCTAGCATTGCAAACGCAGGCTGAGTCTCTCCTGGTTTATCTAAGTTTATATGGTGGTTGTTTCCATGTTCATCTGCTATCTTCCAACTAATAGTAACAGAGTCGCAATTCAGAATTCACTGGAAACATGCAGTCCATAAGCTGTTTAAAGATGACAGCTTAACAACTACTCAGATCACAGAACTGAGTATAAGGAAGGAAATCTCTAACATATCTGACTGTTCAACTTTTAGGGTGCTTTCAGGCAGAGGCTGGATGGCCATCTGTTGGGAATGCTTTGACGGGTGTTCCTGCATAGCACGGGGTTGGACTTGATGGCCCCTGGGATCTCTTCCAACTCTTTGATTCTATGTTTCTATGATTTCAAGCTGTCATGGACAGCAACATTTTTAAGTATTCACCCTTGATCTTTGCCACAGCTTCTTTTAAGACAAGGCTGGGAATCATGCAACCCTCCAGATGTTGTTGGTCTGCAGCTCACTTCGTTCCTTAGCATTGGCTATGCTGGCTAGGGCTGATGGGAACTGCAGTCAAACAAATCAAACATAATGTGGAGGGCTACATGATTCCCATTCCAGTTCTAATTGGGGGGGCTATATGATTCCCATCCCAGTTCTGTGGTCTTCAATGAGATGAAAAATCAGTTAGTCAATCATTCAAAAGTGGAGGTAGCAGTATGGGCCATAGGAAAAATTACAGATCTTTTACCAGAACAACCAAAGGAACACAAAAATGTGGGAAAGGTCTTTTGAGATCTCCAGAACTCCTTGTCAAGTAAGATCTATCCATAATCTCTCTCCCCTCCTCACCCCATT
The DNA here is from genome assembly GCA_948472985.1 of Iguana delicatissima. Taxonomy (NCBI): domain Eukaryota; kingdom Metazoa; phylum Chordata; class Lepidosauria; order Squamata; family Iguanidae; genus Iguana; species Iguana delicatissima. Next base: position 139,646 of record CAOKZL010001007.1, on the reverse strand, counting down.
GTAGAGTCTACAACTATGATATTAAGATAGACATTTTAATAGATAACAGCTCTCTGATAGAATAAAACAGGTTCATATCCACCCACAGTAAGCAATCAAAGCAACAACTCTAGCTAAACGCTTGTAGCCTATTAGTTGAAATAATAAAATCATGAATCAACAGATACAACAAAGAACCAACAAATAGTAGGTGAGAGTAATATGACCTGCCAGGTAAGAACTAAATTTTGTACATAATTGTCTTAGATGGCTCAAGCTAATGAGCCAGTCCTCCAGAGGATCATGGAGAAATGAGACAGACCAGCCAAAATTATGTGGCCACTTCCTGTCTCTTTTGTATGATGCCACAGGAATCTGGCTTGCACTAAGGAATTTCTGTGTGGGTGTAACATCCTTTGTGGCAAACCACTATAGCATAATATTACCAACAGATTAAAAGAACTTTTTAATGCATACCATGAGTAAATGGAAGGCGTCAATGGATTGACATGTGATGCTTCATAGATGATTTGACACATGGGAAATGTGACATTTAAATTTATCTTTCATGATATAATAACCCGTTGTTAGACTAACCAGATATATGTCTGATTTTTCAAAGGAACTTGAGTTCAGTAATATAATTACCGTGTGTGTGTGTGTGTGTGTGTGTGTGTGTGTGTGTGTGTTTTCCCAATTACCCTTGGAAATGTCACGACTGTGTAACAAGAGGAAACCTGATTCCACTGCATGTTGGCCATGATTGCTAACTAAATATTCATGGAAAGGTCATCATCTCCTATGGATTGTGGCAAGTTATACACTTAAGCGATGATGCAATGAGAAACATCCAAGAAACACTTTTTGCAGATCAAGATGAGGCAGCCAGTTTTACCAGTGTCTGGTTCATACAAATGTTGGGCACATGAAGGCTGCTTGGCATTGCTATTTGTATAAGCTTCCCTCTGATGGCCAGCACCATATCTGCAGCAGTAGATCATGGGCAAGGCTAACCGACTATATCAAATACAAAGCTTGGAAGTGATAAGTGACAAGTATTGTTATCTGTAACTCCTTACTTTCTGGGTAATGATGTAACAATGTTTTTGTTCATTGGTGTAATGCACAGTGATTGGTAAGTGCACAGTGGATGGAATACAATTTTCATCCTTGCATCATCACCCTGAAGCCTACATCTCCATATGATGAAAGTGACATCCTCTCACTCTTGATGTCCACCTTTGCAGAAACCTACTACATTTGCTTGAAATATTGGTCTGCTCCTGACCCTTATCCTAGTCAACAGGAACTGGCTGGCTAACTGGCTGGCTAAGGCTCCCTTCTTCTTAAAGGAGGTCCCTCTTCACTGAGTTCATAAAACAGCCTATTTTTTTAAAAAAAATTATCTGAGAGCAGGAAAGGGGCCAAGCAGATCTCCCAAGGAAAGGAGTTTCATAGCCTGGGAGTAACCAGCAAGAAGGCTCTTTCTTGTGTTGTAACCAAACCTGCCTGTGATCGTGCTGGGTCCACGAGACAGATCTTCAAGCTACACTCTTTTAGATAGTCTGGATTGAAGTGTCATGCCAGAGACACAGTTCTGTCATTGTAAAGTGGCCCCTATGATGCAGAGTGTCTGCCATTTTTATAATTGTACTGTTAATTGGGGGAGGGGTTGAATAGGGATTGATTTGGTTGTTACTGCTGGATTTCAAAAAGAAGAAATAAAACAATTTTTATAGACTTCATGCACTGTCTCCATTCCTGATGTAATTACTAACGCTTTCAAGTTATTTTCAAAAGAGGCATTTTGACAGGGAGTTTCCATGTTTTATGCCATTCTCTTTTCAAAACTAATGTTTTCCCATCCTCAAAAAAAAAAAAAAAAAAAAAGAGAAAAAGTAGTGGGGAAGTAGCAAGCAATACAAGTAACAAAACAAAAGAAGCTTTCCTAGCACCATCATGAGTAACAGAAGCTAATTACTTTCAAATTTTTCTAACAAGTAACAGAATTAACTACTTTTGAAAAATAACTTTCCAAGCTCGGGGTAGACAGGAATGTGAATCATGTGTGGAGCGTGCATTCCTGAGCCTGACGAGGCTTCACCCAAATGGTTGATCATTGGAAGGGTCTCCATAAGCAACAGAGTTTTCTCCACTGATTGGAATTCAAGGCATCTCTAGAGATTTACAGCCAGCAAGGATCCAGTTAAAGATCGCTATCGTCTCTCTTGTCTCTCTCCTGGGAAATAGCTTTCGTTTTTATATGAAGAATGTTAATTAGTTAGCACAGCAGAAGCCAAGATACAAGCTTCAGAGAACCCTGACTGCAGCAGCACGTAAAACTTTATATTTTGAAAGGTCCAATTTCTCTTTTGGCTCCCAAATTCCCAGACTATTTCTCCCACAGACAAAGTGTCTCTGCTTGCAATTTCAGTTCAATCTGAGTGCACTTCAGAGCTGCAGGGGCACCAGTTCTGGATGAGATGCTTGTTAGTCACAGTCATTCATGTGAGTTCTCAGCTCACTGGGACCAGCGGCCTCAAGGTGCAAGAAGAATGGGCAGTACGCAATTTGTGGTCCATTACAAAACTCCTTTAGAAGAGCATTCTGAACCACAAATCTGCATGCAATAGAATACACCCATCCCTTTGGATGTATTAGTACTACAGATGAGTGAGGAGTTTGTTCCATTTGTTATTTTTGAGAAGAGCTTGCCAACAATTTCACAATTTTTTTTTCATAAGTCCAGATGAATGTACTTGAGGTTTTAGAAGTCTGAATGTGGGAGAAAGAGAAACTGGCAGTTTCACTCCATGCAGGCACAGAGGTTTGAGAGCTTAGTTTTTAAAAATCTGGCTTTAAATCTTTAAGTATTCAATCATGTTGAATGTGTGGGGCTGAATCAGGATTGCCACCTCTCTTGCCCACCCCCATTCAGCTCTTGGCTGGAATCCTGTTTGATAGTTTGAATGCATAAAGTATAGGTATTCATATCAGTGTTCATAACAAATACATATTTGCTACATATTCATGATTCCTACATAGCCTAGTTTAGGGGCTACACAGGGACCGTGAAAGTCCCCTAAACCCCACTTATTGGTTAGCAGTGGCTGGGATCAACAAGGGACCATTTGATTGAAAAACAGCTCCCTGGAATTCCCATCCCACACCTTACGTGAAATCTCCAACACAAGGGGGATTTGTGACAGGGGTCCTTCTACTAGGTGTTCTTCCAAAGATCGCTCATGCGATAGTGTGAGAATATCAGGTAGTCCCTTCTTGATCTACAAGGGAGTGGACCAGTCCCAATGGCTGCTTACCTTTAAGTGGGGCTTGGAAAAATTTGCCTGGTGTCTACTACATAGCAACATAGTTACAGTGCCACATAGTATGTAATGGTCAAACAGGATCCCACTGCTTATTTTCAAATTATCTGTATGTCAGGCAGTACAATTTGGACCTCTCCATATTATGAATAGATGTACCTACGATTCCATTGCAGAGGGCTGGTGATTTCATTTTTGATCAGAATGTGTCAATTTCTTCATAAATTCAAAGGAAAGACCTTAAGTTTTTTTATAAATGCAAATATGGAAGAAAGTGAAGTAGACAGCGCCATCCACTGCTAATTTATGCATGTGTGCGTAAACACACACACATATATAGACAGATTCATATAACTTCATTATACTGAGGGAGTCAACTACAGTTTTGACTGTAAAATTTCTTTCTGGCAACTGTACTTGTTGATTAGGCATCTGTCATCTCTTAAAGAAGCATCATTATTTTTTTCCTGAAGGCAAACAGTGGTAACTATCTATTATGGCACAAACAAAAAGTACTTTACTTCAGGATCAAGTAGTTTCTGTTTGTGCCATACTAGATACATACGTATTTAGTTATATCTGTAAAAGCAGGAGAGTGTAACAAAATCATCTGTTTAACATAATTCTCATACATTTTCCCTGGATTCCCCTAGAAATGTCTAAATAGTTGACCTTTGGTACCCTAAATGAGCGCTTCTTCAACTGTCTCCAGTTTTTTTTTTTTTTTGCAGGGGTTGGAATGATGTGCCAGAGAACAGCACCACATTTGTACCATTGACAACAACTCTTTCTTTCTTTCCTGGAAATGTGTAGAGGACCAGAAGCTCATAGCTCATGGACAATAATTAGGCTACACACCGCCACTTTAAGTAGCCCTGCTCTGACGATCCATTCCATAGTGGCATCCATGTTCTAAGCACCCAAACTCTTTCCCTGATGCTGTATATAACCTGTGTGAATCAAATGAAGCACTGAGACAATCAATTACAGCTATAGACTTTCACCCAGGTATAATTTCCAGGTAGGTAAGTCTCTGTTTCTCTTCTTTCTGGTTAAAAAAATGAAAAAATGAAGATGAGCTGTGCGGGGAGACCAGGACCAAGCACTGCTTTAGTTTATAAGTCAAAACATAAAAAAACCCCTAACATCATAATTCAGAATAGAATAGAATAGAATAGAATAGAATAGAATAGAATAGAATAGAATAGAATAGAATAGAATATTCCACATATTGTGATTCCTAAAGCACAAAGTGGTCAAACCCAGATAACAGAGAGGTAAGATATATAGAAAGCATCAGATATATAAGTAATAAATTGGCAGGTGAGTTTACAGAATTATAAATTTTACAGAGTTATAAATTGGCAGGAGAGAGATAATTCTTCCTGTGGGTAGGGCTGTGTGTCTAAGGGAACTTTGGGCTGTTTTCAAAAACAGCAGGTTTCTTGGCTGTTTAGAAGTCTCTTGATGTCCACCTTTGCAGAAACCTACTACATTTGCTTGAAATGTTGGTCTGCTCCTGACCCTTATCCTGGTCAACAGGAACTGGCTGGCAAAGGCTCCCTTCTTTTTAAAAGAGGTCCCTCTTCACTGAGCTCATAAAGCAGCACATTTTATTGAACATTTCTTCAAAGGGGTCTGAAGAGTGGAGTGTTTGTAGTTCCCCCTCCTGTGCACCTATCACAGAGCCCCAAGCCAGAAAGCTACAAAATTTCAGAAGAAGGGACAGAAGAGCTAGGGAGTTATGATATCTGAAATCCAGTTTTAAGGTTTTTAAAATAGCGAACAAAGAGAAAACTGGAAGATTATACTCCCTCACAATTCCTCCTCCCAAGTGCAGCAGTTAGAGAGCTCCTCACAATGTCACAGGTTTAGAAAGTGGGTCTGGCAGCCACCCAGTCCCACTCTGTCCCACCTGGACATTTTCTGAAGGAGGGATGCTGTTTTGGAAACAGACTCTCTGCCTTTCCAAAATATGAATGAAGCTGCATTACCTTTGGAGAGAAGCCTGCTTCATCATAGGAGGCACCTGGATTGTGCTAAATAGGTCCATTTCTGCTCATGATTGAAACCAGGCAGATCCGTAATACTTAGGGCTGGCGAAATACATTTTTGTTACCTGAAGTGAAGGACAAAAATGGCCCCTTCTCTTCCATTCCATTTACAAATGCTAACCAGTGAAGCATTTGAATCTCACTTCAACACCAGTGATGGGGTAGAAATGCCATTGCACCAGGGGGTAGCAGGATAGTTTAGGGGATACAGGATAGTCCATATCATCTGGCACCCACAGCTGTGTCTCCCATGATTTGCTGTTCCTCTCCGTCCTCAGCAACTGTTTGCCTGTGGTGATGCCCTCAGTCTGTTGAAAGGTAGGACTCAGAAGTTCCTTTACTGCATTTTTTGTTTGTCTCTTCCTCTCCTCCAAGAAAATTTTTAAAGCTGGAACTGTATCATTTTAGTTGTCCAGGAAAGACTTTGATGAAAATGAATGATGTGGAAGTGTGTTAAGGAAAGAAAGGGAAATGATTTAATGGGCAGAAGGAGAAAAGTCTTCCTGGCACAGAGAAGAACGGAGCAGGAGAGGGAGAAACAGAAAGGAAAACAAGTGAAAGAAGGCAAAATCAGGCAAAAAGAACATGGAACACCTGAAATGTTAGGAAGTTGCTTACTCACTTACAACTAGTATGGAAAATAGCAAGGAACTGGTTCAAATAGAGAAGGCACAATTCCAGCAAGTCCGGAAAAGTGATTTTAATGATCGAGGAAGGTAAATATATGCTACCCTATTTCTAAAAATATGGAAAATCCAGATGTAGTATAGATCAGTGACAGAACAGAAATGCTGTGGCTAGAGGGGAGAGAGACAGATATAACAATAGTTAAATCTCTCCTTTCTTAACTGAAATAAGTCATACAAACTGCAGTTAACACTGGTAGGTTGTCCTTTCACACCACGCAGTTATAGCACTATGCCTGCACTTTAACTGCCATGGTTCTATACTATGGGCTGGTGAGCTTGGCAACTGAGGGGTGTGTGTGTTAAAATCATCAGTCAAAGAGTTCTTCTGATACCTTTGACCAAACTAGAAAAGCCAGGATTCCATAGCACTTGAAGTGGAATCACAGTGCTATCATTTGATAGTCTGAAAGTGCCCAGAGTTTAGGCATTAAATGCCATATTCACGTGGAGCTTAACGTTGTATGTGATAGTGACCCTCCAGAAATTATAAAATAACTAAATTGGTTTAAGGTGCTTACAAATATATAATGGCTATGTTTCTGTACTTTTTGATCTCTGATAATTTGATTCACATGGTAGCTTTACTTTAAAAAAAAAAACTCAGAGGGATCATGTGGTGTGATTACCTTTCCTATTCAACAATAGGCTACGAAAAGTGCTGAAGGAAGAGTTAAGAAAAGGGAAGGAGGAAGCCAGGGCTTCTTTTTTCCTCTTAGTGATTCTAACCCAAGCTGTTTTTATCCAGTTCAGTTCATACGCTCATTCTTCTGGAAGGCAACACTGGTTGGCTTGGGTTTGCTCAGATGGCGGCAGAGCACTTCTGCGTTTCTCTAATTACAAACACATTTCTTTTCTCCATGAAATATTCCTGAGTCTGGAGAGGCCATCTCCTTGCCAAAGCTTTCTGGCATTTATGTGAAGAATTGAATCCAAATCTTTTAATTTTTTTTTCTGTGAGAAAAGATGTAAAAAACATTGTAAACAAGATAATTGTGTAGCAATAAGGTTTTAAATATAAGGTTTGCTGGAGATTGGAGAGGCTGTGTAATTTCCCCCCTTTTTCTGTGAATCCGGGAGCTGAAATGTTACTGGAGCATAAATGTGGTTTCACTCAACAACAACAAAAATCTCTTTCCACATTTTATGAGCACAAGAAGAGAAGAGTATGGGTACAGAGGAGTCACAAACAAGGGGACAGAAAGTCATAATCACTGTTGCACTGCTCAGAAGTAGCTGACCCTGGTGTCATTTCTCTCTTTTTTGGAAAAGTGAGAGATAACAGCATCTAATGTTGTGGTGAAGTCCTACTGGGTTTTTTTCAGAGTTGGAAAATGATTTTTCTAGCCCCACCACCTTTTTCAATTTCAGATTCCTCCTTCTTCCGCATTGTAATAGCTTACATATCTAAGTAGAGGTATTCTTCTACACAAGATAGTTCTTCAAGACAAAACCAGCACAAAAAATGTATATGGGATGGGATTATTGCTGTTGATTCAGTATTAAGGGAGCCTGACAAGATGAGGCTTCCTTCCTCTTAGAGGAAGAGGAAACAGTGTATAGGGGAATTAAAAATGAGCAAGGATTAATCTGCTAACTATTTGATATGAGGAGGAATGAGAAAATAGAAGACACACTCCCCATAACAAAACCCATTTCTTGTGCTTTATTATATGATATCAATGAAGTGAATATGTACAAAAGTTAGGAAGGACATTCCTAGTGTACTCTGTGAGATAAAATTCCACTAAATTTAGTCATGCCGTTTCCTCTAATGGAAATGCTTTGGAAAAGTATAAGGAAAAGTATATCAAAGAGTATTGTTGGTGCTGGTGCTGGCAGTGGTATTAGTGATGATGATGAACTTGTTGCTATTACTGATAGACAGACAATAATATTAAAGCAACAGGCCTTTCAATTTTTAAAACTATCAATCTTGCTTCATATTCTAAGTCAAATATCTCCAGGCTGCCTTCTTTTTGTTGCATCTCAAAAATTACAAGGATGAAAAAAGTCATCATAAAATGTGCCTTGCAAAATGGAAGAACTATGATCAGAATACCAAAAGAAACTGAACAAAGAGATTGTGTTGATTATGAGAAAGAAGAGACTTCTATGCTGACACTCCTAAAATCAAGTTACAAGAATAGCAGAAGGCATTTCATTATACTCATATCCCTTGAAGAAAAATGTAAGGGGGAGAAAATGTTCAGATCTCCAAAGTGTTGTTATAGTCATGATTTTTCTCATACAAAATACGCTATCTCTGTGGAGTTTTTGTACAACCTGGCAGCCAGCAGTGATACATGGATGTATGCTTAATGGGCAATTGGTTATTCCAACTTTCTGGTATATAGGTCACATCAGCTTACTTGGAAACGTTTTGGGAAAAAATATTGCTGTACAGCCAAAGTACAAGGGGAAAAACTTGAATACTAGTAATTCGGAACAGGTTGGCAAGGTTGGTAGAAATGTTCCTAGGAACAAGCTGATTGTTTTGTTTTGTTTCCTGCTTACTTCTTCTGACACACTAGGTAGGACTATAATAGTTGCTGATGCGCAATTCTGGGAGGATTGCCTTAGTTAGACTGATCTCAGTCTGTCTTTAAGTCAGGGATGAAGAAAGGTCAACCCGTACGCTACCTGCAGCCCTTCCATATTCCAGCCTCTCCAGGCCTGGCAATGAAGCTACATATTATTCAACTGATTATAATTATGCATATTAATTTGCATGCTAATTGGGCAAATTCAGCACTTGAATAGTTGCACTGTTTCAGCCTTGGTACCATTTATATAGTAAGTGCTCTTCAGAGAGAACTAACATAGAGCCATGTTTAAAGTGCTTGATTTGGAAAAAAGAGACCCAGGTTCAAATTCCTACTTGGTCGTGGAATTTACCATGCAACCTTGGGCTACCACAACTTTCAGCAAACCCATTTTATAGTGTTGTTGTGGGGATTAATAGCAAGACAGGAATCATATAAAATGTCCCTGTATAGTCTTGGACTGGTAGTTAATGACAACATTTTGATATGCTCAGGCATATCTGTTCTCAAGAGATCACTATAGTATTGTTTGTCATCGACGTTTTCTGTTTACTTGATGGCAAAAAAGTACATATCCATGTAAATATCACAGGAAGCCCTTGAGAGTAACTGCCTTCTGATTCACAGGGAAAAACATAGAAGAAACTAAGGAGAAATGCACAGGCCACACCTCACTCCCTTGCACTTTGCCTCATCTAATTTTTCACTCCTTATATTCTCCCACTGCTTCTTTTGCCCTTATCTTTTTCAAATCACAACAGACAGTAGAGAACTTGCTGTTTCCTGGACATCTAATAAAAATGTGTAATATTACTGCATTAAGCTAGTTATTAAGGTAACAGACCATGTGGAACCTTAAATATCAATCTTTGCACTGCAGCATTTTCGCTGCTTTGAGCCTGGCTGCACCTTCACTCTAGTGCCTCAATTGGTTTCTATGTAGTCTTTGCAAGGAGTACAGGAAAACAGTCTTCCAGTCGACCCTCTTCCAACTAGGCTCCAAAAGCTAGACTTTCCTTTAGGGTTGTGACATAGCCCAAGTAATTGATAGAGGAATTGAGGGAGTTACAAATGTCAGTCATAAGTGTGAGTTCATAAGTGTGACAGGATTTTTTTTCCATTGGCTTCACATAGACAAATGCAGAGGCTTGTTTTTTTTTCCCCTCAAGAAACAATTGGTTAGATTGGTGACTCTGTTACCCTAAAAGGTGGGGGACTTTGAGGTCCATCTTCAATGACAGCATCTCCTTAGAATTTGGGTGAATTATAAGTCAAAAGAGGCCTGTGAGAGAAAGGTAATGCCTGGATTTTTTCACCTGTGTAAACCAGTACTAACTGTAGAGAGGATTCCAGTTAAAAGTTAAACATAGCATTTTATTTGGAATTAACAAACACACAAGAAAACAGGCACTCTTAAGAACCATACAAGTGAGGCAAGAGAGGTTGGATAGAAAGAGATTGGGTGGAAAGAGTGATAGTTACCAATTCTGAAGCAGAAGATTGAAGTGGAGTGGTTCAGAATACATCTGAGAGTAGCACGAAGGAATGGGAGTCTGGGATATTGCATAATATGCCCAATGTACTACAGTGTACTACAATCTGCTGGGGCCAAAGTTGGTGTTTTTATACCCTGTTTCCTACCCTGAAAGGGGGTGCATGGATAAAGTGGCAAGTGCTTTCTCACAGGGCTGACAAAAGAGTCTGGAATGGGTTGATTCTCTTAATTCTAGATGACAATACATTGATGGGAGTCATGACAATCTCTTAATTACTGGTTGAGCTGGGGGTCTAGGAAAGATTTCTGTAGGGTGACATCTTAGGGTGGTCTCTGATTGCTTTACTTGGGTACTTTTGCCTTCCATTGTCCTTAAGAGTGATTATAGCTTGCAGTCTCTCAAGGATTATCACAAGCTCATTTAGCATTGAGTTTTTCCACCCAATCGTCTCTGAACTTATGACTTGACCATGTCTGAGGTCATCCTGACCTGGCAACATGCTTACAGTGCTCTCAAACATGTTTTTCAGCCACAAACATGTCCAGTTATGAAAACAGAACATTCTGCAGAGTAGGGAGTGCATGGTGTGGTAACAACTACACATTTTTTCCCATAACTCCATTCTCAGAAGGCCCAGAGACTTACTCTTTTAAAATAAAAGCTTGGAATCCAGGCCAGCTCTGAGCAGTGATAAAATCCATCTGAAGGGGTAGTATAGTAACTCTACTCCAGACACTTCTGGTGGGTCCCTAACTCCCACACACACCCTATTTTTTTAAAAAAAAAATTGGCTGAGAAATCACCCACAAATTTCTCCAGCAACTGCCTGGAGCAGCACCCTGGCCTTGAAATATTGCTGACCCTCCAGATTCTGAAAAATTGGCCAACCAGAAAGTGAAAACAGAATGTGACTTTGTAATCTTTGTTATTAGTTGGGAGGAGGGAAGTAATCTTGACGAGTCCTCCAAAACTTTGTGTCCAATAATCATAGAGCTCTGGAGGACTTGGCAAGATTGTAAAGCTATTAAGTTCCTGCTACTCTGGTGGGAATAGAAGGTTCTGTTAACTGAAATCTGAGTTTTCTGCTTACTAAAAAAATAATTCTCCCACTACAAAGAGAAAAAGGGCCTTCCTCACAGACAAAAATTAACAGGTTTTTAAAAATACAGTCTCACTGGCAGCAATAGAAAGTGAGAATTTGGGCCAGATAATTTTAATGCTGTATATACAGTCACTGTTATTAATGTTTATTAATCAAACTAGTCAAAATGATTTAAAGCAAGTAAATTCACTTCAGATTAAGGCCAGTTTGAATAATCATAATCACAACAACAGTACCATATGTTTAATAAACAAAGCACAACCCCCTGGCTTTACCAGTGTTACCCATCCATGCTTTAAGTAAACCACTGAGGATGAGTTACATCACAGGTGAGCCAATTCAGGTTTATGGGATCTCCATGAGATTTTCCTTTTACTAGAACCTTGAGGTTCACCTCCTGGAGCCAGGTGCAGAGTAGTGACTCAGGTGAGGAAAGAATTAAGGAACAGGCTGCTTCTACACACATGTAGTGCCCAGGAATTTGAGCTGACAAAATTCACACAAAAATCTATTCCTGGTTTGCCCAGCAAGTGTTCTTTTTTAACAAGCTATTGTAAGAGAGAAAAAAGGTATTTTTACTTGCAGCTGTTGTTGTTAAACATGGGAATAAGAAGCAGGCAAGAAGAAACTCTGAGAAGAACCAGTGCTTCAAGTCAGCAGTGTACGTTGGTAAGTTCCAGAGGTTCAAAATCAGTGGGTTTAAACTGGGCTGGAACTTCATGTGGGTTCCTTCCAGAGCTTGGAAAAGATACTTTTCTGAACTCACTGTTCATACTGCCTGGGCATATGTGGATTCTGTCATTTGCTGCCTAAGAAGTAATTTTGTGAAACCTTCTTCAGTTTCTTTTGCCTGCCTTCTCTGACCCCAATACTCTTCTGTATTGCTGTCCCTGTTTATCCCCCAAAAAGAATGGTGCTCCTTTTTCACACCGTTCATTTTTCTCACATAGATGGCAGGTTGGAGTTCTGGTCAGCTGAATGCACCGATGGTACTGACATTAGATACAATTCTACAGAATTAGAAGTCACAAATGAATTTATTAGTTCTTGGATATATACCACTTGCTGTACCACTGATCTTTGTAAGGAAGGGGTTCAATCCGAGTTGAGACCGTAGAGTCAGGGTGTGTTCCACAGACTGTGGAAGGCAGTAGGAAAAGAGGAAGATCTCACTACAGATAGATTGAGTCAATCAAGGAAGGCATGGCCTGAGTTTGCAGCACCCGCACTGGACTGTTAATAACAGGTCTTGAAGATCTCTCATTTATAGAGTCACAATAGGTCAGAGTCAACTTGAGGGCAGATATCAACAACAACAATTGTTGTACAACTGAGTGTCAGAGATTGGCTACTGCAGTATAAATAATAGCAATGAGACCAAATTATGCCATCTCCCTACCTTTTGGGAAGAAACTGTCAAGCATTCTTCTTTGAAAAAATATTTGTGCTGAAACATCTACCTGCATAATTCCTGGCATAATTCTTGGCAGAATGCTCCATATGATAAGCTAGCACCCTTGTTTGCTGGTACTCTTTTAGGAATGAGAAGCTAATTTCTGAAGCGGTAAAAATGAAAACAGACATTTCATCTCAGAGCACATGTTTAATATTAGCACATTTCAAGATGGTACACAGAATTCACTGAAAGAACTATTCGATTAAAATATAAATGCAATAATAAACAGTAAAAGATTCTACTAAGCTAGCCATTAAAATCAGCAAATGCTTGAATCAACAAGTTTTTATCAGAAATTGAAACAGTATCAAGGTGAGGGGGGGTCATACAAGCAGTCGAAGAGGACCACCACAGCACAACTACGACATGCACAGAAGTGGAAGAATTCCAACAAAAGAGGTCTGGCTGATAAAACTGTTGAATTTAGTTGAGGTGGACAAATTGAGAATCTTAATAAAGGAAAAATTTACGAAGTGTTTTTGTGTGTGTGTGTGTGTGTGTGTGTATGTGCAAGATTGGGAAACTCTAAGCTTTTTGCAGGAAAAAGAATATGACTTACTGATAGTAGGATTCACTATTTAGTATTTTGGAAAGGACAGCAGTGGAGGCATTAGAAAGTATTAGTAGTTAAAGAAGTTTCTTTTTGAAGTAATATTATCTGAAATCTAAATTAGGGAAGCTAGAACCTGTCTTTTAAACATGATCATTGTTTTTGTTTTCCTTTCTCTTTCTTTCCCTTTAGTTTACTTTAACATTTAATGTATAGTACTGCTCTTTGTTACCTTTTAATTGATATTTGTGATTGTAATTTGTTGCTGTCATTTTTTCCTTTTTGTGTTTTCCTTTATTTTGTATGTGTTTCTATAGCATAACTAATAAAAAAAGATGGGGAGGAGGGAGAATTCCAAAGGCAGAGTACCACTTCTGAAAAGGATCTCTCCATAGCCTGTGATGTACATGTGCAGCCCATGGGGTTTAGTCTGCATCTCTGAGTGAATAGGCAGAGTGGTATGGGGGACATACTCCCTTGAACAACCTGATTCTTTGAGCAAAGGTAAAAAGTGCCCATGGAAATATACTTTACTTGACAAATAAAATTCTGCACTCGCTGGTTTTTCTGGATCTGTTTCAGGGGACGTCTTACAAAGATCACATTCCAGCCATCCAGTTTTGAGTGTGCTAATGCACAGTTCACCGTGACCAGATTATACCTATCCAAGAACAGTTATAACCAGCAAACCAGCTAATGTCGATAAAAGGCATTCCTAGTCACTGAGTCCATGGGCCTTCAAAAAAGAGAAGAGCAGAGCTCTGTGCTTCCTCTCAAATTGGCCTCCGTTCAAGTCACAGATTCTGCACACCTCCCTTCTCTCTTGGCTAGCATTGCTCAGGAACATGGATTTGGGTCTGGGGTTGCTGGCTGCTGATGTATAACCACAGAAAGTGATCAGGGCTGCTTCACACATTGCCAGAGGCAAAGACATACTGGAAAACCTGGATTGAAGAAAGGATTGTTACAGCCAGTCAAAGTTCCTGATGCTGCATCTGCTCATGCATTTCTCATGTGCATCTTTTTTAAGAACTAACATGATGTGGCTCTTGGTCTCTTCGGAGCTCAATTTAGCTGGAACATCAAACTCGTGGAATATAGAAACTGTTTGAAATCTGGATGATTGCAGTGTGTGAGGAAGTAATTCCAAATAACTAGCTAAGAGCCCAACTGAAATCCTACATTCCTTTCATTTAAGAGAGAAATTTACATTAGAAGCCACTTCCCATCAGTGTTAGGAAAAAAAATGAGCAGGCCTGTTAAATTACTTGGTCTGAATTAAATATGGCAATTAATAATAGAAGTTTATAAATAAGACAGGGATTAAGCATATAATTGTGTTTGAACCCATTAATATGTTCGAGCAACAATAACATAGCTAATCATTGTTGAATGCACAGGCCGCTTGTGTGTTGGATAACTATGCAGATCATTATTCTGAAGTCATGAGGCTTTTGACACCTTTGAATCTCTTCTCCACAATTTATGTAAACTATTTTTTCTCTACCACTTGCACAGCTATCAAACATTCGTAACACACATGAACAGTCCAGCCAAATCAGTTGATAGCAAAGCCACCGTAAACCTCGCATGTATCTGTAAAACAGCTTTTCCCATCACAATATCCTTCCTCTATATTGATTCCCAGTTACCATCATAGCCAGCCAGAACAGCTAAGCTGTCAGGGCATGATGGAAACCTTAGCTCAAAACAGGTAAGGGGTGCCTGCTTGGGGCAGGTTGCTCTAAAGCGATACAGCTGGGTCAGGTTTGAATTCATCTCACACTTTCATTTGGCATTTTCCAAACTGATTTCAATGGCCAGAAACCAGCTGGTGTCTTACATATGCGTAGGTCCCTCTTCAAGAGTGGTTGGACATTTTCATTTGATGCACAATGTTGCATTCAGATCAAGGTTGAGGAAGCGGAGTGGCACATGCAGTACAGGTGTGCATGCAGATGCCCATTTTCAACCAGTGCACATATGCGTCTGCTAAAGTTGCTGAAAGTATTTCTTTGGCTGCACATTTTGTGAGGCAGTGTTGCCATTCAACACAAGCATCCTATAGCACAATCAGTATATAATTCCATATGTGGATATTTATGCTACACACTCCCAGCATCATATCTTAGATAATGGGAAGTAATGCTTGGATTTAAGTTAAGAAGCAAGAAAGCCAGGAAGAAATGGCAGCAAACTGAAGAGCAATCCAGCGATACTGAGTTGGAGGATGCTGTGGTGGGGCTACATGCCTACTATGTTACAAGACTCATATAATAATAATAACATTTATTTATATCCCGCCTCTCCCAACGGATCGAGGCGGTGCTACAGCAGTACATAAATACATTAAAAGCAGTTAAAACATAACTCATTCTCCCCACCCACCAACCCATCTAAACCCCCTAAAACACATTAACTATTAAAAACAAGAAGACAGTTGGTGGGAGGCGGTGGAGCACTAGTCTGGGAAGGCCTGTCGGAAGAGCAGTCTTGACCGCTTTTTTAAAGCAGTCAAGACTGGTAATATGCCGGGTCTCTTCCGGTAGGCCATTCCATAACTTGGGGGTGATAGAAGAGAAGGTCCTCTCGGCAACTGCAACCAACCTAGTTCTGACTGGCTGCAGTAAATTCCTCCCAGAGGACCTTAATGTGTGGGGCGAATTATATGGGAGAAGGCGATCCTGCAGGTAGGCTGGCCCTAAGCCATGAAGGGCTTTAAAGGTAAGAACCAACACCTTGTACTGTGCCCGGAAACTAATAGGCAGCCAATGTAAGGACTTCAGAACTGGTGTTTTATGGTCAGTTTTAGATCTTCCGGTGACCAACCTGGCTGCCATATTCTGAACTAATTGAAGTTTCCGGACTAAGCACATGAGTAGTCCTATGTAGAGCGCATTGCAGAAGTCAAGTCGTGAAGTTACCAGCGCATGCACCACTGTTTTTAGGTGTTCCAGGTCCAGGAAGGGGTGCAGCTGGCATATCAGCCAAAGCTGATAACAGGCACTCCTGGCTGCCGCATCAATTTGGGCTGTCATCTGAAGCAGCGAGTCCAGGAGCACCCCCAAGCTGCGGACACAGTCTTTCAGGGGAAGTGTGACCCCATCTAGAACTGGCTGATAAACCTCCATACCTGGGCTAGGGCCCTTAACAGCGAGTACCCCTGTCTTATCTGGATTCAGCTTCAGTCTGTTTTTCCTCATCTAGTCCATTACTGCTTCAAGGCATTCATTCAGAGGCGAGATGCCACCCTTAGTTGATGCTATTATCTGAGGCATGGAGAGAGATATCTGGGTGTCATCAGCATACTGATAGCACCTTGCTCCATGCCTCCTGATGATCTCTCCCAGCGGTTTCATGTAGATGTTAAATAGCACTGCGGATAGGACAGCACCCTGAGGGATGCCAGATTTAAGCTCCTTTTTCGAGGAGCAGCTGTCCCCAAGCATCACCATCTGGTATCTACCTGAGAGATAGGACCGGAACCACTTAAGTGCAGTGCCCCCAATCCCCAGCTCTCTCAGGCGTTCCAGAAGGATACCATGGTCTATGATACTGAAAGCCGCTGAGAGGTCCAAGAGTACCAGCAGGGTCACACTTCCCCTGTCGATACCTAGGCGAAGATCATCCACTAAGGCGACCATGGCAGTCTCGACTCCGTATCCTGAAGCCAGTTTGAAATGGGTCTAAGATAATCTGTTTCATCCAAGACAGCTTGGAGCTGAAGACCAACAACCCTCTCGATTACCTTGCTTAAAAATGGGAGATGGGAGACTGGTCTATAATTATTCATATCCAGGGAATCTAGGGAGGGCTTTTTTAGAAATGGCTGTACAATTGCTTCTTTCAAACAAGCTGGAAAATTGCCCTCCCTGAAGGATGCATTAATAATATGTCTTAATTGAGTCTTAATAGCGACTTCTCCCTGGACGACCAGCCATGAAGGGCTGGTCGAGAGGGCAAGTTGCCCTTCTTACCTTTCCAAGGAGCTTGTTTACGTCCTTGCTACTCACTGACTGAAACTGATCCAGTATAATCTTATTCACGGGGTCACCGGACACTCCATTTGTAACCTCTGCTATAACACCAGCATCCAAGTCAGCTCTTATCTGAGAGATTTTACCTGCGAAATGATTATTCAAAGCATCACAGCAAGCTACGTTAGGTTCTAATAACAAGTTCGGGATAGTAGGTAACTGAGTCAGATCCCTTACCACCCTGAACAGGTCTGCTGGACGGGAAGTCACAGACGCAATACGTGCAGAGAAGAAAGTCTTCTTCGCTGCATCTATTGCCATTCTATAGGAATGAAGGAATTCTCTATAGCGTGTCCTGTCAGATAAAAGTTGAGATTTCTGCCAGTTACACTCTAGTCATTGTCCAACCTGCTTCATATTCCTGAGTTCTACTGTATACCAAGGATTACGATTTAAAGCAGGCTGGAAAGGACGCTTGGGAGCAATCGTGTCGATAGCCCTAGTAAGATCACAATTACAGGTATTAACTAGGGCTTCCACAGGATCACTGGTGATACCAACCATAAGACCCCCCAGGGCTTTCTGGAATCCAATAGGTTCCATTAACCTTCGAGGGCGGACCATTCTAATAGGTCCACCACCCCTGCAGGGGCGGATAGCAGCCATTAGTCTAACCCTGACCAGGAAATGATCCGTCCATGACAAGGTGGTAGCATTTATTATCTCCATCCACGGCTGTGCCTGTTCCATACTGAAGACCGCATTGAGGGTATGACCTGCACAATGTGTTGGCCCAGAGGCTAATTGGGATAGGCCCATGTTTGTCATGGAGCGATGAACTCCCAAGCCGCACCTGTCAAACTGGTCTCAAATGGGATATTGAAGTCGCCCAGAACCAAAAGTCTGGGCGACTCCAACACCAACTCCGACACCAGCTCTGTCAGCTCGGCCAGGGAATCTGATAGGCAGCCGGGTGGTCGGTACACTAACAGAATCCCTAGACATACTGTATGTACGAGAAAAAGGAAACCATCAGAAGAAAACATTATAGAATCATAGAGATGGAAAAGACCACAAGGGCCAATTGAGTCTAACTCTCTGCTATGCAGGAACACACCATCAAAGCATTCCTGACAGATGGCCATCCAGACTCTGGCCCTTTCCACACAACATCGCTGTGCCACTTCTGGGACAGGATGGCAGCAGTTGGCAGATCGCAGTTTCACATGATGTCATCGCCATCCCATTGCCATCCCATCACAAAGCGTCATACTCACGCAGTATTTGCAAAACAGAAAAAATCTGTTTTACACCTCCAATCACGCAGCACTCCCATACTTACCATTGCATGGAAGCCGGGGAAGCGGATTGAGATGCTTCCTGGCCCAGTGCAGCAATGGCAAGTGCCCAGCTGCACTGCAGAAGGAAGAGGCAGAGCCATTGCGCTTTCTTCCACAGGGAGTGAGCAGGTGTGTGGGGGAGCATTGCTGACACTCTCCCTTCTGGACCTGAATTGCAGTGCAACAACGTGGAGGAGCACTGTCATGCGAAAATGGCCTCTGTTTATAAACCTTCAAAAGAAGGAGATTCCACCACCCTCTGAGGCAGTGTATTTCACTGTCTGACTGCTCTTACCATTAGGAAGTTCTTCCTAATGTTTAGATGGAATCTCTGTTCCCGAAGTTTGAATCCATTGCTTTGTGTCCTAGTCTCTGGAGCAGCAGAAAACAGGCTTGCTTCGTCCTCCATATGACATCCCTTCACCTATTTAAACATGGCTATCATGTCACCTCTTAACATTCTTTTCAACAGGCTAAACATATCTAGCTCCCTAAGCCTCTCCTCATAGGGCATGATTTCCAAGCTTTCTGCCATTTTGGTTGCCCTCCTTTGGATATGTTCCAGCTTGTCAACATGTCAATATTGACAAGTTTGTCAATAAGAAACAGTGACCCTGTCTGTCCCTGTGTGGGTCTGCATGCTGAATCTAAAGTCATTTCCACACTAGACTGTTATAGTGCTTTTATTCCACTTTCAACATCCTATGGAATCCTGGGGTTTGGAATTTAGGGAGCTGCCTCAAAGGCCCCTCCCTAAACTGCAAAAACTGTTGAAAGTGAAATAATAGCACTGTAACAGTCTAGTGAGGAAATGGCCTAAGGAGAGATAGGAAAGTTGCTCTTAAGGCAGTGATTATAATAACAGCCACCCACAACAGAGCAGTGGGACCCAGAGCACCATCTCTTATGGATGGCTTCAGTATACTATTATACTCACATTCTTTCTAAGTGCTGGATATAAGTGGGAACAAAAGAAGCTGATGCAATCTCTGCTGTGGAACAGATCACAACATCCAGATGTAACCCCTGCTGGAAGACCCAATCCCGCGGGAGCGTAATATTCAATATACAAAATTATTAAGCTAGAGGTTCACCGGACAAGAACATAGACATCTGGGTCTAAAACCGAAGCACAATTAGCGAGGTCAGACCAACACTCCGCCAGCCACGTCTCCAAGAGGGAAACCTTGAAAGGCACATAAACACACATAATGGACCATCAATAACAATGACACTATGAGGGGACTACACATCCTCCAGATGAGATTAATGATTTCGACAGCAAGAAATACAAAAACAAGCTCCATTTGCGTGATTCAGCCATTGTCCTTTTCCGGGAAAGGGTCTGCACCCGAGGCATATTTTGTCCTATAACTGAGTCCCCTTTTGGGACCTTCTTTGGAGAACCCCCACGCTTGACTAGTGCCTCAGCATTCTGCTGGTCAAGAGCTCCCCTCAGCATTCTTCCTCTGCTGAGTCACCTTCGCCTTGCTTTTTCTCAAGCCGAAGACTACAGGATCAGGTACACTATAAACTGTTCTCTTTCCCTCCATTTTTCTCGATCTTCATATCTTTCCAACTCATCAGTCCTTGTGCGCTTGTGTGAGTGACTGCTTCATTGTGTGTATGTGTGGGGATATTTTGCCAATTCTGCTAAATAAACCACTGGTAATTAGACATTTGGCCTGGCTCTCGTGTCGTCTGACTGCATAGACATAGCTGCATTGCTCTGTCCTCCGCTTTGCTAAGCAGTGTTCCACTAATTTCCCCAGGCTTTGTATTTTTGGAGCAAATCGGGGTATCCCCTAGGGACCCCCAGAAATCAGGGTAACACAGAGTTTCTGTAGTCAAAGACCTACAGACATGTTGAAGGTGAATCCTGAGTGAGTGTAGATTTCTGCTGCTGGGTAAGCACGGTAACTTGGTGCTTTTTTCGTATCATGACACATAGAGCTTCCACATCCAATATCTCAGGGATTCTGTCTGCTTTGCCTGGTCATTCAAACACTAGCCAGGAAATCCTTTGGATAAATAAACAGATGGAGAGATAAATAGAAATCCCTTGAGGAGACATTTATTTGTTCTTCTTTCTCCACCCGCAATGGTTAAATACTCAGATATTATCTGGTATGATTTTTTTTTAAAGGGATGCCTCCAGTGCTTTTAAGATTTTAACATTTGCTCTGAGAAGAAGGAGCACAGTTTCACTGTTGACACAGTGGCCGGTCTATCAGAACTTGCACACATCCTGGCTGTGAGAAGGGGGAAACATTCCCCACTCCTGTGTGATGGCTTTTATGCCTTATACGTAATGTGTTTAATATATATAAATATATACACATCATTGTGCTTCTACATGCTCTGTTAATTGTGGAAGGGTTGTTGCTGGAAAACCTGCCAAAGCTGGTGCTTTGAGCCAGAAAGGCCCCTTGAGTCTCTAGTAACAATTCTGGATCAGGGAGCATCCCGAAGGTATGCACCTGCCTCTAGGGGCAATGTCATCCCATTTGGAACACGTGGCACAACCCTTTTCCAGAACAAAGAACCATCAGCCCACTCTACCTCTATCTTGTCAACTTCATTTTACTGATCCTCTACCATTCCAGCTGTGTGTTTGGCGGGGGTGGTGGATTTTTTTCAGGCTGCAACACATCCCAATATGCTAGAAATGACATGATGCCATTCCCAGCTGTCATTTCCAGTTGAAATCTTTCTGGGGGGGGGGAGACAGCTTTGGGGGGAAGTTTGGGAGTTCTGGGGACATGGAGAGGCTGATTGCCATACTGGCATGCAGCTTTGGGTGGTTTGGGTGGTTCTTGGATGGAAATTCACCTGAAAAATCATGATGAAAAGACTGAAAATTTAGGAGATCCAAGGGTCTTGGGGAGATGACCTGGAGGGTTTTAGGGGTGATAAAAACATGTTCAGGGAAGATATGTGTCCCACAGGCAACACTCCACTCCCCACAAATGGACTACTGTAGACAGATAGCTATAGTACCTGTTCTTGTATCATTTTCTAAAGATAGATATTCTGTTCAAACTGATGAACATCAGTCTGAACTCAAGTCTAGAGTA
The DNA here is from genome assembly GCA_948472985.1 of Iguana delicatissima. Lineage (NCBI taxonomy): Eukaryota > Metazoa > Chordata > Lepidosauria > Squamata > Iguanidae > Iguana > Iguana delicatissima. The sequence goes on along the minus strand of CAOKZL010001007.1, from coordinate 118,057 downwards.
AAATCAGAGAAATCTCCATTTTCCTTTTAAACTAACAAAGACACTCTGGCCCTACAGAATATGGAAAACATTGCCAGCCAAGAGCTCAGTCTGGAAAAATCAGGTTCCAAAAGCACTGTATCTCTCATCATGGTTTGCTTCTTCTTTGTCCTTTTTTTTTCATATAAGAAGTTATATTTCATTTCCCCATAGATGTTAAAAAGGAAAAAAAAAAAGCAAGATGGAGAAGCATAACAATGCCACAAAATAAATCATAGATGTAAGTCAATTACAGGGATATGAATAACAGGCATCACTTCTGTCTCCTTGCTGACTCTGTGAACTGAAAGTGACGAATATAACCAGGACCAAAATGCAATGCAATCCCAACCTCACCCACCTGGTTTATATGCTGTAAAGCCAGAGGCATTTAGCTGAGTTGGGGGTGGATGAATACAGGAGAAGATGGAGGCAATGAGTATTCTGGCGATGGCAGCTGCTTTCTGCACTGTTGATGGGCTTCATTTTTCAGTGCAAGTTTCTCCTCTTAATCAGAAGACACCTTGAGTCAAGGGAGGAAGTACAACTTCCTACCATTGCCCTTACACTGGTTTGGTTTCATGGCAATGACGTGTAGAACGGTACTGGAAAAAGCAAACTCACAAGTTGTTTGGCTGCTGGTCCATGGTGAGTTTCCAAGAATGAAAGAAACAGTTGTAGTCAATGGTTCCAGTCCCAGACACACTGGGGAAAAACCTGGCCTGTCACTCACATCAGATTGCTTAGGAAACATTGATCTAGAACTCTCCTGAAGCCAATCAGAATAAAGCAAGGCATTACAACTTTGGTAGGCCTGAAGCCCTTTTGCTTTTCTTGGGATCTTCTGGCACAGACAACCTAACAATGGGTGGAAAAAAGCAAAACTGGAAGCACAGTACTTAGTGGTTTACTTATGATTTTGAAAAATTAGCATTTTTAATACTAACTCAAACACGCACACATACAAATACACCAGTGACCTATTTAAAATTTCAATCATTGGTCATGCAGGGTTCTAGGAGAGGCACTTCACCTTTTGAGGCACACAAAAATCTGTATGCCAAATCTCCAGGAGACTCTGGATGGGTTTGGGGGCTGCAGAAGCAGTCCTGCAGAAACAGGCCCCTGGAGTAAGAGCAGAGCTGAGATGCAATATTCCTGTCCTCAACCTGGAAGGAAAAATGTAAGCAAATGCTACCCAGTGAGGATAGGGACCATGAACACTGCTGCTTCCATGACCTGGCAGTAGGAATTGTGATTGCTATAGCAAGGACTGTAGGAACATGTGGTCCCAGTTTCTTTTTCCTCCTCATCCTGTCCTCCTTTATCCTCATCTTACATTTATTGATGCAAACTGAGTTCAAAGTGGAAATGCAATTTGCACTCAATTAACTCAGCAAGTGGGAGAGAGCTTGGGGGAGTTGTGGAATCTTGCCCTTCTCAGTAGGTTTGGGCAAAGGTAAACTGCTGCAGCTGCTCCTAGCTTGTGTGTTCTTCCTCATTGCTAACTTTTGCTTGGACACCCTTGTCAATTCTTGGCCACTCTCTGATGTTGTTTGACCAGATGCATCCCACTTTTCAACTGTGAAATGTTGGCAGGTATTAAATAGGACAAGACAGGTGAACAACATGAGTGCACATGCCAACCTCATCCCCAGTATATCCACATGCGTGGCTGCTTTAGAGACTTCATTCGCTTTGAATTCAGCTGAATGCATTTATAACGCTGCAATTGTTAACTGTGAAAAACAGGTTTCCTACAAAGGGGGTGTTTTCTAATAATTTATAACCAGCCTTCACATCTTTACACTAAATGTGCAAGATCTCTAAAGCAGTCAGGCGTGCAGGAACATGGGAAAAGGACTTGAGTGCACCTCCAGCCCCAGTTAGGCCTTCTTGTGTTGTCAGTGGATTACTGCATAGAGCTTTTACCACTTTTTCTTATAAACTGAATAGAACGCATCTGGAAAACAGGATAATCCTGCTAAAGTTAAGTGTATTTATGTTCCACTGGTTTCAGTGGGACGTCTAAGCACATACTTAATGTTCCTGTTTAAAGCAGTCAGATGGAATAATATTTTTTAATAATTGATACTCTTATTTCCAGCTCTTGGGAATTATTTTATAGAAAGTAATTAGTTATACAGTGAACCCCCACACACAAGCAGCCTCCAGATCTGCGAATGTAAGTGATCATGGAACTTCAACATTCTAAGCCTAAAATGGCTGAGACGTGTGCGAGTGTGCGGATGTGTCCACACGCATGTCACCACCATTCAATAACATGGGATGCAAGCAATGCATTTGTACCCATTTACCCATTCACAGGGTGTCCTAGAACAGATCCCCCCTCGATACAGAGGATCCACTGTAGTTACATTTTGAAAACACCATATTAGCTAGTTATTATTAGATTGCTGTCTTTCAATTATCAGTATTCAAAAGTAGACTAGAAGAGTTACTTTCAACTGCTTCTTTAAAAAACCAAGTGCAATTTTACAAGCCATAGGCTGGTAGTACCAAACAAACAAACAAACAAACCCTATGACCACCCTATGACTATAAAAATAACTCAGAACAGTTGCACTATACTGTAAAAGGAATGCAATTGTCCACCCTTGACTTACAATCGTAATATAACTTGGTTATGCCTTCATTTTTGAAGGAAGGAATTAATCCAAAGTGACATTATATTTATGACAAGCTACTTCGAGACTCTGCTCATGTCTAAAGTTTATAAAATGTTTATTCTGTTTGGGTGGGTACATTTTCTCTTCTTTTTTGGTTAATTCTGGGAAAGAAAATACTACATAACTGTATTCTGTGGTCTGGCATACAAAAAACTATAAAAGGTTTTGGACTGGCGTCCTTAATCTCTCTACCACACAAAATCTCCATTACAGACATAAGAAGTCCATTTTGTAGTTGATGTTCTAAACTTAAACACATTTCCACAAAGATCAAGAGAGAAAAATGTGGTAGAGAATGCGTAACTCACTTTGTAGTTATTAAGTAAACGGACTGCATACAGCCATGGGAGCAGAACTTTAAATCTAGAGTTTGGCCTGATTCTGTCTTGCTAGATAAATTCTGTTTCACCATGCCCCCGTAAACCAAGAATTTACGTGTCACAGAAAACTGTCAAGAAATAAGGAGAGAAGAAGGAAATTATAGGATTCTAACCCTATGCATATGCATATATATGTGTGTGTGTGTGTGTGTGTGTTCATGTGTGTATAGGTTTAGAATTCTATGACACAGACACACATGAAAATCATTCTGTGAAGTGATTATTTATACATATTCACTTACTTTGAAACTGTTAACAGTTGTTATGAAGCATTTCTAGAATAAATATCAAGATTAAAAATTTAATATACTGTAGTCCAAAAAATATACTGTAGTCCAAAAAAGTAACTTTTCCAGGCTTTCTCCCTGATCACATGGTTTCCAAATCTTGCAGCGGAGCAGGGTCTGGACAATCAGTAGACCAGACTCCTCTTTTCTTTTTTTCAGTATTTTTATTAACATGCAAAGCTTAATCACCTAAAACTACACACATGGGTTATAAATAACAGACATGCAAACAAATACTTGAGTCTAAGCATTAACGACTATACTAACCTGCTACTAAACTAGGCCAACAAACAAAGACTACAATAGACTAACACAAATACATGAGGATCTCCTAAATGACTTCCTATACTTCTAAAGATGGATATATGTTCACATTGGTTCTACTTCTGGTTGAATCTAAGAACAGCAAGATAGTAATCTATCTATAGGTATATAATACAAAATGTAATTTCATGTTTGCTATATCACTCTTATTTCATCTTAATTGCATTCAGTTGCCAAGATTACGTTTGCCATTTGCCATTGTTAGCTAAATTAACCAAAACCAGTTTCCCATATTTCATATGTTAACACCAATAAATTCCAGTCTTTTTCAAATCTGTTCCAGTTTCCATCCTTAAATCAAGATAGTTTATCCATTTCAGCTAGGTCTAAGAGCTTCAGCATCCACTCTTCCCATGAAGATATTTGCAATTCTTTCCATTTTTGAGCATAAAGCCATTTTGCAGCTTCAGTTCTTATCAGAGTTTTCTCCCAGACAAACCCAATAAAAATAGTTCCAGACTGAGTCAAATCTTCATCTTCAGAATATCTTCAATGAATCATAATCCAATAGTGCTTCACCTTGTCACATATCCACCGCACGCGATAAAAGGTCCCTACTTTACTTTTTTTTTGTACACTTCAGATAATTTTTCAGAAATTAAGTACCATCTATACATCACTTTGTAGAAATTCTCTCTAAGATCATAATTTCAATGTAAATTTCACACCTTTAAACCACATTTTCCCCACTGTTCTAATTGTATATGATGACCCATGTTTTGTGCCATGTTTTAATCATATAGAGTTTAACCACTTCTTCTTCTATTCCTAATGTTAATAACCATTTATATATCTTGCTTATGAAATGATCATCTTCAATGCATAAATATTTCTCAAGTTCTGAAATATTTCCTTCAAACTTTGTTTTTTTTTTGTCCATTTCATAACCTTCATGGCTCATTTGTTCTGCAGTTTTCACTTTAATTTGATCTTTATCCTTTAACAAAATGTCTCTATATTTTAACCAAATGTCTTTAAGTACAATTTCTCTTCTAAATAACACATCACATGACACATGAGGCATCTTTGTATATAGTCTCTGTTTATATTTACACCATATGTTAAGAACAGTCCTTCTAATATAAAGATGTTTAAAATCAATATTTGCTTTAAGTTTTTCATACCATAAAAAAGTACTCCAGCCAAATCTCAAGTCAAAACCATCCAACTGGAGGAGTCTGTCCCTTTCTAAACTTATCCAGTCTTTCAGCCACACGTAGCAACGGGCATAGAAATAAAGTATCAAATTCAGTAACCAAAAGCCACTTCAAAGTTTATCATCTTGTAAAACTTTAAATCTCACTCTTATTTTTTTCCTTGCCATACAAAGTTAGCCAGGTCTTTCTGCAATTGTCTGAGTGGTATGCCATTATACAAGATAGAAATTGTTTGAAATAAAAATTACATTTTAAATAAGACATTCATCTTGATAGTAAAAGTTCTGCCACAAAGTGAGTTTTAACGTTGACCATCTCTGTACGTGTTTAAACTCATTCCAGATGTCAGTGTAATTGTTAATAAACAGTTTGTTATTCAGCTTCTCAAAAATAACATCTAGATATTTCACTTTTAAAACTATTTTAAGTCCATCGATATTTGCTTGTCTCGTTTTGTCATATTTTAGTCAACATTTTTGATTTTTCTGTGTTAACTTTAAATCCTGCCAAAGAACCAAAAACAGTCAAAATTTTTAACACAGCATCTATACTTTCCAAAGGATCTTGTTAAAAAAAAAAAATCATTGACAAATGCTCTCAGTTTAAATTTTTCTTTCTTAATTTCCACTCCTTTTATATTATCAACTTTACTTATTGTTCTGTTTAAGACCTCTAGTATCAGTATAAATGGGAGAGGTGATAACGAACAACTTTACCTTGTCACTTTCTGGATGCTACAGCTTTTTTTTCTTTTCTCAATTAATCAGAATCTGTGCTTTTTGTAGAGGATATATTGCTTTAATCCAAGTAATGAAATTGTAGCTAAACTTCATCTTATTCGGTGTCTCCATCATAAAAAGCCAATTTACATTGTCAAAGGCTTTATCTGCATCCAAAAACAAAAATCAAAGCTGCTTGTTTTTTGTTTGTTTTTTAATCCCATTTCAGGAACTAATGAACTTGACACTGATTGCAGATAAAATTCCTGAAACTGAAGTTATGCAAACATAAAACTTATTCCAAAACAAGATCAAGACATAACTGAACCAGAGAATGATAGACCTATTTCATGATTAAATAATGGTTCCAAACTGCTTATGCCAATACTCGCTGAAAGAATGGGAAAAAAAAGTTTTAAATGAGTTCATACATGAAGATCAACGTGGATTCTTTTGCCAAAAAGACAGTTAGGGACAATAAGGATATGTTACAGACATGTTGGAATATTTAGAACCACATGATCAGGCTCTTCTTTTCAAATGTATCCTCATATGTACAGATTGCAAAGAAAGGCTCGTGACACACTGGGCATGGCCCTGCTCTTCACACAGTTGTTAGTGAAAGTCAAGGCCTAAATGAGGCTTCAGTTTGTCTATGAATCAAAACCTACCTCTGAAAATAACTATGGAGCTGTTCTAAGCATGCTGTTAGTATTTAGAATGGTTTGCTACATAAACATGTTGACTCATCTCCTTTCCCTCCCCCTTAGTTACCCATGCTGCTTTAGCAGTTACCTATTCTCTTACAATGAAAGATCAGATGGGGCCAATGTGATCACATTTGATGTTGGTCAAGTTGAACAGCTGCGTTGTGAGGAACTGAATTTAAATGCTAGAATGATAGCTGCTGACACACTTGGCCAGAGCTGGGAAAAGCCACATTTTAGGCTACAGTCTTAGAACCTCACAGCCAGCATGGGAAGTTGCAAGACAAGGCCAAAGGCCCTAAGGAATCATAGTGCTATAACTGTGTAGCGTGAAAGGGCTTAGATTTATTAAGCTGTAATTGTGTAGTTCTTTCATGCTACACAGGTATAGCATTATAATTCCACTTTAACTGTCATGGTTCTATCCTATGGAATCCTGGGACTTGGCAGTTTAGGAAGGGGGAAGCCAAAGGCACAAGATCCCATCTGTTCTTGGAAGCTAAGCAGTGTCAGCTCTGGTTAGAACTTGGATGCAAGACAACCAATGAATGCGAGGTGTCTAGGCTACATTTCAATAGGCAAATTGAAGGCACAGACACACACACATCAACACACACAGGAACATATATCAGAGAGCTCCTCTGCTGCCTTCACAAATTACCAATCCCAGAATTCCAGAGGCTACAGACATGGCAATTAAAATGTAATCATGGTGCTATAATAGTATAGTGTGAAAAGGGTTCTGCAGAATAACTTTAATTTTCATGGTCTCTTTCTCTCTGTCTCTCTCTCTCTCACACACACACACACAAAGGCACACATTGCTCCAGAATACTCATTTGCTCCTGGGATAGCCTTTCACATACACAAAGAGTCATTCCATAATCTAGAGGTGTACAAAATAGACAAGTGAATTTTCTATTACAGTGAGCCAGTTCAATTAATACCTGAAGCCAATCTGGCACGCTATGGAGAGTGGAGAGAGGCCATGGCTGTCTTTGCCAGCCACCTGTGGGGATTTCTTGCCCCACTTCCACCATCCACAGAGGAATGGAACATGTGCAGTATGTCCAATGAGTGCAGAACCCAACATGTGTAGGTCTAATTAGGCAGTCAATTTCCAGATGTTATTATTCTCTTTTCCATGTTTTATTATGTAGGTTATAAATTGAGAAGACCACATCCTGAAAACAAGAAATAAGATCTAGCTAAAATTAAGCATTTTAAAGTTCCATAGATTTTACTGTGGGGAATTTGAGTACATGTGGAATTTCCCTCTTGAAACAAATGGTACTTCAAAAGATCCTAAGGTTGGTTCAACCATGTCCAAAGTTTATAAAATGTTCATTCTGCCTTTTTACAAAACCTATGCTGGTAATGAAAAAAAAAATACTGCACAGTTATACTCTGCTGAGAAATGTGCTTTGACATGCCAAAAATATGCAAATTTTTGGCCTCATATCATTAATCTTGCACCACATAATATACCTATGTAAGTTTATGGTTTTAGATCATAATACATCTCATCTGTATACGAGCAGCAGAAAAAGGGCAGGTGCATCAGATAGGCTAAAGGTCAGGAGTAGCACAGGGTCCTGTAAAAATTGGCCCAAACTAATGCATTCCAGAGATAAATCATGTTTAGGAAAGGAGATTTGTGGCCCAATTCCAAATCAGCTATTTTTCCATAGTAGATATGGCCAGTCTAGAGTCATAAGCACCAGGAGCCTGTTACCCTGTGAACTGGGGGTCCCGTGACGGGCGCCCAAACAACCAAACAACAACAAACCAGATGGGGAAATTAGCTGGAGCACTCTCTTGGCTAACGAGAGGCAGGGCAACGCAGCAGGATCTTTCACCCTATGTCTACAGCGTCAGGTCAGTGAGGAGGCAAATGGTTCAAATAACAATTAGATTTATTAAACAGTTATTAAAGAAAAGCACAAACACACTCCTAACTAGAAAAGGAAATAGAATTTCAAGGGGAATGGGTGATATGCCACCTGTCCTGCAGTCCTGAAGAAGCCTCATTGAAGAGGAAGAAACCCGGCATGGTGACTGAGGGGAATCTGCTAAACAGAGCGGCAGCAAGGAAAGGTGAAGTTCAGACGATCCGGCGAGAGTTCCGAAGAGCTCTCAGAGCGGGGGATTTTTATAGGGGAAAGAACAACCGCAGGCTAGTCTGGTCTCGGGTGAAAACAATAAGATTTGGGTTGGAGACAAAGCCTCCAAAAGGTCAGAATTTGCATGATTGAGTTAAAGTCCGAGTTGACAATGGTATGGCCGGTATGTAGATGTGGCTAGCTCAGCGGTTAAGTACCTAGCTTGCCAGGGTGCCCTCTCAGGGCAGAGGATCTCTATGTGGTAATGTGCATTTGTAATGAGGGTGTTTGTTTCGGGAGGTCCCCTAAAGCAGATCTGGCAATATCTGGCTTGGTTTGGTGAGAGCAGCAAGTAGTAGCCATGCCTAGCTTCGCGCTTGTTTGGCGGGCCTCACAAACACTTGGCTGGTGGCAGAGTAGGGCCGAATAATGATATCAAAGTCATATCTTTGGTTCACCAAAGGTCAGGCCAGAACATAGTAGTAACAATCCCCCCCCCCGAAAATGGGCAATTTGACACAAATTGGTCATTTTCCAATCAAACATTTTAAATGGAATTTGGAGCCGAATGGGGGTCTACAGATTCCGGAGATGTATCACACCAAGGGATTTTGCAACATTTCTAACTACCAAAAACAGTCCCTAACTAACAATATCCTAACTACATATACAATAATGTACAAATGGCAACAATGCAATGATTAACAAACAGTGAGCAAGTTAAGGATGTGGGCAGTTTTCAATAATGAACAATTGCAACAGCAAAATGCAGTGATGGTTTGAGCAATGAGCAATGAAAAGTGTGGGCAATATTTACAACACATTGATGGCTGGGCTACAAATGCGGGCAATACACTTAATCAATGCAACAGATGAAAACTGACGACAATTGAACGTGGGCAAAAATACTCCAAATACACAATCGCTCAGGCAGAGCGTGGGCCAGTTCAAAGGAGAACGCAGGCAGGCAAAGTCCAACTGTACAATGACATGAGGGTAGAGATAGTCCAGTGATGATGCAAAAATGCAAATGCAACAACCATCCTAGGGAGGTGAGGCACAAGCAAAGTCTCGGCACCCCCCCTGGAAACAGGAGAACTCGAAGTCTGGAAAAATGTGGGCAAGTTGGCGGCTCCAATGGGGCTGGAACCATAGCAATGAGTCCGGTTTTAATGGCCAAAAATAGTCCAAGTCCATGGTCAAGCTAGCCCAGGTGTGCTAGCTCTTTGCAGGAGCAGGTTTGCAGAATGGCAGCAGGAATAGTCCAAATGGGAGGCAGTTATGATGCAGGCAGTAAAGCTTGCTGGGGCGTGACCGGCTGGGGTCCCCAGTTGCAGGAACAGGAACAAAATGTCATCTGGCTGGATTCACACACACCCCACGGTGCCTCGGGGACGACGGACAGATCCAGGATGGCCTCAGCTATCTGGAAGTGTTGACCTACTATTTTTGTAGGAGGGAAGACTGACAGAGGTTATGGCAAATGCAAACGTTTAATGCAAATTAGCGGCGTGAAGCCCGTCGGGAGTTGGGTTTGGATTACAGAATTCGGGGATGATGGGACCCTTGGTGGGTTTTACAGAGTGCCACGCAAAGGTGCTAACATGGAGGAGACAGGGGTGACTGTCCCAGGCCTTGGTCACTTTAAGGTGGAAGGCAGTCTGATCACACCTCGGTAGAGGGGGCTCCATGCAGGGGTACCTTCTGGGTAGCTCAGGCCTAACAGAGCTCAGGGATCAGATGGACCACCCAAGAGTGGTGTCTGCTGAAGCCCCATTTGCAATGGCACTGGTACTCGCATGCTCAGATCTACTGGATGGAGCTCTGGTCTCAAGTTGAACTAGGTTATACTCTGGCCTTTGCCTGGCGGCAAGGGTCCCCAATACCAGTTAAAAGACAGAAAATGAAACCAATCCGAAGCAAGCACAGGCTACGCTTGCTCGTTGCCAGAGCAGACGTTGACACTACCGGAGACTGTCCAGGATGGATGGGCCTACGTATGCAAATGTTCTATTAACATGCAGATTGGAAGCAATGCACCAGGGCCAAGCGTCTTGCCAATTCTGGGGGTCTCCGGCCCTTATGGGGCATCGGAGAGTGGACATATACCTTTGGATAATATGGCCGAATTGAAGTGCAAACTAGGGAGCGGCCAAGACTGTTCTCACCCTAACAGTCCGAGCACGCAAAAAAGAAAGGGGAGAGAGGTCTCTCCACAGCAAAAGACCATTCTGGGCTATAGATTAATACTCCAGAGTCAGACTTGGTTCTACTGAGAGGGTTGTTAAACCCTCGTCACTATGCCCGTACTTCCCAGGACGCCATTGCACAAGACCATCCCTCAAGGTCGGGGATGGCAGGTGTTCTGGTCGGACTCAGGGTATCAGGGCTGACTCTGTAGGCCCAATCTACCTCAGAACCGGGAGACCCTACCTGGTCTCCCACCCAAAACGGTGAAAAAGAAAGAAATAACTAACCAAAAGAAAACAGCTAACTAACACCAAAACAAAACACTCTATATACCAGGTGAGACTATATACAAAGACCGGGAGCTCGGAGGGGTCGCCACTCCATCTCTGCTCCACAAACCGGGGGCTGTTCAACCAGTGTCAAACACCTCATAAATGGAGGCAAATGCCTCGGACAAATTGACGGCTGGTGCTTCCTTGTAACTCAAGGAAGTCTGGCAAATTAGAGGGCTCACATTGGGTTGTTGGGCACCGGGATCTTCTGGCTCGGAGATGACTGCCGATGCAGGATCAACCAGCTGACCCTGTCATTCCGTCAATTGTAACATTTGGTAGGTCTCCAAAATTACGTGCAAGAGCAGCAGTGCCCACTCCTTGCTGGAGACCCTTTCGGACAAATCAAAGAGGAGGCTGGTATTGGACCTGCGTGCCTCCTGAACTTGTGGCCGGAGGGTGATCAAGACAGAGCCAAGAACTATCTTCACCCTTCTCAAAATCACTAGGGTAAAAAGGCATTGGGTGCCACAGACTGTAAAAGCCAGCTGGCACCAGAACAACTTTATGGAGGGGGAGGCAGTAGCCAGGTCTGCCTCCATGTGGCATTTAGAATGCTCCATTTTTGAAACCTCCCCGGCTGGACTACAGCAAAGGGGAGTACGTGGAGCCCAGTTGGGGGGTGCCAGAGCAAGTGCTGTTGCTAATCTGGGCTCTGGCTGGGCAGGAGCCTCTCGCTGCCTAGATTCCCAGTCTCCCTTGAGATTTCCTAGACAGCCAGCACAGAGTGGAAGAACTCTCCAGGCCACTGCTTCGAGGAAATCCTGGGGGAAATTGATGGTTTCTAACTGGGGGCTCAGAGCCGGGACAATGGAGAGCTTTGGAAGCGTGGGGTTGGCTTCCGTTGGCCTTGTGCTCTCCCTTTTCCTGACGCTCACACTGGCTGGAACTGTCCTGTGTCTAACTCCAAAGGGGCTTCCTCCTGAACCTCAGTCTGGTGTGATCCTTCTCGATGCTGCGACAGCACGGTGATCTCCGAGACAGCAGAATTCGCGCTTGGGGCTAAGTCAGGGGGAGCTGCAACATGCCTAGTTCTAGTGCGCCCTGGGCGCTTGTGTCTGGTCAAGTTTGGGAGCAGCACTTCTGGCGCTGCTCCAAAGTCTGCAGGAGGGCTGGCAGGAGTCTTGTCCCTATGTGTCCCAGTGCCTGCCATCACCTTGGATCTACCCCAACTGTTGGCCTTCAGCCGAGCCGCAACCTGCTGGGAGAGATCCCGGGACCGAGGGCACCCCTAGTCCAAATCCAAAGCTGAGTGACCGCCAGCTGGAGGTGGGCCGTTCGTGACGGCCTGGACCGGCTGGTGGTCCCTCGCAAACCGAGCGTCCAAGAGCTCTGAAGTGGGCTTCCCATCTAAGGGGGTCCTATCTATTCCGGCTGTGCGCAGCAATCCCCAAATCCTAGCTCTATCTGAGAGAGACAGCTGGGTCGGGGGCTCGTACCTGCCAGACATTTCCCTAGGAGATCCAGACTCAAAGGGTTGCTTAGGGACAGTGGGCTGCTGTGAAGGGTTCCCTGCCTTGCTGGGCTGGCTGTGGGGGTCCCTTCCTGCCACTGCCTGTCCTGTCTGGGAGTAGGGCGCAAGTTCCAGTTCCCTAGAGGAACGGAATTCGGTGCGGACTTCCTATGCTGGGAATGGGGTCTATAATTGGAGTATGTAACCTCCGATATGGGTTCCCAATTCCCGGGTTCCTTCTGTTGGCCTTTGGGGGAGGACGTTGGGAGTCAGCCTCTCGCAACAGGTCGGCGACCCTGTGGAGGTTGTTCCTGAACTCTTCCCAGGATGTTGTGGCCGGTTCCACCAAGCCCAGGGCCAATCTTGTCTCACGGTTCAAGCCTCCGCAGAGCAGCGACTTGAACTCAACGTGATCAAAATTGTACCCGTAAGTCGTCAGGGGCACCTTTTCGGCCAGAATCGCAAGCAGTTGCTTACGTGCCACGTAAGCCGCAGGGTTCTCACGAGGACCCTGCTGCTCCATGACGTAGAGCACACTCACGCTCTGTCTGGGCCAAAGGATCCTCATGACCTCTCTCATCCAGTCATGTGCCTCGAGCTTAGCCAAGCCTCGAGTCGCCATGGCCGATTCAAGGGTCAGAAGGTCCGACGGGGACATACAAAGACGAGCCAGTTGGGTCAGGTCCTGGCCGTTGGCCGTCAGGTGCGAATGCGTCACCGCGTTTAGCCACATGATGCTGGTGGACCGGTTCAGGGGTCCTAACTGATCTGTGATTGCTTTCGCCTCGGTGGCACGCCAGGGGAGTCTGGTCTCGGTGACCAGTGTCTCCTGGATGTCAGCGCCACCATCACTAGCAGGGACGGTCCTGCGTGTTGTGGACCACGTCTCTACAAGGTGGACTGGAACCGTAGGGGCTTCCCAGTCCTGATTGTGGGGGAGGACGCCAGGGCGTCAGCTGGCAAAGGGTCCTCTTGGGCAAAACTAGAGAGCAGCTCCGGACACATGGCCGAAATTAAGGTTTGACGTGTCTGAAGCTGACTTTCAAGGGCAGCAATCTGCTTATGGCAAGCTGCGTGACTAACAGCCTCCTGCTGTTCCTTAACCTGACTAACCATGAATCAGGCCGCAGACCTGGCATGATCAAGCTCAGCCTCTAAGGCACGTGCTTTCTCCTCCCAAGTCTGGGTGACTAGGGTGAGGTCGCTCAACTTCTGGGCTGAGGTCTGCGCAATGGACGCAAAAGTTACCTTGTCTGCTCGCAAGGTCTCGATCTCGGCATGAAGCCGGGTGTTCTCCTTCTCCATTTCTGCTAGCTTCCCTCGGGTCTCAACTAGGGCACTGCTAACGTCTCTGACCACAAGCCAAAGTCCCCAAGCTGCCAACGAATCCTTCAAAGGCCTGAATGGGTTCTTTGATTTGCGCGCCAAGGTGTATGCTCCTTGGAGAGAGGCGAAAGGATCGGCCGTCTGGAAGACAGAGTCCTTCCAGGGGCATTTTCCCTTGCCTAAAACCCATCTCTCCAGTTTCCCATGGACCTCCTCCTCACACATGAGGTCCTTAACTACAGCAGGGCTCTCCTTAGCCATCTCTACCTACACTACACAACAACACCAAAACTTCCTATACAACACGACAACACCACAAATTCCTACACAATTTCCTGCACATATATGGGACCAGGACCTGGAGTGACGGGGAGGATCACCTAGACCCCTGGGGGAGCTAAAGAAAACAAACTCACTGGAACTTTGCTAGGAAAGAGGGAAAAGGAACCAAACTCCAGCCTGCCCAAACAAGGTCACTTTTGTACGCTCAGGCCCAGTTTTCCACCTCGACAGCACTGACGACAAAAGGGCAAGGCCAACAGTTCAGGGATGGGAAGGCCACCTAGGCCCAGAGGGAACCCTCAGGAGAGCTTTCAAGGCTCACTGGAAGGGGGGTGACGAACTCAAAGGAACTTACTACGCTGTCCAGCCAAACAGTGGGGGAAGAGGGACAAAGAACCCAAAACTGAACCGCCCCTAACTGGCTTTCTGAGTGAGGGGTACCTCCTCTACCTCGGGCTAAACCGCTAAACCCACAGCTAGGTTGGGACTCACCACCCAATCCTTACAAGCCAGCAATATCGGGACGCACCCACAAAGATGAGAAGCCGGGAATCACCACCTGCGCCTTCTCCAATACAAGCCAAACCAAAAATCAAGGGAACTCACAAGGGGACAGCAAAAGGAGTGGGAGTCTGCTCCTTTCGCATTTATGTGCCTTACTGCTAAGATGTTGAATGCATGTAGACTGTTCCTGACATGCTAGGCCTAAAACATCCCAGCCCACGATAGACCCAAGATGGGGAGGTGGTTCCCAGGATAAGACAGAGAGGAGTACAGATATCCACCCCGATAGAAATACTGCACACACACACAGAAGTCACGCACACACACTAACCAGCCTACCGGTGTTCTACAACAGCTCACTGACCATTCCCTAAGTCAGTACCGCCTGATTTGAGGAGGTTCGCGACTCCTTCTCAAATTAGGGGTACCGGGGTTGCCCGTGTTGCTCCACCACTCTGTTACCCTGTGAATTGGGGGTCCTGGGAGGGGTGCCCAAACAACCAAACAACAACAAACCAGATGGGGAAATTAGCTGGAGCACTCTCTTGGCTAACGAGAGGCAGGGCAACGCAGCAGGATCTTTCACCCTATGTCTACAGCGTCAGGTCAGTGAGGAGGCAAATGGTTCAAATAACAATTAGATTTATTAAACAGTTATTAAAGAAAAGCACAAACACACTCCTAACTAGAAAAGGAAATAGAATTTCAAGGGGAATGGGTGATATGCCACCTGTCCTGCAGTCCTGAAGAAACCTGGTTGAAGAGGAAGAAACCCGACGTGGCGACCGAGGGGAATCTGCTAAACAGAGTGGCAGCAAGGCAAGATGAAGTTCAGATGATCTGGCGAGAGTTCCGAAGAACTCTCAGAGCAGGGGATTTTTATAGGGGAAAGAACAACCGCAGGCTAGTCTGGTCTCGGGTGAAAACAATAAGTTTTGGGTTGGAGACAAAGCCTCCGAAAGGTCAGAATTTGCATGATTGAGTTGAAGTCTGAGTTGACAATGGTACAACCGGTATGTAGATGCGGCTAGCTTGGCAGTTAAGTACCTGGCAATATCTGGCTTGGTTTGGTGACAGCAGCAAGTAGTAGCCATGCCTAGCTTCATGCTTGTTTGGCAGGCCTCACAAACACTTGGTTGGTGGCAGAGTAGGGCCGAATTATGATATCAAAATGATATCTTTGGTTCACCAAAGGTCGGGCCAGAACACGGTGGTAAGAAGCCCAGAGGAACAAAGCCTGAAACATAAGATGACAAGGGTCCCACAGATGGAAAATGAACATGCATTATAGAATCAAACTATTTTTGGCTTTAAAAAGATCTGTATTTTTAAGTTTATTATTCACTTTGTCATTATTAATAGTGCAACCACAGCTGTTGGTAACATGCTGTGTTTCTGAAAGAGGTAATCCAGTAAATTTATAGAACATGTGGAAGACGTTAATTGTACTTTTGCTCAAACAAAACATTGCAGATGAAAGAGCTGTATGTGTCTGTTGGCACACACACGCATGTACATGTGTTTCAATCAAGACTACATCAAGAACTGATAAATCTGTGTGGTTTTGCTTATGACAAGAGTTAAAACAGGTTAATATGCTGAATGCAATCAAAAGTATTGTTGATTTGGAGCTGAGGTTCTCTTCTATTCATTTGATGTTTGCCATAAATTTGTCTTATGCTTGCAAATATTTGAACTTCTCCTCCTAGTGTTCAATTAAGTTGGGTTTGTCATTTGGGTGTGGACTGATTTCTGGGGTGTGGGTGCTGCAGGAAGAATCAAGTGTCTTTGCAGGAATGACGGTTTTCATGTTGTACATGATTCTTTAGTTGCTCCTCCAAGTTCTTTGTGACTGAGAGCAGTAGTGAGCACATTCTTAGGTTCTTATCCTACAGCAATGGTTTGGATGACATTAATGCCATGGGTGAGGAGTCGCTTTTAACACTGACCAGCTACAAATGTAAAAAGCCATGCTCTGCAGTCATACCTGAAGGGCTTATTTATTACAGAGGGCATTCCTCAAATAACAGGCAGTGGAAATGTGGGTCACCACTGATGCCCCAGGCCAGGTGATCAAATGTCCAGAAGGGTCACCTAGCTTACTTTGAAATCGGAGAGTTAAATGAATCTGTTCTGTCTCAGCACTCTGGAGATCTGAACATGGCTGAACAACCTCCTGTCTCACAGAGTATCAAGTTAACCCTTCTTTGCCATGGTTTTCCCTTTCCCAGTTCTCATGATCAGATAGCCAGCTATATATTTAACAAATAGAACAGGTATAGAGCAACTAGCTATCTGTTGAAGTGATGTGTATACCAGTCTCCAAATCACCTGTTGAGTTATCGTGACCCCATGAATTCCACAGGTTTTTCTTAGGCAAGGGGGTGGTTTTGCTGTTCCTTCCTCTGAAAACTAACTTACAGCAGCTGGTATTCATTGGTGGTTTCCCATCCAAATTCTAACCAGGGCTCACCCTACTTGGCTACCAAGATCAGATGAGGTCTGATGTCTTTAAGGTATTTGAGCACTGTTGAACTGATAGCAGAGCTTTAAAAAGACCTAATGGAATCACCAACTCATCACTTATTGGCTGAACATCAGTCAGGAACATCAGGCTAGACTGTTTAGAGAAGCTTTCAGAAGTGAAGGCTAATCAGAGCTCCAAACAAATGCTGTTTTGGACTGCATATTCCAAAATCACCAGCCAGCATGGCCTCTGGCTATACCAACATTCTTTTCAAAGCTGGAACTGACACAGTAAATATATTTCTGGAGATAAAGATACAGGTCTGATATATGATCTTTCGAAGGAGCCAACTAGATGTGTTCAGAGCAATCCAGATCAACATCACACCATGCAAAAACAAATGAAGCGGCAAACCTGGCCAGTAGGACTTCACCAGGACCACCCAACTTGTTTTTCCACTATAAGGGTGGATCTGAGCCTAAGCAAGAATTTTCTCAACCCTACACCCAACCCCATCAGCTATTTAGCCTACATTTTTCTCCTCCTACAGTTTTTGAAAAATGAGTCAAAGAATATCTTGGATAAAAAAAAAACCTATGTAGGATTTGAGGCTATTTATCTAAGCTTATCTAACCGTGCAGCCAACAATAATTCCCTTGGATTCTTGGGTACTTCAAACGCGCCTGCGTCTTGGCAATCCTCAGCCCTGTTGTGAAGTAATCTCCCTTGCGGTATTTGTGTTGCTGGTCTCAGCTGAAGCAAGGGAGTAAAGAGGAATGCAAAGAATAAACACAACAAAGTGGTATAACCTTTTAGACTTGCAAGAGTGCTTGGCTTGCATTCCAGGAGAAGATTTAAAACCATTTCTATTAAGTGTCAACCTGTTCCAAAAAGTAGGAAGGGAGGGAGGAAAAGAGAGAAAGGGTTTCTGTTTTAATTTATCCCATTGCAAGTGTGCTGAAGGAGCTGCAACTGAAGCAGTGTAAATGGAAACAGAACTGGGACTTTACAATGTACTGCTTGCAGTGAATACCCAAACCACTGATATAACTTTCTTAAGGCATCTCTCTCTGCTACATTGAGCACCACTGCCATCTTCAGTGCAAGAGATGAATCCTTTACAGAGGGTCATTTAGATGAAACATATTGAAAACAACTCATTTCAATATAATCAGATGGTTGAAATTTGACAGCAGAAAGAAACAGATTTTCCCCACTGTTTGCAATGCTAGCGAAATCAATAGACACAGCTTTTCCATGGTGTATGCATATTTTTAAAAAAATATTTGGAGAAGGAAAAATAGGAAAATTAAAATATCTCATATTACACTGCCAAATGATGGGGGTAATAGACATAAACATATTGTTCATAAAAAGCTGAGTAGAATGTGTGTGGTGGGGAGAGGAAATGCGGATTGATTCATTTAGCTGAGAACCACTAGAACAGATGGTGCAGTTAACAACTAGCATGTTAGCCATCTCAGGAGCTTGCAGAAAAGTAAACAAATGCAAGAAAAATATATCACTTTATTCCCCAAAAGGTATCCTAAAATTTGGTAGGAAAATAGAAAATGCATGCATTCACTTAGACTTGTCTTTTCTCCACAGAATTCTGACACCTAGCGTCACAAACTTGCTCAATAGATTTCTCTTCCCAATTCTTTTTATCTTTGGTAGACACCTTTGCTGCAACAACCTCTTCCTTTCTTCACCCTCTGTTGCAGATTATGGCCATTTCCGCATAGCGATATCAACCCGCCACAGTGACAGGTTCCAGGAGCCATGCTTTCACATAACATTGTGGGCAACCTGTTACCATCCTGCCTCCAACTACCCCTAACCCGCCTGTATCATGCTATATGTTAATAATGGAAAAAGCCTGTTATTGAGCCTTGTTCGCATGACCATCCTGTTACCTTGTGGTGTGCAGTTCCTTATTGTGCCAGCTCCTGTTGTCAATCCGAGAGCCCTGGCACATAGACACACGGGTGTGTCTGATGCCGCCCAATAGAAAAAAAAGGCCGTGGAAAAAAGGCGACCAACCAGGTGCTGTAGGGCAGGGAAAGGGTGGGGAGAAGGCATCACTATGGATGCCATATTGTGGAAGAGCAGCGGTATTAATGCTGCTACTCCTCCATCACTGAGGGACGCATGCGTAAGAGAGTGGTGCAAAACTGCTCCTTTCCCAGGACTGGTGATGCTGGGATTGCCATGGATCATTGCAACTATGAGGTTTGGTGTGGAAATGGTCTATTGGCTAAATTGGCTAAATATTTTCTGGAACTGCATACCCCATCATCCAGAAAACACTTTATTTTACTTTGTACAGATATGTTCCAGCAAAGGTAAGGAGAAACCAGTTCCTGAGACTTAACCCTCCCACCAGTTTGATATATTTGAACAAAAGGCAATACCTCAGCCTTCAAAAGAATCTGCTACTTTTTGCTGAATATACCTTAAGGTTGCCCTATTCCACTTCCTTGAATTTGGGCATTTAATATGCACATTATGCAAATAATTCTAATTATGCAAATTAGACACATTGTTGCATTTCCCCCACTATGTTTCAAACTTCATGCCATTTTTATAATTACAAGTATTCTGAGAAAACAAGTACAGTGTAATGTTTAAAGCGCAGACCTGAAAGACGGAGAATTTCTGCTTTGTCATGGAATTAGTTATGTGTCTATGGGCCACCATTACCTCTCAACAAACCTACTTTGCAGGATTGCTATGGGGATTAACAGCAAGAAGGAAACTATATAAAGTGGTTATGCGTTACCCTGTGAATTGGGGGTCCCGGAAGGGGCGCCCAAATAACCAAACAAACCTAGCAAGATGGGGAAAATTAGCTGGAGCACTCTGTTGACTAACAAGAGGCAGGGTAACTTAGCGGGGATCTTTTACCCTATGTCTACAGTGTCAGGTCAGTGAGGAGGCAAACAGTTCTAATAACAATTAAGATTTATTAAATAGTTATTAAAGAAAAGCACAAACACACTCCTAATTAGGAAAGGAAAATAGAGTTTCAAGGGGGAATGGGTGATACGCCACCTGTCCTGCAGTCCTGGGGAAGCCGACTGTAGAAGAGGAAACCCGGCGTGGCGGCCGAGGGGAATCTGCTGAACCGAGCGGCAGCAAGGCAGAGTAGAAGTCCAGAGCGATCCAGCGAGAGTTCCAAAGAGCTCTCAGAACTGGGGGTTTTTATCAGGGAAAGAACGACCGTAGGCTAGTCTGGTCTTGGGCGAAAACAATAAGTTTTGGGTTGGAGACAATGCCTCCGAAAGGTCAGAATTTACATGATTGAGTTACGTTCCGAATTGACAATGGTATGGCCGGTATGTAGATGCGGCTAGCTCGGCAGTTAAGTACCTAGCTCCCCAGGATGTCTTCTCAGGGCAGAGGGTCTCTTTGTGGTAGCGTGCATTTGTAATGAAGGTGTTTGTTTCGGGAGGTCCCCTAAAGCAGATCTGGCAATATCTGGCTTGGTTTGGTGGGAGCAGCAAGTAGTAGCCATACCTAGCTTCACGCTTGTTCGGCGGGCCTCACAAACACTTGGCTGGTGCCAGAGTAGGGCCGAATTACGATATCAAAATGATATCTTCGGTTCACCAAAGGCCAGGCCAGGACACGGTGGTAACATATGAACATTCCTAGCGCAGTACAAATGAAGAAACAACAGCCTTTTGCCATGTACAGACATTTCTAGTGATGTTCTCATCAAATAAATTTATTTGTTTATTTTTAGCTAACAATTTTTTTCTGATGACAAAGATCCTTGGAAATACCACAGGAAGCCCCTGAGAGGGACTACCACCTGATTCATAGGGCAAGATAGAGAAGAAAGTAAGTACAAACCAGTGATGTAGACTCGACTGACTTGGACTCAAGTTGGACTTAAATTGCATCAGTGACTTGACTCAGCCATAAATGATGACTAGACTCGACTCAACTTACATATTTTTAGTGACTAGCTTGCTGCTCTTGGTTCAGTAACATAACACATTCATCCAGAAACCTTACAACTTTGATCACTGCTTCTATCTCTTTTTGCCTGCTGGTCACATGTCAATCTGTCTCAATCCTAAAGTGTGGGTGCATTTCACAGAGGCAAACAGCAAATGAGTTAGGCAATGGGCTTGAGATCTGCTCAGCAGCCTGTCCCTGCTGCATATTGGAGAAGCTTTCTAAAAATTTTTCCTAAGAGCAGAAGACAAGACTCCCCCCAAGAGTGCAGGGTGCATTTCTCAGAGCAAATGTGTTGAGGAGGAAGGATCCTTCTTTCTAAAGCTTTTGAAGCTTCCGTATGGAGAGTAAGAAGGATCCTACTTCCAAAGCTTGCAGATGGCAAAATTGCAAATGTGGAGGGCAGACTCTGCTTAAACTGACTTTATTCAACTCTGTCCAGAAATTCTGGAGTACAGGTTGGGGTATAAAGTTAGTTCCCAGACTTGAGACTGACTTGAAAGTATCTTCAAGGACTTGAGACTTGACTTGAGACTTGAAAGCAGAGACTTGAGACTTGGAGTAAAAGACTTAAATACATCACTGGTACAAACAGCAGTAATTGAAGGTGGGGGAAACAAAGGTGTATCTAGGGTGAGGCAACTGGGACGCGTGCCCTGGCCACCAATGCCAGGGGGCACAAAAACTGCCTTTCACCTACTCCTTTAAAAGGTACACAATAAAACTGCTCAGCTACATTAGGATGTCTTCTTTCCTTCTCAATGATTGTTTGGTAATGCCAGTTAAAATAAAGGTAAGCATTTGCACTTTTTTCACCATTTCCATTTCCTCTCACTTCACTAATTACATCCTCCCACCTCAAACATGGGAATAAATGTCTGCCAAATGGGGCAATTTCATTTTGTCACAAATGCCTCCATCCATCCCATTAACTGGTCTGCTAATAACAAGCAAATATTTGAACCTACTTGCCCTGGCCATCTTGGCAAAGTCTATTTGAAGCTTTAAAAATGGCATGTGGATCCAGGTTCGGACACCTGGGGGCCTAAGGGAGCCCCCTCTGGGACCACGCTTTTTACATATCTCACATGTAGCAGTTATCCTTTTAGCTTTCAGGAAAAACCACAGTCTCTGGACGGTTATTACAAGGGCCATACTTCCCTGGTGCAGAAAGTTGTGGATGGATTGCAGAAGGGCCATAAAAGGTGCCTAGATGCCACAGGTCTGCCATCAGGGACGTGCCATATCCCTTCATCATATGAGCAAACCCCCACTTTCTCCCATAGGGACTTTTCTGTCTGGCTGATGTTTTTATACAGTCAGAGCAAAGTAACATTTTCTAGCAGGTATAAAGCATTCAGGCTGGTTGGGGTCTCCTTCCAAGGTCTAAGGGCAACTGCTTTGGTGGCAGTGTCAGCCAAATCATTCCCCTCAAGATGGGATCTCCGCCCTTGATGTGTGCCGGGCAATGGATTATAGCCAATTTTGGGGGGAAGAGTATTGCTTTTGTTCATAAATTTGTAGGCCATTAGCAATTGCTTGTCCCAAGGATGTGAGAGATCCTATTTCCACAGCATCCCAGTAGCAAAACACATCCAATGGGTATACTTGTTGTCATATGGTCACTGCTGCCCTCACTGCAATGGGGCAGGCTCCAATGAGGGCAGTGAGTTCTGCTCCCTGAGTGCTTAGTTTGGGGAATAAAGACTAGGCTTCTAGCACTTCCTGATGATTTGCAACTACATAACCTTCCACCCATTTGCACTCCACCATTCAGAAAGACCTGTCTACACAGGATGAAATCAGAGTTGTCCAAGGGCATGTCAGAAAGGTCAGGCCTTGGCAAATCTTGAGATCCTAAGGTAATTGTGGTGCTCTTCTCATCTCCCTCTTGAGGGAGGAGAGTTGCTATGTTGACAGTATTCCATTGTTCTGTTGTTAGATTCACGGCAGTTAGCAGAACACTCTCATGTTCATCCCCTGATCTGAAGCGTGTCAAGTGTTCCTTTGAAGTAGTACCAGGCTTTAAGTAAGTTTTTAATATGTAAAAGCAAGTGGGCTTTGTTTTGTAGGTGTGCGTATATATATATAAAATATAATTTAATTTTTTGAAAGCCACCTTGGGTCTCATTTTGGGAAAAGGTGGCATTAAAATAAAATAAAATAAAATAAAATATGATATAATACCATGGCCATAGCATGTGGGGCCTTTAATACTAGAGGGTGTCCTAGGACTACCCCTTAGGCCTTTTCTTCCAATGTGCCACTACTATTCATAAATAAGACATGGACTCCTTTCCTACTGGATCTAATTGTAGGGAATAATAGGAAGCTGGGCACATAGCCAGTCTAAAGTGTTGGGCTAACACTCCAGAGGCCACCCCACTGCATTCATGGATAAACAAGGTAAAAAGCTTTTTGTAGTCTGGCAGAACCAAAGCCTTTAACTTTACTTTAATTGGCACTTTTTCCTTTACTAGCTCTGGTAGGTGAGCCAATGGGTTGGACTGACTTTCTGCCACTACGGTCATTAGTGTAAGAACCCGCCTAATGGGTATGGTAACCAAGATCCCTTCTGGGGAGAGGTGGATAGTGGCATGGAATTTAAACAATAAGTCTCTGCCCAGTAGTTTAACTGACCCCTGTCAAGCATTAGCAAAAAATGTTTTCTTGCAATGAGGGGTCCAATAGTAACTTTAGTTTCTTCTGAAAAAGGACAGGTAAAAGGCTGACCAGAGATTCCCATAATTGTGGCTGAGTCAGAGCTAGAGTGGAGATAATTGGAGAATAAGTACCTTCTGTGTCAAGTTGACATGTGTATTTCTGCCTCCCTGCCATCAAGTCTATGAGCTGTTCCTTTGCAGATATGGCAAAAATCACTTCGTAGTAGGGGCTGTAATGAGGGAAGTCAGGATACATGAGAATCTCCATAAAAAAGGGCCACCTCAGAAGGAGGGTTTGGAAATGGCCTGACTTCAGTTTTCTCCACTTATGTCTTTAGCTGTTCTTTGGTGGAGAACCTCCTTGCCTTTGAATACTGTCTTTGTCTTTCTGTATTATTGGATATTCCCTCTTCCAGTGTCTGAGATGTCGACAGAACTGGTGTGTGCCATAAGGACTTGATTGTTGTTCTTAGGGGTTCCCTTGTTATTGTAGGCTTCAGGTACTGTAGGGCAGCAGCTAAAATCCTGATTCACTGAGATTCCCTTCTTTCTTTCTGTCTTTCTGTCTTTCCTTCCTTCCTTCCTTCCTTCCTTCCTTCCTTCCTTCCTTCCTTCCTTCCTTCCATCTTTCTTTGCTCCTTCCTTCCATTTAGGCTCAGGATATCATTTAGTGATTTTCCTTGCCACTCAGGAGCATAGTTGATCCACAAAACAGGAAGGCTATTGTATCCTGATTATTTACAGCTTTTGGATCTATGCCTCCATGTACTTGAAGAGCTCTTATTAGCTAGGCATAATAGTCACTGAAACCAGTAATTCTTGTCTGTTGGTAAAAAGCTTTCTAGAGTAGGGTCCAAGGCTTTTAATTTCTCATGATGGAATGACCCATGACCAGGCCATTGTCTTTCATGAGATCCAAAAGATAGAAGTGGCCACTCTTATGTTACAAAGTGTAACCAAAGGTCTTTTTTCTAGACCTTTCTTTCCTGACTGTGATTTCCGATTTTCAGGAACACAGTCCAGGGGCACACTTCTCTGGGGAAGTTTGCTTTTCCCTGAACCCATTTAATTCAGTCTACCTAACATTACAAAGGGATAAAAACTTTAACACAGGAGTTGACTTTCCAGGGCCTCACGGGGATTGAGGTCAATCCTTGGGTCAATCACCTTTCACATCTTCAAATTGCCCTTGCTGGGCTCCGTGTAGTATTGGCCTAGTAGGGGTGACTCAAGAATGGCCTCTTCTACACAGTCCCTATTCACACCTCCTGAATGCACTCCCAACTGAAAAGCTTCCTCACCGCAGGAGGGGGAATACACCCACACGCTCACACACAAAATCCAAAATCTGTCTGGGTTGCTGTTATTGGGGAAGCAATCCAACAAGGTCATAGCTGGGCAAGTCCTCCTGGCTAACTGGCCAAAATTGTCACAAGTGTAAGGTTCACTGACTAGCAGCTTGGTACAAATTAGCCAAGCAATGTGAGCAAGGGTAGGGAAAAGGGCAAGGTTTATTTCTGCAGTAGAAATAGACATACACCCTGTGAAGGTCCAAAGTGAGAAAAAGAAACATTTCCCGGTGCACCCTTTATATATCAAAATATGTGAAATTAAGTCAAAATGACCATGGGATTGTTTACTTCAGAGAGTTTGTTGCTTTAAACAAGAAATGTCATTAGGGATTGTAAATCAAGGACAAAGCTCACTTTCTAGCCTATGTGACCCTCTGAAAAAGGGACTTTTTAACTTTCAAAGGGAGGGTTTCATTATTATTATTTTCATCACAGATGGCAGTCTGCAAAAGCTTAGCCTTTAAGGGTAGATACTGTAGGGTAGATAAGGGTAAATAGATCATACCAATGTTTTTTGCTGTAGAAGACAAACACAGCTGCCCCCTCTGAAAACTTCAAAAGATAATGCTTGGGGTAAGGGGAAAAATCAGAACAAGTGCTAATCCAGCATGGCAAATGTGCTCAATCTCCCATCTCTTCTACTTACTTACTTACTTACTTACTTACTTACTTACTTACTTACTCCCTCACAAAGCACCTCTCTCTTGGTTCTTGTTCACCAGCCACACCCTTTCCCACCTCTTATACTCTCTCTCTTCCCTCACCTCATGTCCTCGTGGCCCAACCCTTATTTCTTATGCACTGCTTCCTCTCTTACTCCATCCTTTGCCTGGTGCCCTCCCACTGTACCTTTTGCTTGTTTCTTTTGAGCTGCTCCTCACACTGTTTGGTCTCTCATCTCTCCTACTCCCTTCTTCGCCTTACCCTACACCATCATGGTGCTCCCCATGCTTTCCCCTTGGACTCTGCTGCTCATAGAACTCATTCTTGCTCTCCTCATGCCTGAAATTTCCAGGCAGATTTCTTTCTTGCAGGAAAATTTTTTTTAACAGAAATGTACCATCACATTTTGCCTCAAATTTCAGCTTCTTTAGGGGCTACAGAGTTACTTAAGTTTAAGTTATTCACTTAAGCTTAAGCTTGGAATCTAGGCCAGATGATGCTCCAAACAGGCACACGTGACAGGCCTAGATAAAACTCAATTATCCAGGTAACATGGCAACCCTAGCCTTAGCCAATTGAAAATTTGGGCTCAGAAGCTTCATAATCTTCATTTGAAAGATGCTACAAGCACTACTATAGCTCAGGTGGCTCATTACCAGTTTACACAATCAATTTGGTGGCAGTCATCCACCTCCTTAATGGGATTTGATCTTGTTAGGAATCCAACCCACATTTCAAATGTTTGCGAGGATACTGTGATCTATGATTAATGTGATTAATAAAACTGGGGAGAATGGGTTATCTACCTAATCTTCAAATCAGTACTATTAAAAAAGGTATTTCCATATTTTTGTTAATTGTTGTTTGCCTTCTGTAGCTATTTTGGTCTTGTATTTCTTCATATCTCTAATTTGTCACGATCAGCAATACTTGGAGGGTTCAGTGCCATGTCAAAGTAGTAATAGAAGCTTTTTTGAAGTGGAAGTTGGTGGAATTTGTGTGGAATTCTCTACATCGCAACCCAGATTCACTGGCCTCACTGCCACTGCTGTGTCTGGTACAGCTGTAGCATTTACATGCGCTGTAGCTTTATGCAGCACTGCCCATTTACTATAAAGCAGGCTTGGGAATTATGGAGCCTTCCAGATGCCAATTGACTACAACTACCAGCATTCTTCACCATTTCTATGCTGGTACAGCTGCTAGGACTGACAGTCCAACATCCAGACAGCCACCCCATTCCCAGGGCCCTGCTTTAAAGGTTCTGAAGCTTTCATTTAGAGTAGGGGTAGGCAGTTGTAGTTGTCCAGATTGCAACATAATCCTTCACCATTGGTTATGCTGATAAGGGCTGGTGGAAGCTGCAGTCTAAGAACATCTGGATGACTATGAATATCCACAGCAACTCCAGAAATTAGAATGAAGCTCTTGCTCAGGCTGATCCCATAATATAGTAGGTTGCTACAGTAAGGCAACCTCACTAGCTGTCTACATCCATATTTCTCCTTGCATTGCCCTGGTGGTGTGGGATGTGTGATTACTTTAAGAAATTATAAATAAAGGACTGCACCAGACTAAAATCAAGATAAGCCAGCATCTTGTAATTCATGAGAGCCTTCTTGTTGCACATGGCCTGGTAATACTGGCAGAAGACCAAGGAAAGTCGCCCCATGGATTAGAGCTGCGTTTTCTCTAAGTCCCAGCAGCAGCCTAGGGACTGGAAAAATTTCTCATGTATCCTGTGGGCTGTAGGGAAGCCTGTGTAGAAGTCAAGTCCTAGTGAACATGACCGCAGGGTTTATTTTGCTACTTGTCTTGCCTTCCCAAAAAAAAAGCCTTCTCTCCAAATCTGGGTTGCAGGATTGCAGGATTATCAGATTAGCAGTTTTACCAGATACTGGGCTCCTTTACCTAGATCCCTTTTGAGCCTCTTTCTACAGTCAGCATGACCCAGAAACTGTTGTAGGCACTCTCCAGTCCCATCCCTTGCCTATCTGCTATTACAGAGGCCAACCCTAGGACATGGGCCTGCTCCTAGTCTTAGGTTTTGGCCCTAAAGTTTCAGGAAACGAGATGCTGCTGACCTAGAAGCTCTAATTCCCAGCATTTTGTTTGAATAATTACCACGGTAGTTTACCACAGACAGCAATAATTTCTCCTTGTTGTTATGTGCCTTCACAGTTACTCCAATTTATGGCAACCCTATCATACTGTTTTTTTTGGCCAAATTTACTCTGAGAAGGTTTGCAGCTATGTTCCTCTGAGGCTGAGAGAATGCGACTTGTTCAAGACCACTGAGCGGATTTCCATTGCTGAACAGGGATTCAAACCTTGGTCTTCAGGGGTTCTAGTCCAGCACTCAAACCATTATACTATGTTGGTTCCTCCAGCAATAATACAAAATACAGTTTTTAAAAACCCGTAATCAGCACACACAACAAACGCCTGCTTCCCTTTACTTCTGCTGTTCCAGGAGAACAGGCATTTGGGCAGGGATTTTTTGTTTGTTTGTTTTTGGTCACAAGGAGGGAATAGCAAGCTCTCCACAGCTGAGCCTCCTCTAGCTCAAGTCTTCCCTTTGATGTACTTGCTGGGTGACTGTGAATGTAGCTTTCCAAGAGGGCCAAAATGTTCTTCCCTCCCATTCTGTAGTCCCAGTTTAGCAGAACCTGCCACTGCTCTGCTAGCTCAGCTTTTAAGAAACAAGGGGCACTTCTGTATGACTGTGAGTAGGATTATGTGCAGGGTGTATGCATGCACATATGCACTTGTGCATGAGCGTATGCATATGAACACACATGTATCTCTCTTCCTGTGTGTGTGTGTGCATGCACGTCTATCAGTACTACAATAACAATGTCTTCTGTTAAAATGATGTCTTGCATTAAAATGTTATCATCAATATTTTAATTGCTGGCTAAAGCTTAGAGAATTTAAAACGCCATGATAAATAGCACTGTTTTAGCTCAGTACCAAGTGGACTGAGCCAGCGTTGTGTAGTGGTCTGAGCACTGGACTACGACCCTGGAGACCAGGGGTCATTTCCCCATTCATTCATGGAAATCTGTTGAGTGATCTGGGGCCCATCAGACACTCTCAGCCCCAGAAAATCCCATTATAGGGTTGCCTTAGGGTCTCCGTAGGTCAGAAATGATTTGAAAGAGCACAACATCACCACCACCACCAACAGCCAAATAGATTACAATGTTGGCATCTGGGAAGTCACTTTCAGGAGGGCATTCCAAAGTACCACAATGACTGAAAAAGCTCCTCTCCCTTGTGGATGATGAATGGAGTACCAACAGAGATGGTATATACAGAAGGACTTCTCCAGAAGTTCTCTTTCAAGCTATACAATCATGCACTGTAATACCGCTTTAACTGACATGGCTGCATTCTATAGAATCCTGAGATTTTTATTTGGCTGAAGCACTAGAGCTCTCTGGCAGGGAGAATTCTAAGTCCATCACCCAACTACAAATTCTTTGATTCAACAGAATGGAACTAAGGCAGCTAAAATGATATCAAAATTGTATGATTGTACACTGTGAAACAGATCTTAGATGTATATAGGCTGGTATAGGAAGATCCACTCCTTTAGATACTTCTGCCCCAAGATTAGTTTTTTAATAGTAAATACTACCACCTTGAATTAGGCCTAGAACCAAAAAGGCAGCCAGCAAAGTTCTTATAAAACTGCTGTGAGTAAACCTGGTTGTACCAGCAACAGTTCTGTATGGTTATGAAATGCATGTGTGCATAGTCATTTCAGTCAGCAACAGCTTGGTTTTTTTTAAATTATAAATTAAATTTATAGCAACTTCAGACTTCCACAATCTTTCTGTTCTGTCACCCATTCCAGATCAGCAACACAGGACTCTTTTTACAATTGGTTTTAACAGAAGGAAACCTGGAACTGTTTTCTACTAGCTGGAAATAAGGGTGTGCAATGTTTTTGCAGCATACCAAAACGCCACGGTGTGCTGTATGTTTTACTCTCTTTTGTGTGTGTGTGCATGCACTAAAAATCTAATGTTATGCAAGACCTTTTCCTTCCTGTACTTACAACTGTGAGAGCCTGCTGATTCAACAGTTTCTACAAGCATAATTTTTTCCCTGGAAACTGTGCAGGAAGTATAATTGCTTTCTGGGCCAATTTTTAATTGAAATCAGATGATACAGACTTCACACTAATCCAGCATATCAGTGAAAGGCTGCCCCCTAGTGTAAATGCTTATCTCTCGTGAACAAGCTACAGATTTCTTTTCATTAGTTCTCCATTTTCCTCCCATCTTTTCAAGTAAAAAAGACAAGAACATTTCTTGTACCTTCACAACTTTCAGGTTCTTTTCCAAATCTGTTATTTCACCATTTTGGTTCTAATTTCTGAATAAATATCACACAGAGTCATTTATTGTGTTTTGCAAAAAGTCCTTACAGCCACTAAATTAAAGTGTTTTTTTTCCCCCCTGCCCACTCTCTCAGGGCCTTTCTGCACTTCATTGTTACAATGCTATTATTCCACTTTTAACGTCCTATGGAATCCTGGGGTTTGCAGTTTAGGGAGGGGCATTTCTCAGCCAGAGAGCTCTTGGGCCTCCGTAAACTACAAACCCCAGGATTCCATAGGAGGTTGGAAGTAGAATAATAGCACTATAACAGTGTGCTATTATTCTTCATCTTCTCTCCCACCATTTCACAGAGAAAACTGGGATATGTATGGCTGAGCAACATCAGAATGTAGTCAAGATCACAAAAATTATTGAGGAAGGACAGACAACCCAAGAGGAGCTATAGCAGGTTGCTTTTGTCTGAGCTTACTGGAAAGGGCAAAGTTCCACGCCCTGTGCTTCCCCTTCCACTGAGTTAACTGAGTGCAAACTACTTGTTCACTTCGAACTCAGTCTGCAGCAATTAAAGTAAGCTGAGGACAAAGGAGAGGGGGATAAAAACTATGGCATTTTAAAAACAGCTGAAAAAGTGAGATGACAGAGGATTAATCAGGATTGTTCCTCCTAAATCAGGACATGTCATCTTTTATCAGTTATTTCATTATGGCTGACTTTTCAAAAGAAGAAAAAAAAACTGGACACGTCATGCTTCTTTCTTAGTGGTCTTGCATCTTTAAACATTGTGTTTGCCTAAAAGTTCAACAGTCAGTCTTGAAAACCTGAGCTTAGAATGTTTTCTTTTTAACATGTAACTTATATGTCTTATCCCTTGATTTTTCCATGTCAGGCATTGGCTATTGCTTCTTATAATAATAGGAACACATATTACATTAATACAACATGTATTAATAAGAACGTATGATATTAATAGTAACATGCCCCCAAAGTAACTGAACATTACTTTCTTGTTAATTTATACTTCTTATCTTTTTCTACAAAAATACACTTAAAATAGAAAAAAAATCTTAAAAATAGAAAAATAACTCCAAATGCTCAATGTTCCCGCAAACAATACCACAGCAAAAATTAGGAATAATGAGGGAATGTTATTTACCGCACACCAACAAGTAATTACATTCTAGTTATTAACATTCTTTTGCAAAAGAAAAGCTATGTCTTCATTATGCCCAAAAGGTAACACGTTACACTACAGGAGAAGTCACTGTATACAATATATTTGTTCCATGATCTGTTGAAAACTTGGGGAAATGCCACTTTCCCCTATTCCTTTCTGTTCTCAGGGAAGACTAAAACCAGACTCAAATGATAACAATTGGAAAGGGCTCCAAGGGCCATCTAATCCAATCCTCTTCCGGCAGAGGAACTCACAGAAAAAAGTCATGTGTCCTTTTTTTCAGACATAAAGCATTTCATGGGAACTTGCCCAGCTATAAATTGGTCAGTGGGCATGGAAGCCCAATCTTTGATCAAGATGTAAAGAGCTATTCTGGAAGGTTTGTATGCTATGAAATCAGCTCTGTGTGAACCCAAAGGTAGCAAAAGCCTGGATTAAACTTCTACTTGTGATTTTAAAATAACAACATGCATGCTATAAAGGATTTACCCCAGTGAAACGTAGCAGTGGAATGATCCCAATTAATGTCATTGCTATTAAAACTGTAAACTCTTACCTTGAAAAATTCTCTTAAAAAGCATGTTAACTTACCACTTTGTTGAAGATTTATTGTGTTGTTATTATTACAGGAACAAATCAAATCTACTGATGTTCTTGAGGTCAGCGGATGTTCGGTTTGTCAATTCTTATGAAGGGCTCTTTTTGATACTATCCTAATTCAGTGGAAATTCTCAGAAAGACTTCTTGAAACCTAACTCAACATTCCCCCCCCCAAAAGTGACTCACATGACTGGAACTTAATGAGTTTGACAGAACCTCACTGCTCTCTGCCAGTCAGGTTGCAGTTTTCTCTTGCACATTTTTTAAATCAGAGGGAATTAACTACTTTGGAAATGTTTCAAGCACATAGTCTGAAATACAACATGGCAGGGCTGTTGGAACAGCAGCGCTGTTGGAATGGTATATCCTTTTCAAGGCAAAATGGTCACAGATATACCGGGAAAATGTAAAAGTGTGAAGAGACAACTGAGACCATTTCCGTACAGGGTATTTGAAACAGTGCAGTCCGTCTTCCAGGGAGGATGTCTGCACCTGGGAGCGGACTGGGTACGGACTATTTAACGTAGATCCGCACCTTAGCCTGCTCCCGAACAACCCCAAGTGGTTGTCCAGTGTGCTTTTGAAAAACCTGTTTCTTTCGGTTTTTCAAAAGCACGGAGCGCGCCAGTGCGAGCCTGCTCCCTTGTGCAGACTCGCAGGCTTGCACCAGTGAGAGCCTGCGATCTGCCGGGGGTGGGCTTTAGGCTGGTGAGTTTCAGCGGTTGGTCGAGACTGTCGACCAACTGGAAGCCGCCATTTTCGACGCCGGAGCAGTGTGGAGCGACAAGCACGCACTGCTCCAGAGCAGCCTGGACCAGACCAGGGAGCCATAAGACCTGGTAAGTAGCGGCACAGGGCGATTCCCTTGCCCCGTGCAGAAATGGCCTGAAAAAATGTGTTATGGTGAGCTACAAAGAACTCAGGGATACCTTTTGACACTGAGGCACACTCACACAAATTCCAAGTGTCAGAAGCTTGTAATAGGCCAAATGAATGGTCCTAATTTAGAAACAGTAACTATTAACAGAAAACAAAAGTAAGGATTATGAACTGCATTTTACAGTGAGGCTGTAGAACTCCCTTCAGAGAGATGATAGGCTGTGGGCCTTTTGGCAGGCTGCTGAGATTATTTTGTTTTGTTGGGCCTTGGATCATGATTTATTGTTTCCTGGCTCCCTGTTGTATTTTTAATTTTCTTTTCCTGCTTTTGCTCTGATGTTTCCTCATTCTGGAGCCTAATCCAGTATACGTTGTAGTAGGAACTGTTTGCAAATGTCTTACCTTGCTAGTTCTTAGTTCATCATATATAATGACTAGCAGAAATATGTGGCTTTGTATCCATTAGAAACCCTCTCATCATCCCACACCCCCCAACAGGACCATCTGTCTTTGTCTTTTTATGTTTTAAATAGTTTGGGAGCCCTCCAGAGGGAAGCACTAGTGAAGTTGCCAAAAAGCACTCTGGAGAAAGAACTATCCCATCTGACCACAGCTTCTTTTTTGCTGGTTAGGAAAGACTGGTGAATCTGTCTGCCACCTAGTGACTGAAGATTGTACTTCAGCCTATAGGTGCATGAATTACTTTAATTCATTTTTTAAAAATATTTTACAAGTCAAATAAGCCTGGAGTGCATACCTCAGTTTCTACCTTCACATCCATCTTATCGGTTTCAGGTGTTTGGGTTTTCAATGTTGGAGCTGTAGCAGAGACACACATGCATAAATGTCCTTTTATCATTGTACAGATCTATTGAATTTATTAATAGAATGTAGTTTACAGGAGCTGCTCCAGCTCTGAGAAGACTTCCAGTTGCTGCAACAACCAGTGATGAGAAAACATCCTGGCTGTGCAAAGGATTGGTAGTTTAGCAACAGGGATATGCTGGAAACTTAGCCAGTTGTCATGGGGTGCAGGGGCATGGACCTAAGAGTAGCATTGCAGCCAGAAAGGGGGCAGGAGGAGGAAGCTGTCAGGACTTACCAGAACCTTGAGGAACTTTTGCAGAAAAAAAGTCAAGGCCAGAGGCCTAACTATAAAGTGAAAACCACTGACAAGGCATTACCAGAAGGAAGGAAAGGGAACTGAGAAAACCCATTAATCAATTCATTCTCAAAGACTGAACTCATATCCTCTGAAGCTTTTGCTTCTGTCTCTGTATCTCCAGGATAACTTTAGAGTGTCTTTGTAGGACTACTATCTGGGCCAACAGGGGTATGCTTGACTGCACTATGAAAACATTTCTGCCAAATACAGCAAAGAACCAGTCTGCCCTGCTCAGTAGGATTGCCAGAAATAGACAAGCAGGGTGAGGGGCTGCATATGGACCAGGGACCAACTGCCCCCAGATCCACCCATGGGCTCTATCTCCCCATCCCCCCCCCACACACAGCACAAGTCCAAGTACTAGAACTTTCCTCAGCACTACTTCTCAAAATGATGCCAAGAAGTGACACACCATTTTGAGAGGGAATGCACAAGAAAACAAAAGTATTTGAGGACAGTAGTACAGGGTTCTAGAATGCTTATGGGGGTAGATTGTGGGTATTTTCATTGTTTTCATGCATTTAGAAGGGCTTTCCGCATGATCTTGAGGCCCAAATTGCAAAAAATTATGCTGATTTGGTTTTCTTTTAAAAAAGTGGGGGTTGGGGAGCTTTGAAGGACTAGCAGGGGGCTTCAGGGGCCACAGGTGTGGAGTCCAGGAGCTGTGTTATACCCACCCTGCCTTAAACTGTGTAGGTTGTCCAAAGTTAGCCACAGAAACCATTTACCTCAACTGACCTCGGAAAGTTTGTTAATCTTGTACCAGTCCAAGGATCTGATTCTGGTTCCACTAAGGGGAACCTGAGCCTGTCCTGACTCACAGTCCTCCATGATCTTCAGTCTTCCATGACCTCCAGTCCTCAGTGGCATGCCAGTCCCAATCCAGGCATGACTTCCTATAAGAAGGGTTGGAATCAGAGGAAGCAGACATCCCTTTCTCAGTCTTGTGAAAGAGTGAGGGGCAGAAAGGAAAGGCCCTCCCATGTTAGAGGGAAAACTGTTGCCAGTTAACTTCTGTGGATCCAAAATGTTCATCCACATCTCAGTGGAAGGCTCTGGATGCCAAGAGCTATGATGTGTTTCTCCCCATGGAAGAGACGGGTAGAGTAACAGGCTCTTGCAGTTTCATTATCTTCAGGATTCCTTGTCTAGCTGTGATGCTGAAGCTGAGAAGCCATTAAATGTCTAGATATAACAATCCATTCTTGGGATTCCCTACTCCTACCCCTCCTACCACTGGGGAGGTAGAAAACTGATAAGACTTTTTATGGTCCACCAGATTCAAGAAGCTCATGTTTCAGTGATCTAAAAATATTCTTGTGACAGCTGTTACATCTTACATTATATTTTTTTTTAAAAAGAATCTAGTGTGTAAGTAGCATCGTCAAATGAAAAACATATGTCTATAGTTAATAGTATACAAAAAGAGCACTATGTATATCACTGAAAAAACGAATAACATAAGCTTTCACTATTGGCTTAAATTAATACTTTGCAACCATTTCCCCTTAAAAGGTGTGAACTCTGAGGGAGGGGGAATACTGCTGGGAATGGTGCCCTCTCTAATCTTAAAATGTGTGAGAATCTAAACAGTTTATTTATAAGCAGCATCTTGTATTGATTACATTATGGTACATACTGTGTGAATCAGTAGTGTTCAGATACTATTCCAAGGATTCTGGGGTTTCAGTGAGTAAACCACCCAAAGATTTGGCTTCCCTGCTGAGAATGGTTCACACATATAGAATTCCTTATACATCTTGGAAACCCTGTCAAAATTCTCTTCAGGTTAAATGCTTCAAGAATACCCTAAATGGATTGTGGGAGGCTGACAAAGATGCTGAAGTGACTGTTTAATACAATAATGCTGAAAGATTTATAATAACTAACAGACTACGTGGAAGGACAACACTGAGGATAGGGTTCCCAAAGGCATGTTTGTCACACCTTTCAAGGAATGATGACTTGCATACATATAAGTGCACCATCCCATATTAACCATCACAAGACGTCACCTCAGACGCCTGATGTTTTTCAGTCAAACATTTCTCACATTCAACTGAAAGAATCCTCAAGTGTTGACAAACAAAGAGAGAGACCACAATATAACGGCAGAGCAAATAGTCTGTGGGCAGAAGTTCAACCACTGGCCTTGCCAAAGAAAAGAACCAGATTGGTGATGTGAAAAAGCTACATCTGGGCAGAATAGACAGTACTGGGCTAGACGGACAAATAGCTTGACATGGTATGAGGCAGGTACTTATGTTCCTGTGTGTGTACACTACATGTGCAAAGCAGCCATAAGAATTTCCCATTTTCCTAGTTTGGCTTTGCTTTCCTACTTCTAAAAAAATTATGGAAAACTATCTGCAAAGGAAAGCTGCAAAGAGATTAGTATGTGTTTCTGTTGGCTGCACTGCCTATGTAGATGCTATTGCTTTGTTTCATTTTAATCTGTGAAATGCGGACTTCTAGAAGATCAATACAAACTGGTTGTGAGCTGATGCCATTTGTTTTGGAGTTTTCTGTTACAGTTTATGATCCCTTCCCTAAGAAACAATACGTGCAGACATCGTATAAGAGGTACACCTCCAAAAATGATGAATTCTGCTGATGATTTCTGTAATAAAACATTGGGAGCTTATTTTTTCTAAAGTACCAATTTCTTTAACATTTAATATAACATGGTTCCATTTCAGGAATCTGCATGAATACTGGAAATCATGAATGCTTGTGTTAAATTATATTCAAAGGTGGCAACATGCATGCGGATGTTTAAGTGTGTCTGCATGCACACCACCAACATTTTAAGTATAGGATGGGGCACTTTGCATGAACTGGAATTCATACGTGCAGAGGTCATGGAATTCATATATGCAGAGGTCATGGATAAGGAGGGCCCACCATATCTTCAAGAGAAGATATTCTTATGAAGTTCAGCCATGGCCCTTTCTCAAATTCTGTAAATTCTTCTGCTATCATGTGACTTGTGCTGATGTAAGGTTTAGCTACCAGTCCAGTCAGCTCCTACAAAGGGGTGGGTGGAATAATTTCATTCTTTGCTTCAGATAATGTCTTGTGTGGAAGCATCTAGCAATGGTCGGGCAACACTGCAGGACCATTGGCTTCTGCAAAGGACAAACAATGAATTCAGATAACTTGCTCATTTTTGCAAGCCAGAGGAAAATATGCAATAGGATGCACCAACAGAACCACAAAGCCTTGCAAATTGGGGAATCCCCTGTGTGTGTCAGATGTCCTGTGCCTCTGAAGAAATGCTGGATGAAGAATGATCACTTTCACGCTGTATTTGATGATATTATTTCTGTTTCTGTGCAATGTAAGATCAGCCAACATATTGGATATGTATGTTTGATATAATCTCTTAACAGACATTTTAATAATGTCAATGTGCAATCATAAACAC
The DNA here is from genome assembly GCA_948472985.1 of Iguana delicatissima. Taxonomy (NCBI): domain Eukaryota; kingdom Metazoa; phylum Chordata; class Lepidosauria; order Squamata; family Iguanidae; genus Iguana; species Iguana delicatissima. Next base: position 80,878 of record CAOKZL010001007.1, on the reverse strand, counting down.
CATCTCCAGTTGTACTCCAGTAATCCTATTTTTCCGATATAATGTTTTGAGTGAAAACTTCTACCATAATAAAGTCATCCGATGTGTCTATCATGGACAAAGTTAACTAGTATGATTCCTTTCCTTTCTTTTCCTTTCCTTTTGGAAATGTATACTTGTTGACTTATACATAGTATTGATTTGCATGTTGCTTTCGTTAAAGCAAATCACACAAACCAGTATAATATAAACTATTCTCTATGACCAAGTTGTTGTTGTTTGCCTTGAAATAATTTCTGACTTAATGGTGACTCTAAGGCAGCCCTATCATAGGATTTTCTTGACAAGATTTTTTTCAGAGGGAGTTTGCCTTTGCCTTCCTCTGAAGCTGAGAGAGTGTAACTTGCCAGAGGCCACCCAGTGGATTTCCATGACTGTGTAGGCATTCAGTATGTGTATACACTATATTCTGTAAAGTCTGTCAAGATGTAGAAACTATAAAATGATCACAGGCTCTCTTCATATAGTGGATTCCTCTTAGATTAATTTCTCTGCAACCAGGTAAGTGAATGCAGTCCAATCACGAGACAGAAATGTGCATGTAGAGGAAAGAAGAATAATTTCTGTGGTTGTAGCATGACTTTTCTAGCTGTTGCAACCATAAGAACCATTGTAGATGTATCCATGTCCAGGCTGATGCACACTCTCCTCCTGTGAATGGTGCCATTTCTGCACCAGACTATTATAGTGATATTATTCCAGTTTCACTATCCTATGGAATGCTGGCATTTGCAGTTTAGGGAGGGGCCTCAGCACAGGATAGTGAAAGTGAAATAATAGCACTATAATAGTCTAGCGTGGAAATGGCCTGAGTGTTAGAGTACAGATTGGTACTACTTACAGTTACATCATGCTAAATTGTAACACGTAAATGACATTAGTTCACGCCCCTTTGGATGTATATTTCTCTATGTTTGATCTCTGTATGATATATTATTTGCAACTGAAGGTTTGCCCCAACTACACTGGAAAACAGCCTGAATCCTATTGGTAACTCTGACTAGAGTAGACTTATTGGGATGTGTTGGCTCACCTTTCAAGAACTTAGTCAGTGGTTCAGATCCAGTTGGGACTAACCAATAGGATTTAGGCCACTGGACTAGAAATGAGGTGAGGAATAGTAACAGAATTGTCTGTGATATTTCTACAATGGTTTGTTCACACATATAAGTTACTGCTTGATGTGGCAGTCACCAAATGATGAACCAGGCAAAATTCAAACTGAAAACTATCTTACACTACCCACTATAGCCCCTATTCTTGTAAATGTTGTCAGCTTGGACAGTAGAAGTTTGGCTCTTAGCACTGTTCTTCCTGTTGATTTTTCCCATCACCACAGACAATATAAATACATATTATTGACAATTCCTAACCTGTTACAGTTCCGTTTTTACCCACCTGCTATCTTCCAGTTCCCTAGTCTACTGTAAACTTCCTGAAGAATGCTGTAGAAAATTATTTTACCATCTGCTCCGCGCTGCCTGGTATTTGATATCCTGTTAGGGTTTCCTGAACCATCTTTTGCAGCCCAGTCCTATTTGCATGCACCAAATGGAGCCAAAAGACAATTAGGCAGCAGACGGTGTGTGAGTCCCAGTGCTTTCCCACTGAGTTGGGAATGCCACTAGAAAGTTTTCCAGGTAACAAATGGGTCTGTGTGTGGCCCCTCTCCGTTCTCAGCAGATGTAACTCTTCCATCTTGTGAATTAGCAATTAAAACAAAAGATTTCTTTAGTGATTCAGTCAAAGATGGTTATGGTCTGGAGATTAAATCTTTCCAAGATCAAAAGATTCTTTGACAATGTGATAATACTTCTCTTTGCTTCTCTGCTGAGAAGTAAGAGTGTGTGTTTGTGTGTGTGTGAGAGAGAGAGAGAGAGAGAGAGATTCCCTACAATACAAACTGAGCCAAATTCTGTGCTCACTTCATAGCTTCCTCTAATTTCATCTTTTCATTTCAGCCAATCTGATAGTGTTCTTACCACAACATATGTATAATTTGTGTGTATGTGTCTGAATGTTAACAGTTACCATATAGGCTTTAAGATAATGATTTTTAAAGCTAAGCCAATCTGAAGAACATTTACTTTCTTCTGGTGACTGACATTTGTCACCCAAAATTATTGTTAAAATCCTGCATTGTCCCTCATGCTCTTTCCCATACCAAGCAACTCATAACTGGACAAATATGTTCTGAGCAATTTTGGTCCACTTATCATATTTATCATAGTAGTGCATTAATATGGTTGGGGTGCTAAGTATTTCAAGATCACTGTTCTCTGTGTTGCACTGCTGAAATGGACAGTATGAGGTTTATTATGTATAGGGTAACTAAAATGGGGTGAACAGGGTAAAGTAAAAGTGCCCTTTTCGAAAGAATAAGTGCGTGTGCACACCTGCACCTTCAAGTCATTTGTTGACTAATGGCAACCCCATGAGTTTCATCGGGTTTTCTGAGACAAGGAATACTCACAGGTGGTTTTGCCAGTTCCTTCCTCTGAAATAAAGCCTACAGCACCTGGTGTTTGTTGGTGGTCTCCAGTCCAACAAACCAGAGATGAACTTGCTTAGATTCCTAGGTCAGATGGGATCTGATAACTTTAATATATTTAGGCCCTAAAAAATATTTGCTGAAGCCAAAAGTTACTTCTAAGAAGAATATGCACAACCAACATGCTGAAGCCATCCCTGAGGAGTTGTAGGGGGTTGCTCATCAGTTCTCACACAGTGAGTTATTTAAACTAGATTCATATTTTGGTTATTCACCTTCTCAAAATCTAATTTAAGGAAGTATTTTGAAGCTTGTCAGTGCATAGGTTCTGGGATACTTGTTACGGCACAGCTATATGTGATTTTGTCTGTCTATGGATCTTGTGATTACAGATCTATCTTGAATGAAGGAGCAGCCAACATTCATTTCTTGTAACGACTCCTTGTTTTTCCTTTGCAATGTTAAGAAATAGCAAAACTGCAAAGCATTCTGGGAATATTGCAAGGAGAGGATGATGGAAATTGAGAAAACTAGTAAAATAATTTTTAAAACACTTCAGTTTACAGAATATCATCCAGGGATTATTACGACTGAACAGGCAAATGAATTTCAGTCTCCTACAGACTACCCAATTTTCCATCTAGGACACTACAGCAAATACACAGTAAGTACACAAATAAGTATAGTTCTCATCATTCCTTTAACATCTGCCCAATTAACACTGGAAAATTACAAAATAATCTAGTATCTGTGTGTCACCTCTAAAACTACTTAGATAAAGAGTATGTCAAAACCCCAGCCATATACAGTGGCCAGGGGCGGGGTGATTTTAAATTGATGTCTTAAGGAAGCTTTGCTTTTAAATAAATTCTACATTGTTCATCATATAGAAAGAATCTTAAATACAGTGAGCAAAATTCTGAGAGACAGTCCTGGAGGATCTCACAGTGGTAACAAAAATGAAAATATTTTGACAAGATACTCAAGTGTAGACATCATCAATAAGTGTTTCAAAGCAGATTCTTAGTCCACTAATCCCTGCGCTCGCATTTATCAGTAGCTGAATTTTTTCCAACAACATAGCTTCTCCCTTAGCAAGAATAAATTCTGAAACTGGGATCAGATCCTAGTGCTCACATTTTATGACAGTTTCATAGTGAATAGTGAGAATGTTCATGTATTTTCTGCTACTTATTTTTTCCCCAAGCTTGCTTACTTGTGCCATATGTTCTTAGCCTACATAAATATCTTTAGTCTCTTCGAATTGATGTGCACGCATCTTTCTTTTTAGTGTTCTGTTTATCAGAATCCATTAGGGTTGCTTTTTTTTTTAATGCAATTCTAGATGCAGTCTAGATGTTATACTATATAAAGATGCATACAGTACTACCCACATACAGACAAACAGTGGGAGAAATTTTAATTCCTGACAAAATCCTCAGCAAAGTAGCATCCCTGTTTATTCAAGGTCCACGTTTTCCACTGTGCTTCTTTAATCCTGAAATATCTATGCTGCCTGTATTTCTCCATCTCTGACAATTTGAGTAATAAACCAGGCTGGAAAGCAGTGATGTTGCTAAAACTTAGCATTTGGGGTGACAGATGGGGTGATAAGCACAATATTTGTGGAGGTGGGGGAGTATGGTCCTTATCTCACCATACCCATGTATTTTTAGCAGTAAAATAGTCATGCTGCAACTCAGTGAATTTTTAGTGCTATACTTTAACTGCGTATTACTCCCCTGCTGGAAATAATAACGTTGAAAAAATTATCATAAGCAAATTGACTGATCAACAAACACAGTTGCGGTGGTGTTGGTTTTTCCCAGGAGTAGGAACCAGGGAACACGCTGGCTGTATGGAACGCATTAGTGTGAAAAGACACCAGATTATATACAGGGTATTAGATGGCTGGAGAGCCAGTGTGGCGTTGTGAAGATTGTGGTTTGAATCTCCACTTGCCCTTAGGGTTGTCGTTGGCAGGAAATGACTTTGAGGCGCAACAACAGGAATTAGCGGTAAATGTTGCATTTTGGATATGATTGTGTTGCAGAGAGAGAAAGCAAACGTGAAATGTTTGTGCTTCCTATTCATACCATAATACTGTTGTCTTTTAAGGCAATGGCAGCTGGTGGCTTCCATGATGATGAACCCATTCCAAGTTTTAGGTCAAACTTTAAAGGACTTACTTAAGGTGCTGAACTGTACCCCAAAAATAGGTTCTCTAGCTAGAGCACAGTGGATTGCACTATCTCTTTAGTAATGTAGCCTGGGATTCTTGCTCTTAGGAAGCAATTAGGAACCATGAACCAGCAAGGTGTAATGGTTCGAGCGCTGGACTGTGACTGGAGACCAAGGTCCAAATTCCCGCCTGGCAATGGAAACCTAATGGATGACCTTGAGCAGGGCACACCCTCTCAGCCTTAGAGAAAGGCAACAAATTTTGCCAAGAAAATTCTGTGATAGGTGTGCCTTAGGTTTGCTACACATCAGAAACAACTTGAAGGCACACAGCAGCAAAGCTTTTTAATAGAGCTGCTCCTGGTATTGAAAACCTGAAACCTGCTAGAACTGGTTAATTGATACAGATCCACATGGCTTTCCTGTCATGATGGCCATCTGTATTTCAGAATTTACCAATACACCATTGACCAAAAGATATTGAGCATTAGCACTTTATAAAACAATACACAACGACTAGACAAAATTAGCAGCATTTTGAAGGAGCTGAACAGCACTTAGAGTCCTGTGCAATACAGTCAGCAAGAAAACATGAAGAACGGTTCTTTTTAAATTTTATTTAAGCTACCTAAATTATCCCATAATTATCCCCTATGCTCTATCCCTTTCTTGTACTCCAAGTAAAACATTTTCCAGCAAAATAAATAATTCTTTAAATGAGCCATCTCTCTGTACAGTGTTATGCTGCTACCCAGGACAGTTGTGTTGTATCATCTACTCCATGATAAAAAGTATAATTAATTAAACCTGGAGATTCTTAGGATTAATAGAGTACCTATAAAATAAAATAAAATATAAAAGAGACTTCGTTACTTCTGCCTAATCCTACATTGGATCTGGCTGCTTTTCTTTAATTTTTCTCTATTTTTTTTTAATTTGGCAGATCTTTTCATACAAACCAACAAGTTCACGCTGTTACACTTCTCCTTTTTTAAAATTAAGCAGAATATAACAAATATGTGCATCAGCTAGACTCTACTTCCTTCTTATTACGCTATGCTTACCATTTCAAATGAAAAAAAAATTTCTTTGTGTTTTACACCACACATTATTCAGCCCCCTATTGCTCCTGGTAGCAGGTAAGCATTACTTTGTAGTCTTAATTTCACATATTTTGCAAGGTGGTCAATATTATCTGCATTTAAAATTGAAACGCCCTATAGTAAACTGTCTAAAATAAAATTCTGAGAGATGGACAGAAAGCAAGCAGACAGAGAGAGAGAGATAAAGAAACAGATTTGTTTTGACAGCCTATTATGCTACAAAAATCATTATGAATGTAAGCTGCAGCTCAGCACAACAGCTTACAGACTGTAAATCCCCCAGACCATAGTTAAATACGTTTATGATAAGCCGTGAAAAGCTGAACAAAACCCAGTTGGTTCTTAACAGCTCAGCAGAGCAATTTACTTTTGAAAGAGAGGGAAAAACCTTAAAATAATGCTCCAAACTTTTTCCACAAAACAGAAAACTTCTTTTATACACTGCTAAGTGACCAGTGCTGGCATTAGGTATTTTGGCAGCCCCTGATATGAAACTGAGCAAATAGTTTTTTAAATGATGCTTGGAAAACAAATCTGGAAAAGATTCCTATCTATTTAAATGGTTACGTGCTGCCACTTCAGGAATTGGTAAATAAGACATTTTAAGAAATCATTTAAAATAAATCATGTAGATCTAGGAAAAGCTAAGGTTAAGGAATATTTCTTCTGTTTATTTTATGTAAAGTATTTTTTTAATTAAAAAAAAGTCTAAAAACCACTGATCTAGATCATTATGAATGGGAAAGTTTTAATTTTAAAAATTTTAATCAGGGACCCCTTGCAAGTATAATTTGTTGCCAGGGTCAAGATTTAAATACTAGAATTTAGAATACTAGAATACTAGAATTTAGATGTAAATATTTATTTACATTTTCAAATGTTCAAATATGTATGTATGTATGTATTTCTCAAAGGCTTCTGGAGACTAGGACTTAAATTCTTGTTCAGACACTGGGTGACTCTGGGCAAAAAACCCTCTTTCAACAATTCTTGCCAAAAAAATACCCCTGTGATTGGTTCACTCCAGGGTTGCCTCAAAAGTGACTTGAAGGCACACAACAACAACGTACTGCTGACAGAGGGAGATCCTTTCTAGCCATCATGTCTCTCCCCTTCAAAACTGAGCTATGGCGACCCTAGGACAAACCTATCATGAGGGTTTTCTTGGCAAGATTTGTTCCCTTTGCCTTTTCCTATGGCTGAGAGAATGTGATTTGCCTGAGATCAACCAGTGGGTTTCCATGGCTGAGTGGGGATTCAGACCCTGGTCTCCAGAGTCATAGTTTGGTTGCATGCACACCCCTGCCGCTGTGTTCCTTTTGTCAGGGACATAGCAGTGGGGTGGGGGGGTGGAGGGGTGCAGGTACTAAAACTGCTACCTTGTTTGCCAACAAAGGATCAGTTTGGGTGGGCACAGAGATCTATCTGTGTATCCCTTTCATCAAGGATGTGTGGGCACCGAGGGGCACAGTGGCAGGCGTCATTTGCAAACAAGTGAGCAGTTAGGGTGCACATACACACTTGCCACATATTTCTCTCGGCACGCACACACCCTGCCACATCTCTGTCGCTGGTACTGCTGGTGGTGTCTAGCAGCAAGGCTTTGTGGACCCCCTGTGAGGACTCTGTGTGGACCCTCAGGTGTCCCTGGATCCCAGGTTAAGAACCACTGATCTAGATAGTTCACATGTGCTACATGATCAGCAAATATGTTCTATGTTCATTAGAAATGTGGGCAGCTGGCTTTATCACACCAGCCTGTTCTCTCATAGCAATTGTGTTATTTAAGGAAATAAAAACATACCAGTATAGAAACAACCACTATCACACTGTCTCTGCAATAATGCTATGCTACTGGTTTGGTGATACAACATTCTTGCAATCCGTCTTCCACACCACCCTGCCGACCCTGCCTCCCCTACCCTGTCCGCATTCCCTAGTGGATGCACTACATTTTTTTTTTCTTTGCACAATTTGAGCATATCAGGAGATGTCTTCATCATCTTTTTGACATTATGTTTTCCTGTTGTGCCACCATTTTGGTATTTTGCTCTTCTGGAGTTTGTTTTCTGTTTTGATGTAATAGTGTGATTGCAGTGTGCTGGTGACCACTAGGGCAATGCAAGTGCACCATTACACCAAAAGTTTTTTTTTTAAAAAAAAACATACTGGGGAATGGAGTAAAAGCAATGTTGTTCACCTGCACCATGATGTCCTCTTTGTCCAGTAACTGGAATGCAATGAGTTCACTCTGCTTGAGAACAGTGAGGAGGAAACGGGAGAACAAGGCCCACTGACTGCCACCTGACTGCCACAATACCAGCAGAATACTGCAGCAGAATGAAAGGATCACATGAACAGGCAATAGTGGAAAAGCAGTAATATTGGAGCCACTCATGAGTATTTCCCATGAACGAAAAGAGACAATCCAACAATGATGGGAATGTGTCATTGGAGTGATGATGTCATGTGATAAAGGGAGATCAATCACAGAAGTAAGCCAATGGGATAGTGCAACAAACCAGCATGCGATAAAGCTCTTAAACACCAGGGAAAGAGGGCTAGAGCAGTTTCCCTTGATATAACTCTTGTTGTTCTTCTTCTTGTTGTCGTTTTGTGCCTTCAAGTCATTTCTGACTTATGGCAACCCTAAGATGAACCTAGCATAAGGTTTTCTAGACTAGGGCTGAGAGTGTATAACACACCTAGAGTCACCTAGTGGGTTTTTTAGGAATCTAGGAGCTAGGAATCAAACCCTGGTCTTCGGAATCATAGTCAATACTCAAACCATTGTACCATGCTAGCTCTCTGAGAGCTCCCCTAGATACATACAAAAACATCTCGCCCTTATGAGTCATCCAAACAACTTCTCTTTTCATGACAGCATGAACTGAAGATCTGTTCTTGTACAATTGCATTTGAACAAACACTCCTGTTCAGTATTATCAAGGCATACTCAATATTCTTCTTTTCTCAGCTGTAGACATGCATGCTCATTTTCATTTCCACACAAGGACTAGATCCATGTGTATGAACAAATGTACACTATCGTGTTCCCATTAGTTAAAAGAAAGGCATGGGACACCTATTCTTTCTGAGAAGTAGCCCAGGATGTGCACCAATCTCTCATGTTTCAGAAAAGACCTCCTGATCAGACTGAAGAAAAGTCATCACTGTTTTCCACTAAACAGTGGAAGACTGTTTAGTGGAACCCTAGGAGAATCCTGTACATATTGTCCAATTCTTAACATGTTTACTCATGCCTAGGTCCTACTGAGTAGGGTTATTTTCTACTCCATATGCTTAAGGTTACAATTTTCAAGTTACAACAGGTCCAGTCCTGATTTACTCCTCTGAGATTTTTGGTGAGAAGGCTGTCCATTGGTGATGGAGCTACAGGTTCTGTATCTCGAGAATCAATACAAGACATTATAGATCACATTCAGAAATGTTTTCCTAGGAACTGCACAAGTAACATCCACCACAATTTGAAGTTCACAGTCCAATTGCCAGTTTCTGCTGAGCACATGCCTTCAGGTGACATCTCAGCATACTCTTTTGTCCTTTATGGTCTACCATCTTCACCCAGTATTGATTGTTAATGTATCTCCATGATGGCAACCTTTCTTGACTGTCTAACACTTCATTTTTGTCCCATCCACTTCAAGGGGAGAGCTTCTTCATCAAAAATGAAGGATGAGGATTGATGGGAAATTTCCATTGTCCTCTAAAAATGTGTTGTCTAATGGCAAAGTCAACACAAAGGAAAGAATAATTCTCTGTACAATGCAGGAACAGCTTCTCATTCAGCATGAGGTCTTCCTAGACAAGGTTTTCATTGTGCTGGCATTTGGTCATACTAGCCAAAGCAGCCAACTGGCTCAGGCTTCAGTATTTTGACACATCAATAAGATTTATCTTTACAATAGATTCAGTAACTTTAGTGGTGTAAAGAGAGAGGGAGAGAACAGAAAAGAAAAGAAAAAAAAGGAGGCTTTGGCATTTAAAAAAGGTTTTTTTTGAAAATTCTAGTTCTTCTGGCTATAAAGGAAATCTTGGCATCATGGCTACAGTTGCTGCCCCAGAGGCTGAGTAATAAGCTGGCAAATTAAAGCATTTCAAAACTCTTTTTTAAAAGAAAACCCTCAGTGTTTTAAACTAGGAGAGCCAGTGTGGTGTAGAGATTTGACCACTGGACTCCTCAATGAATGAATAACTCTGACCAGAGCTGGAGAAAGCTCTGGCTAAGATGACTGAGAGATTCTGTGGTCTAAAAAGCAACTTTTCCAAGGACTTACCATGAGCACTACCAGAAAAGAAGGAGCCAGCTAGATCAACAGAAGCAACAGGAGGGAAGACACAGAGGTGCTGAAAAGATTGGGCCCAATTATTAAGTTGGAAATTTCTGCCCATTGGCCAGGGGTCCCTTAAACCTTGCCCACAAAATGGAAACCTCAATGAGAGTAACTCTGGAGCCACATTGCCCTGAGAAACTGATGCCCTTTGCCCCCAGGAGCTTCATGTTCCCCAGCTGTATATTACCTTACTCAGCAGCACAGACCATGAAGGAGATAAGAATTAAATAAGAGACAGTGGCCTATTCAGTTTCCAGTCATAGGGCTACCACTTTAAGACTCTTCAGGAAAAGGGTAGGGCCCAGAAGATTAAATCTACCTCAGGGAGGAATGAAATGTCTTACCTGTGAGGGGGCTGTGCCACTTAACCCTACCCATAATCTTGCACACATTACACAGTTCCCCCTCCATGGTTGGTATGTACACAGCTAATGTCTGTAAAGGAGGAGCATAAACATATACAGTGGTACATACATAGACATTTAAGCCCTATGTATCCAGGCTTCCTAATCATGTGGAAAACTGTACATACACAAGTTTTCCCTTCTAAAGGTATTTGTGCAATTTTGGTAAATGCCAAATGAGAGAGGGATGCTCACAAACGTATATGACATCAGGAACAAGACTACACAGCATGATACCCACTCCCAGATCACATGCTGGTAAGCACAGTAAGAGCACCCAAACTATGCTCTTGTCGGAGGAGATTGTTCTCGAGCAGCTATCTTGGGTCTTGCAACTACCAATCTACCTAAGTTACCTTCAGCCATTTTCTTTAGTCTTCTGTGTGGTCTTGCTGCTGGTTAGGACATGGCAGTGAATGAGAAGCACTTTACATAGGGTCATGTGTCATTGAGAGTTCCTGAGGAAAGTGTTTGAGTAGGGCTCTTTGTAAAAACATGATCCAGTGAATCCCCATGAGCAGGATTGGAGTGAATGAGCTGCAGCTGGCCTCAGTCCCCAAAGCCTCAGAGAGCCTTCTTCGAAGGAAATGGTACACATAGCATTAGTTTCCTGCCAGGGACTCTAGGACTATGAGTCTTAGGGGCTTTCTGCACTACACTGTTATAGTGCTATTACTCCACTTTCAACATCCTGTAGAATTCTGAGGTTTGTAGTTTACTGAGGCCAAAGAGCTCTCTGGCTGGGAATTCTAAATACCGCTCCCTAAACTACAAACCCCAGGGTTCCGTAGGATGTTGAAAGTGGAATAATAGCACTATAACAGTGTAAGGCCCTTAGTTCCATCTCTTTCTTTTCCTCTTGTGGGGTGTTGCCCCTCCTGGCTGCTTTCTTGTGCATGTACTGTGTATCCTCTTGGAGAAGTACCAAAGACACTGGACTTTTACTGTTGCTGAATGGATGTTATAAGTTATTTATGGCAAAAAATTGTGTTAAAATACTCTGTTCCAATAATTTGTCCATCTTTTTAATTCCTAGAAACATTTTTATGATTTTAGAGACACAAAGGCTAGAGATGTTGGAACTGATATATGACCTATGGCAATCCGGTGCAGTCATGGAGCTTGGAGTGTGTGTGGGGGCAGGAGGGGGGGTATGGTGAAAGGGGCGTGGCCACTGTGCATGGGAGCATGGCTTCAGTGCTTGGGAGCATGGCTATGGGCTGGGATGCCCCCAAAACATTGCCACCCGGGGTGAACCATCCCCCTGCCCCCTCATCCCTATGCGACTGATCAGGTGGCAGGGTTACATATGCTTAATTCTCCCACTGTAATGAAAAAAAGCATCATTCTTGACTGGATTGCACCTCAACTGATAAGAGAAAATTGTGCCATATTAAATCACTTCATCTCTAGGCCTAATTCACAACCTCCAGATATTTTACTTGAAAAATACTTTTTTTTCCTCTTAGGGCAAAATTTGGGCTGGGAGAATTTGGACTGTGAAAATTAAAAATAATAGCCAAAATTCAGTAAGGCAGTTATGAATGCTTAACTCCCTTAGTTCTAAAGCAACTGAGCAGCAGAGGTCATTCCCCTGTCACTCAGGGAGCAGCTGCTTGATGATCCCATCCACTTTCATGATCGATCTCTGTTGTAACAGGTAGAAGTGGGTTCCCTCTTGAAATCCTCACACCACACCAGAGATTGCTTGCCTAAGGAGTGGGTGTGTACAAAAGTCAGTCAGGTGCTTCCCAATTGACAGGGGAACAGGCCCCATCAAGTGCAGTGGCTGCTGCTCAATAAGTGGGGATTGGGGGACTTTACATAGCCGCTAAACTAAGGAATACATCAGGACTGTGGATACAAAGTAATCACAAATGCATATGTCATAATTCACTCCTTCAAGGACTCAGACAATAAGGAGGCAGATTACCAAGAAGCTTTATCTCCCTCTCAAGGAGTAGAGGATCCTGTTCCCCTACAGGAAATGGCAGAGGTTACACTGAAGAGGACATGCCCTGTCCTTCATTGAGAGACGGAGATTAAAATGCCAAGCCCCTCATGGTTTGAGTAACATATGCTGACCTCATTACATTAATGAGACACCTGTGGCCTTGAAGGAATGAATGGTCATGAATACTGCAGCATTATTTCCCATCCTTAGTGCGGACAACTATCCTATTTGGTTGCCTAACAGCACTCTCTCTTGTGTTCCTGTTTTGTCTTGATCTTGGACTGGCTACATTTTGGATCATTCTGCTTACTCTTTGCTGACTCATGTACTTGCATGTCTGACCTGCTGATACTACTCACAGGCTAAAGACCATCCTAGTGCTTTTCTCTGCATCTTGCTCAGATAATCCGTGACTGACCCAGGCTGGACTGACTACTCTACCAGTCCTACACTCCAGTCTGCTGCTGCGGGCACTTGCTGACTTGAGTTCAGGACGAGCTAAGTCCTAGGTTTTGCATTTGTCAGTGAGTTGGTGGATTCCAGCCAATGTTTATCCTGAGCTGATGCCAGCATCTCCGAAGCCCTATTCCTCCACCCACAATTCAGCAAAAATTTACAGACTCTTGCAGCCCACCATCTCCCAGGGTCCTGGATGCCAAAAATATTTCTTTTCAAGTGTTTCTGTTTGAAACTAGAAAAAGCCAGTTTTAGAAATGACCAGGCTTCTACCTCTGCTTTTAAAAAACTATTTGAGGCTTGCAAGTGGTGGTAGGGGGTAGGTTTTTGGAAGGAAGCTCAAGTGAACCCAGATGCCTGGCAAAATCATGCTGTGGTCTGAGAGATGTCTATAAGCTATCCACCTGTTAATTGGAAAAAAGTCCAACTTGTCTACTGTCCTAGTTGTAGAATTGCAATTTTAGCAAAAATCAGGGAATCCACTACAATACTAGCTCTTCCTGTTTTTCTTTCACAGGGCTGCAGTGTTGTTGTTGCTTGTACAGTGTTTTAGGCATTTAAGACCATCTGAGTTCAGAAATCCTTTACATTCCATGGACACTTCTACTGAATCAAAGACCCTTCTGAGAACAGAGAGTATCAACTGGATACCATTTGGTAAACAAAAACAACCCTGAATACTGGAATATTATGAATGGGGGTGATGTTTTTCCAAATCCATCAGTCCCCTCACCAGGCAACAAGTCTTGCTGTTCCAAAGGGCCCTCCAGCCCTCTGGAACAGGTCTGGGAAAGCATAGTGGGACGGAGAGGGAAGGGGGAATTGCTAAGAATGGTCTCTTTCTTCCTTTCAAACCATAACGTCTCCACTGGATCAAAGAACTTTTCGTCAGCGGAATGTGTACAGTTAGAATAAGGCACAGCATTGACATTTTACAAAGGACAAGAAGACAGGTCCCAACACCAGTGAAGTTATAGCCTACGACTTGGTAAAGAAGAAGCAAAACAGGAAGGAGAAGGACATTGGAGGAGAGGCAAATAGTAAGCAAATTTGCAAAACTACAACTGTACAGTATTGTAATTATGAGAACTAGCATGGTGTGTTGGTTTGAGTGCTGGATTAGGATTACCAGAAATCAGAGTTCAAATCTGCACCCAGCTACAGAGCCTGTCACACACTCTCAGCCTTTGAGAGAGGCAATAGCAAACTTTCTCTGAATCAATTTGGCAGAGAAAACTCTGTGAGAGAGTCACTGTCAGAGGCATGTCTATTGTGAGGCAAGTAGGGTACATGCCCTGGGGGCCAGAAGGGCACAAAAAAGCAGCAGAGGAGGACGAGGAGGAGGAAGCAATCCAGGAGGTAGGAGTACAATTTCCACACTTGCCCTAGGCGCTATTTATGCTAGATACGCCCCACTGTGAGTCAGAATTGTTTTTAAGTTGTTTTAGTTGTTTTAATTTTTCTTTGTTTTTAACAAAAACAAATAAATGATTGCAATAGCACTACCTGTATTGAGGCTTGGTTAAGGAGGATGAAGAAGAGAGACAAAAAGGAGAAGGAAGAGAACCAGCAGCAGCCACCAATAATGAGAGAGAAAACGCTTAGGTCTGAGTATCACACAGGCTTCATTTCACACTGATGTGTGCGTGTATCTGGACTAAGGATATAGTTCCTGATTAGATTCGTCCTCATATGGTTCATGATGAAAATGGGGGATTAATTTTTTTTAATATGAGATGGTGACATTTGCCCTCTTTTTTGTTAACTTGTTTTCTTTAGAGAAAATTTACACATTTGACAGGTTGTTTTTTTTCTGCATTTGGTTAACTGCACAGTATAGGAAAATGCAACAACTGTTACCTTGCTGGGTGTGTAAACTTGGTATCTTTGGATGTATTGCCCGTACTCTGAATCTCGGCGTTATGCTATAGAGATATCCTAACATAAACTTCTTTGTTTAAAAGCAGCCTGTGCTTATTTTAGTGATTATGTGTTTTGTACAAATTATGTTTATAATTTATGAAAATTACAGAAAACGTAATAAGAAAAAAATACTTTGGCATTTTGTTTTCATGCCAGATCTTCTGAAGCTTTTGATGAATGTTCACAGTGCCGTCTTGTCATGCTGAGATGACCAGATGCAAGAAAAATCTCAGGACAAGTGAGATTTTTTTTCTTAAAGATCCCTGTTCTGGACAACCTGCAAACACACCTAAACTTACATGCAGATCCATCTGTGTTCTAAGATTTTGCTGTATTTATGGTGGCATATCCTGGGGTTGACAATTACACATACTGATCATCAGCTTGGGTAAAGTTTGTATGCAACACCAAAGAACAGAAGAGGCACAAAACTGACGAAACAAAGCAAGTTTAATCGTGTAAATCAGCTCAATAGGATATTATGTGGGACCCATAGATAAGCAACTCTGAGTTCCTTGGAGGAAGAATGTAAGCGGTCCAAGACATTTTACTTCCTGAGATCACATGAAACAGTCTTTCAAGTCAAGGTACATCATACCCAAAGTTGTTGTTGTTGCTGGTGCTGTTGTTTTGGTTGTTCTATGCCTTCAAGTTATTTCTGACTTATTGCAATTCTAAGCCGAACCTGTCATGGTTGTGTTGTTTGTTTGTTTGTTTGTTTTTCTCAAATTTGTTCCGAGAGGGTTTTCCCTTGCTTCCTTCTACAGCTAAGAAAGTGTGACTTGGGTTTCCCTGGCCAAAGGTTCATTTGAAGTCTATTCGCCAGAATCATCATCTGATACTCAAAACTACTCCACTATGCTGACTGTCAAAGACAGACATTATTTTTGTGCCTGGGCAGAAAATTCCACAGGCAGTTCTCTCCACCTCTGGCAGTAAATGCAAAACAGCAACAAATAATGAGCAATTTACAGCCTTTTCATGAAGCCCAAAAACTTGCCTCCTCCTGTCTAAATACAGGGGTAACCCTGAGATGAACCCAGCAGACTAATTTAAAAAGCAATGAATGGAGTATGTGAAAAAAATGAGTCATGTAAAAATAGTGCCGTGAATAGAAACAGAGATGATATCCAAACTGGAGAGCATTTTCCCACCTGAAACCAGTGTGGACATAATTCATTCTGTGTGATATGGGCCCCACTTATTAATTATTTTAACTATAGTAACAGGAAGTATTGCCCACTTGCTTCACATAGTACTTTGCTAATGTAATGATACAAATGATACCTGATGTAATTAATCTGGATGATTTGGATTAATTGCAGCGAGGTGTGTTTTATATACTTCTTGCCGTGTTGGTTTTACACATTTTGTGGCTTGTTTTACTTTAATTAAAAAAAATTAATAAGAGAAACTAGTGTTTCCCTGAAATGTTAAAATTATTCTGATGATCTCTTCCTTCAGGTTCCTGGACAATCGCACCCAGCAGCTTTATGTAAATACTTTAAAGTATGGGGGGGGGGTAAAACCCTGCCAAACCACACTGCACAAGGGCAGCAAATGCTTCACAGTGCAAAGTGGGGACATTAAATACTAGATACCATTTGATGAAGCTCTCAGACACAGCAGAGGAAGAAGTTAAAAGATGTCTTCCATCACACAATTCAGCTGAAGCACCAGCTCTCTGGAAAAACATGCTTGTCCTCAAAAACATGCTGTGACTAAAAACAAGAAAATTGCCAAGTGTATATTTTTGAAATCAAGTACTGAAGTCAAACAGGAGTTATTCAAATTATAGATCATTGGATATAAAATCCAATGCCATGAGTATATGGGAATTTTCAGGGACCACTTACAAAACATTTTGTCTTCAAATTCGTAGAGCTAAACGTGAATGAAACAAATTCAGAAGGTTAATTCTAGGCTAGATAAGAGGCATGGGGAGGGGTCTTCATTTAAATAGAAAAAAGAAAACATAGAATGTTTTTAAATGGTCTCTTATCTGAATCTGGCTGGCCAAAGGTTTAACTTGCTGAGGAGAATCAATGAGGATTTTTTTTTTATGAGAACTCTGTATTTTCTTGAGGTTTTTTTTTTAAAAAAAGAGAACAGCACTTTGCAAAACAGTTCATTTGAGAAACAGTTGCATGAACTTTTTCCTTGACTTTAAGCTAGCAGTAAAACTGGCTGAGCTAACCAGCCCTAATGAGGGAGAGAAAGAGAAAACATCGGTTCCTTTACTTTCTGCCATCTAATTATAAATATCATTGTCAGCTGACTCCAGGATCAGCTGAATTCTAATTGACCTCCAACACTGTACAGTGAAAAGATAATCAGAACTGCCAAACTAAATATAAGAAAGATAAATAAACTGTAATTAGTGACTTAACTCCTTACGCTCCAGTGTATGTTTTTCGAGTATTGCTTGTAACTCCAACATCTTGTTTAAAAGTTAATTTTAAATGGATGGATATTATAAGTCCCCCTTATACATTAAAGTGAGCAGCCAACAGCACATCATCATCTGCTTCTAAGATGAAAAATAATGATTCCTGTTAGGGAAATGTTAGGCGAGGGAGGCCATTCCCAAAAGATAATTTACAGCAAAAATGCTATTACTGATTAGGTTCTTTGAGGCCTTTTGTCAAATAGAATCTAAACTTGTGCATCCAGAGTTTCAGATTTTTTTTTTATCAACAGGGTTTTATTTGGATTTTACATTCAAAAAGAAATCCAAGATGTTGGTCATGTAAATTGGATAATTACGTTTACCCAACAACCTGTCTAAACAGTAACTCCTATTTATTTTTGTAAGGATCAGTGTTCTCTTCCCTCCTTTTTTTCTCCAAAACAGGAACTTCGCATGGCTTTAGAGGTCTTTGAGCTGGTTAGACTTTCTGGCTTATATAACTTCATATGCTCTCCATTCCAATGCAGATCCCATAAGCAACTTAGCAATGAAATTTTGTTTTCATTGATCTGTGTGTCTTCAAATCATTTCTGACTTATGGCTACCCTAAGGCAAACCTATCACAGTGTTTTGAGGGGCTGAGAGCCCAAGGTTAGTCTACTTTAAAATGTTTTGGGAAGAAAACAAGTAGTTCCATTCATCTCTATATTGCTTAATAATGCAGATGAAGAATTTAATTATTATACACTTCCTGTTTGGAAACTCTGTGTGCATACTCTCTCTCTCTCTCATACACACACACACACACATGCAATATGCTCTCATGTTGCCATATATTTCTTGGTTCCATATCATTGGCTGGGGATGGAAACAAACAGAGAAAATAGTAAGAATGTCAAAATGTTATGGGAAGGGTAATATTAAATTCAGCAGAAACCCTATTCTCAAATATGATTACATTTGCAATTATTTTCTTTAAAACTGAACTGGGGAACATTTCCCCTGATTTGCACTGACCATATTCAGTGGATACAACTATTTTCAGCACGTGAAGACCCATGTTGTATCTTCCTGCCAAAGAAGTGCTAAAGATGATGAGCCCCTTGCAAGGGAAAAGGGAAAACAAACGGCAACTCTAATCTACCCCTTAAATTTGGCTAAACATACAGGAATTTAAACCCAGGTCTTTAAGAGATAAACACTAGAGGCCCCATGTGTGGACTAAATGGACAATTCTGTCACTTTTTCTCTTTCCTTATTCCTTCAATACTAAATCAGAAGAATTTTTTGAATTTTTGAAAAATAATCTGAGGAAAACTGTAGTGAAATCCTCCTCCTTAATAGGATTGCCATCTAAGCATCCACCTTTGTGCGCTGTTATTGTTGTCATGTGCTTTCAAATGATTTATGGTTATGGGCACAGGATTTTCTTACCAAGATATGTTCAGAGGGGGCTTGCCATTGCTTTCCCTGAGGCTGAGAAAGTCTGACTAAACAAGGGCCATTTCCACACAAGAGCGTTATAGCGCTTTGATTCCACTTGCAACATCCTATGGAATCCTGGGGTTTGCCGTTTCGCCCCTCCTGAAACTGCAAACCCCAGAATTCCATAGAATGTTGCAAGTGGAATAATAGTGCTATAACAGTCTAGTGCAGAAATGGCCAAGGTCACCCAGTAGGTTTCCATGGCTGAGCAAGGATGTGAAGCCGTATCTCCCAAAGTCCTAGTCCAATATTCAAACCATTATACTATGCTACTCCTCTACGTCTTCTGTGTAATGACCCAGCATTAATTCCCACAGAACATTCTGGAGTTCTGAGCTAAGTAAACCTGCACAGGATTGTGTAGAGGACACAAAACTTACTTCTTGGACTACAACTTTTAGAATCCTCCAAGCCCAGTGATTCTGGGAACTGTTTACAGCTTATGCTATAAATTTTTTTTAAAAGTGTTTTCATCCTCACAGTACACACAAAGAAATACCTCATTTTTATACACTTACAATTACAATACTTAAAAGTGGCTGACCACTAAAAAGCAACAGTATGGTAGGAAAACATATAGCAAAATGGGCCATATTAGATAAGCAACACAGATTTTAGTACTGTGTATGTGTGTATGGAAGCTACCTTGACCAGTTTAAGTTACTAGTAAAATATTTACAGAGAAGGTACAAGTCTTTAGTTCATAATCTGGTACATAAATGGATTTATAAAAAGAACTGTTTAAAAAAGCAAAAGATCATAAATCTATGAGGCTGAAACGATTGCATATCTGTGATTCATTAAATTGCACTAAACTTAACATGATGCCTTGTGATATTTCCACATATTACCGTTTAACATACCAAGGAAAAATCTAGAAAATAAATTTAGGTAGAGATAATCTGTTTTAAGAACAGAATAATTTCACATCACAGAGTTTCTGTAGATAAAAAGCAACGTGAGTCACAAATATCACTCCTTCTGTGTTTTTTTAAAACTGTAATGTGCTTTCTTCTTTGAAGAACTGGTCACTGACATGTAATTTGTGACAAATTTAGATTCTATCACAAGTCATTTTGTTCCCTGTTATTTATTACACAGCCTAAGTGAAAACAAATTCTTGACCTCTCAACTGAACATTCATTCTAAATAAAACATCACATTTTCTTTCTCTTCAGGCTCAAAATCTTTCTCAGCTGTTTTCCTAATATACATTAGGATCAAGGTCTAAACAGGAACAGAAAGGAAAGTCTAGTGCCTTGGTGCTTAAAATATAGTGGAAAGAGAATTTGCTCTTGTTCGCTGCTCTACTCTTCTTTGAAGAGAACACTTCTAGGTCAGGTCTGTGCAAGAGTTAAACATCCACTTGTCACCTCTATACACCTTTACTCCATAAAAAGAGGATTAAAATATCTGGATCAACAAGAAGGAAGAAAAGAAGCACCAAGAGAGCCCAAAAGGCAATATTTTCTGGGCATGCGAGGTTTCTTTCTCTCCTTTTTTTCCCTTTAAAACACTGTGATGTTTTAAGCGCATACCTAGTGCTTTCTTACACATGCTGAGTAACCAGGCTAATTAAAAAGCCCATACAGCTCTTGTTAAAATCTGTTCAAATTTTTGGAGCACCTGTTATAACAGAATGCCCACAGACTTGATAGTTTAGAGCCAAGACACCTGCTACCTTATGTCTCACAGTATGTTCAGTTTTAGACTGATAGCTGGGGGAGGGACCCACTTTTTGACATTTAACAATCTCTTAAAATGATAAGAAATTAGTCTGAAAACTTGGGGGAATTTAACTCTTCTGTGATCACTTCCCTTGATCACACCTCTGTTTTCTTCCCCTTAAAAGGCAGGAACATAGACATGTGGATAACTCTGTAAAATTCACATTTCACTTAAAATAATCATGTTTGTAGAGTTTGTCATCAGTAGAAATAGCTTTCAGTCAGAAGGAATGTACTGAGATTGACATGTTCATCTATTTAATGTATGCAGCATGTACAGTTTATTTTTAAAAAATGAGTTCTATTCCAAGACTGAAGTTTTCATATCTTGGACTTTTAAACATTCCCACTATTAAAAGAACAATATATGCTTGGAATACTGTAGACCTACATATTTTCTCTCTCATTACACACACACACACACACACACACACACACACACACACACGCATGCATACTCACACAGAATGCCTGAATTATGCTTGCTTTTTTCAGATATTCAGTGACTATGCCCTGTGATATTGGGTGTTATATACTGATTTTACATATGCTTATTCAAAAATGTCCCTGGGAATATAACTTCCTCCAAAGAATGAGGGGATCAGCTTCATTGCTGGATAGGGGAAATTTAGGGGTAAAAAATTAGAACTTTTCTGATCTCTGAACATGCATACAGTATTCAAAAAGAACAAACTTTAAAAAAAGAGCAGAGAGATTATTTCCATTGTTCATGAATCAAAGGTATAAAAAGAGGAAAGAGAATGTTGGTTTGATTATCAACTGTGTAATTCCATTCTTCTTCAGCAAATTAATACTAGATGTAGAAATCCTTGTTGTCTAGGCTTCAAAAGCCTATGGCTTCCTATGTGGTAAAGCCTACCCAGTAGAAGTCTTGGGGAATGTATTTCTTCCAAACCAGCAGCTTCTCATCCAAAAAACCTAGCTCTGAGGCAGCATGTTTCCGAATGCAGTTGCTAGGGAACAAGAGTACGAGGGTGCGATTGTGCTCATGTCATGCTTGTGAGCTTCCCATAGGCATTCCTGTGGCCTCTGTGGGAATCACATACTGGACTAGCTGGGACTTTGATCTCATCTAGCAGAGTTCATCTTGTGTACTTATGTTCTTAGCTCTCTCTTCTTCTCCCCATATTACACTTATTCTGTGAAGCTACATAGTTCATAAAAAGTTTTATCTTCATATTTCTTTTAACTCATTGGATATAGAAATCAGACAAGCTACTCTGTATTTCCTTGTGTATTCTTTTTTTCCACTGTCTTCATTTAGCTGCTTCTCGCACATAATTTGGGCATTGTTCCCAAATTATCTCTCTCTTCTTTTTCTTCTTTGAATGGCACGCCATGCCAGGTAACTTCTAAGACAGTGGTCCTCAATCTTGGGTCCCTTGGGTGTTTTCAGAATTCCTGACCATTGGCTAAGATGGTTGGGATATTTGGGAACTGAGGTCTCAAACCTTTGGAGGACCAAAGTTTGAGAAACTGTGTTCTGAAATGTTTTTCCTTTTTTATTGGGATACACAAAACAAACTGCTGTTATGCCAAAAGCTTACTGTACATGCTTCGTCTTATTGGGCCTGAAAAGGATGGAAAAGGCAATGGTCTGTCTGGTAATAGCTGGCCATGGGGACTTTCCTAATACAGAAAAAATGAGAAATTCAGATTCTTCCTGCTGAAGACGTTGGAAAATTCCCATCACAGCAGTGGTACAAGTTCACCTGCTAACTGAAGCAGGAGGATAAGCATGGTAGTATGTCAAGAGTATCCACACACAGCCTCCCCAGCCTAGACCAGAATCATTGACAATGTGAAACCACAGATAATATAGCTTCAAAACCAGATGTTGCACACATTTTTGGACAATAACTTTCAGAATCCCCCCAAAAGCTGGTCTGTGCTGTTTAAGCTCCATTTAAAAGGTGCAAATAGTTCCAGTTGAAAGCCAAGTTCCATGTGAGTGGTGAAAGCAATCTTCTCCTCCACCAAAACTCCAGAAGTCTTAAAGTACAAATTTCTGCTTGTAGTTGCTGAATACTGAGCTAAGATGTAATGATCATCTGAGAAAAATATAGAGGAAGGTAGAAAGCAAGAACATCCTAGGGGAGGGAAGGTAGAAGAGGCACAGTGCTGAAGACATGAGGACTGAAGAACATAAGAGAATCCAGAATAATCTCACCTAGGGGAAGGTGAGAGAAGGAATTATGCGGTTGGTAGAGAGGCTGTGGAGAGGAAGCTTTGGCCAGCTGGAGATTGTAGACCAGAAGGACAAGAGGCCAGGATGTTAACATGATGTCTGAAGATGAAATTCCCCATCCTCAGTTGAACTAAGCAGCCATATCTTTGTGTGTAAACCCTGATGAAACAGTTCATTTTCAATGGGGCATAGCTACCCTAGACTGGGTGGAACAGTGCGCCAGAGTCAAGAACCAATGGGTGCTACTGGAAACTGCCTGGTCAGAACTTTTCTCATACTTTTCTCTTCTAACACTGCCTGTCCTGGAGGCTCTTGAGGCTCCTGACATTGTCCCCTTCACTTAGTACTACCTCTACTTTCTTTCTTTAAGGAGCATCTGTCCTCCCTGATTCCCTATTCCAGCAGTAACATCAGGTGCGTCCCTCCTGTCTCTACAGAGTCTCTACAAGGCTGGTTGCCTCCCTCTTTTGGCCCTAAGAGGAGGAAAGGCCACATATTTTCCTGGGATCATTGCTACATCTTAGGTCACACTATCTAGCAACTAAGGGTCTGCCAGGCACTAAGCTCTGCCATGGCTTTGCAGTGTAAAACTTTTCATATAACAGAACTACAGCAATGAAAAACAGGAAGTATTGGTATTTTTAGCACATCTCATCATTACTTGGAACTTTACACTGGAAAAACTAATTGATTTTAGATCCTTAAAGTTCTTGCAAGTTCTGGGAAGTGTTAGCTGTGGGAATTGTGGAAGATATATATCCTATTATTAATTTACTTTTGAGACAAATCTCAACAAGCAAGCAGGTGATAAAACTTTGTGAATGCCTCTGGGACAAGATGCAGCAGCTACAGGTTGCTGTTGATAAACAGAGTTTTGAATTAATTAGTTGTGCATAATTTTCTAAACCACTGAATCTCCTTAATCTGCATGCAATTGCTTTTCGTGCATATATGGCATTTTCTACCCAGGCTTAAGATGCTCAGCCTACTATGTTCTATATGTTCTCTGTTCAACAGTTCCATAGTCCAGATGGAAAGGGGCACAGCAATTGTTTTACATAGAGAAGGTCCTAGATTTAGTTCCCTGTATCTCCAAGCTGGGCTAGGAAGGACACTTGTCTGAAACCCTGGAGAGCCATGGCTTTGATGAACCCATAATCTGATTTGGTGTAAGGCAACTTCCTAGATTCCTAGGATGGTTTCACTGAGGGTGAGCTGACAAGCATGTTCAACCTTTAGACATAAATCAACAGCACTTTGGTTGACTTCAGAGTGTTTCCCATTTGGTATCAAAGTGAATATGTCTCAGAGTATGTTCATACAATTCTCAAAATGCCCCAGCAGCCCAGCTGTTAACCATACTAGGGTTGGCCACTCCCAAAAGTGTCCAGAATCCTGTATCCATCCATCCATCCATCCATCCATCCATCCATCCATCCATCCATCCATCCATCCATTGCTTCTTTATATCTTGCCTTTCTCCCAGGCTGAGACTCAAGGAGCCTTACAAAAAGACAGAGAATACAGTAAAAACACACACAGTATTTTTTTTTAAAAAAAACATACAAAATTAAGATTAAAACAATATTAAATGACAACAGAGTTAAAACAGTTAAAGTCTTACTTTAAAATAGATTAAAAACAGTACAATATAATGAAAGCTATTTTTTGTTAAAATCAGTTTCCAAATGCTTGCTGGGGGAAAAAAGGTCTTAAGAAAACAAGGAGCTTCCTAGTTTCTCTAAGGAGGGAGTTCTGAAGGCTGGGAGCAGCCACAGAGAAGGCCTTCTCTTGTGTTGTCATCAACCATGACCGTGAAGGCAATGGGATAGAGAGAAGTGTCTCTCCTGAAGACTTTAGAGCTTGGGCAGGCTAGTATAGGAAGATACACTCCTTCAAATGTAACTAAAATCCCTTACTGTAGGAAGGTGCATTGTGGTAGCAAACATGATTCTTGTATGCTCTTTGAGGAAGTAAAGAACGTATATAATTGTACAGTATTTGATGAGGTTGCAAGCCAAGGCAATTAAGTTCTAGAAAATAACAGGTATGTTTGTATATTTTAACAGATGCGTCCTTTCCTCCATTCTCTTTCTTTTTAATAGACTTTCTGTGAAGTGGAATTTGTAATTTTGCCTTTATTTTCAGTTCACTCGGGCCAAGGATAACACAAGCACAGAAAAGATCAGGTTTCCCCACTCCCGTCCCCACTTTGGGTGGTTTATATATAAAATTTCTGGAAATCTTGAAGCTGGGATATGTGTGTCCCTTTTCAGCAAAATACATAAATAAACAAATATTTTTTAAAAAAACAGAATTTTTCAGATTTTTTTTTTAAATGCAATGTTAATCTCCTTTACAGATTGAAAGTCACTTTGTCACATTATACATGTTATGTATAGCTTGGCATAAAAGTGACATGTCTGATACATTATAAGTACATTTTTTAAAAAAATCCATATAGAATTTGCTTTTGTTACCAAAGGAGCAACAAGGTCCTAAAATGTAAAGGACCCCTTTAATAACCCAAAGTATTTGGGGATGGCTTTGCAAAAGATCTGCTCTTGGTAGTGACAAAACCTACTCAAAATTGTTTTAGATCAACAGAGCCACCTGTACCTTTGGGCTCTTCATGGGGCTGTAGTGATAGTATCTGTCCTGGCTTATGCTTCACTTTCACTGCTGCACTACCACACAGGATACTCAAGAAAGGGAAGTCTGATAGAAGTCCCACTTTTCAAGCTTAAGTTCTAATTAGGGTTGCCCCATGAGAAAGAGGACAGTGCTCCTCTAATCTTTCATAGTTATGTGGGAGAAGTAACTTCAGCAGCTGTTGTTGGTCATACAAGCAACACCAGCCAAAATTTCCACTTCTACACATCTATAAAAGGGTGTCCCCCTTCTTTATGGGGACACCCTAACTGTCACCCAGTAAGATCAATAAAAGTCTGGCAAAGCAGCAACCATCCTGATAAAGACAATCCTCTCATCATGGACAACAGCCTTTATTCTGCTGTACGTGTAGGTGAGAGTCCGCATGGTGTGGTGGTTTGAGCATTGGACTATGACCCTGGGGATCAGGGTTTGACTCCCCACTTGGCCATGGAAACCTACTGGCTGACCTTGGGAGTGTCACAGACTCTCATCCCTCAGAAAACCCTATGATAGGTTCACCTTAGGGTGCCCATAAGTCAGAAATGACTTGAAGGCCCACAACAACTACAAATGTGTAGATAGAGATGGAATAGTAATTTCTGCGCAGAAATAAGGTTTAAAAGAAAGATCAAGAACTTTTTCTACCCTTAAGTCTTTATTTTCTGTTACTATTCAACTTGGTCACTCCTTTTAGCTCATAGACCTCGCTAGGTACCCTGTATGCCCCATGAGCCAATTCCCCACTTTGTCCACATCTCTTTTATGTTATAGCCAAGGTACACAATGAAACCAGCCTGAATAATTTAAAACAGTATGAAGAATAACAATGATTTTAATAGGTAAAAACATATTAAACAATTGAACAAATTAAAAAGACAAATGAAAACAGCTTAAAAGAGTTTAAAGCAATAAAAAAAATTAGGTACTTGTGATGGTTTGCATGAAAGTAGTTAGTGAACAAGCCCATTTTCACTTGGCAGTGGAATGGCAGTAATATCTATCGGGTCCCCAGGGGAAGCGTAGTCCATAACTGGGCTGCCACAGGAGTGGCACAGCAGAAGCCAGAGAACCTTGGTGCCAGCTGGGAATGGGTAAAGAAGGCACCAAAGCTTTAAAACAACAGAAGTCAAACTTCCTTCTTCCTTAGCACTACTTGCCCCAAGATATGTCCTCTCATCTGGGGAAAACTAAAGAAGGGCAGCAATTTTCTGAGACCTAGGCCATTTCCACACTACATTGTTACAGTGTTGTTATTCCACTTTCAAGTCCTATGGAATTCGGTGGTTTGTTGTTTCCTGAGGCCAAAGAGCACTTTGGCTGAGAATTCTAAATGCCCTTCCCTAAACTGCAAACCCCAGAATTCTGTAGGATGTTGAAAGTGGAATAATAGCGCCATAACAGTGTAGTGCAGAAATGACACTAGCAAGCTTTCAAGTAGCATGTACTACTATTGATACATCTACAATATAATACAGTACAATATGTCTGATTTTTTAGACATCCTTGACCCTCTACAGCATTGGTTTAACAGAGTGAAATAAAAATCCTGTTCCTAGAATTCCATGCATTTGAGCTCGAGTACAGCAACCCTAGGATTCGTTACAGCTTATGTGCTTGACTTTGACAAGGTCAGTTCACATGGGATGGAGGAATAAATGGAACCTATCTTCCTTTGAACAAGATTTTTAGTTCGCACTAGAGAGTTCTGATCTCTGATTGATAGGAAGATTTCAGAAGACAGAACACATGACCTTTCAGTTTTGTTTCTTTCTTTCTTTTTTATATGGCTGTGTTAGAGTTAGCAGCCTTTGTTTGTCTGTTGTCACTAATTGCTAGTGTACATGTTGCTCTATAGGAGTTTAGGCACAGCATATGTTTGAGGGGACTTCTTGCTCATTAGTTTTTCCTCATAACCTTTTTTCCTGTGTCACTCTAACTTGCAGCTATTTTTTCTCTCTCCATAAGACTGTGTGGCTATGCCCAACTTTTGTAAGTAAAGCTACTTATATATACTTTACACATATTTCTTTTATGCGCACCTCAGGACTCCCCCTGCGGTGCCATTTATGAGGTGGAGCATGGACAGAAGATGGAGGCCCCTTCCGGCTTCTGCAGGCCATTTCTGGGGAGAGAGGCCCTCGTGGGGATTCCTGGATGCCTGTGAGGCAGCAGCCAATCAGAGCACACCTCCTGCGCTCCGATTGGCTGCCGTGGCTTGATGGGTGGCTGTAGGGGGTCACCTCCCCTGCAGCCACCTGGGAAGCCAGCAGTCTGCATCCGCGCTGCTTTCCATTCAGTGTGGATTTACAGTGGGCTTTCACATCCCAGCCCTGGGGCCTCTGTTGGCCCTTCAGGCTGGCAGCCTGAAATCTGCTCATGATCACCCGCAGGCAGTTGCTGAAAAAATTGCTAAGGAGGTGCAGGCGGGCAGGGTAGCGGGCCCTTTCTCCTCCTCTCGCATGCTTAATCTTCAGTTGTCTCCCCTCGGTGTGGTCCCCAAAAAGACCCCGGGCGAGTTCAGGCTCATCCATAACCTGTCCTTCCCGAAGGGTTCGTCTGTCAATGATGCCATTCCCCACGGCCTTTGTTTGGTTCATTATTCATCTTTTGATCAGGCTGGCGGCCTGGTGAGGTTGTGTGTCCAGGGGCGCTTATAGCCAAGCGCAATAATCAGTCCACCTTTAGGCTACTTCCAGTTCATCCAGATGATTACTGTCTGCTGGGATTCAAATGTGGTGGGTTTTGATATTACGATGGGGCCATGCCTATGGTGTACGCTGTCAGCTGTGCTGCCTTCAAAACCTTTAGCACCTTCTTGGAATGGGCGGTCAAGTGCCGGGCGGGGTCCTCCCTGGTCACCCATTACCTTGACAACTTCCTGTTTGTGAGGAACAGTGGGTCCAGGAATTGTGCCAAATTGTTGGAGGTGTTCCATGAATCAGCACATGAGCTTGGGGTTCCTTTGGCACAGGAAAAGACTGAAGGCCCATCCACTTTCCTATTTGGGCATCCAACTTGACTCGGTCCTTGGAGTGTCCCCCTCCCAGCTGGCAGATATCAAGGAGCTCATTGCTTCCTTTGTGGAACGGAGCAAGGCCTCCTTGAAAAAGGTGCAGACCTTGTTGAGGCACCTCAATTTTGCCTGCAGGGTCGTCACCCCCAGCAGGGCTTTCTGTGCCAGGTTAGCGAGAATTACTTCTGGTGTCAAGGCCCCCCATCATTGCATCCGCATCACCAGGGATGTTAAGGAGGACCTTGGGGTATGGCTTTCCTTTCTTGATAACTTCAATGGGGTGTCAGTTTGGCAGGATAGATTTGAGCCCGGTCAGGCACTCCACATCTGGTCCAATGCAGCTGGGTCAGTTGGTTTCGGAGTTTTCTTTCAAAGGTGCTGGTGCACCAGGCATTGGCCACAGGCATGGCTGGCAGGAGATGTGGTGAGGGACCTCACATTTTTGGATTTTTTTCTGATCCTGGTGGCGGTGTCCATTTGGTCTGAGGAGCTCAGAAATAGAAGGTCTGCTTTCGGTGTGACAATCAGACGGTGGTGGATGTTATCAATTGCCTGTTGTCCGAGTCCAACAGGCTTATGAGACTGGTTAGGAGGTTCGTTCTTGTCTGCTTATTTGCTAACATATCCTTCTCAGCTAAATTTGTTCCAGGGTTGGACAATGCGATCATGGATTCTTTGTCTTGCTTCCAGGAAGAGAGATTTCGATCCTTGGCTCCAGAGGCAGACCTCACGCCAGCGGCATTCCCAGAGGAGCTTTGGGACCTTGGGAACGACGAGAAATGGAAGGATTGTTCCAGTCCATCATGCCTAGCACCTTTCGGGCTTACCACAAGGCATTCAGCAGGTTCCAGGACTTTCGTTGGCTCCAAGGGTATCGTCTTGTGGGCAAGATTCCCAAGTGGCATGTTTTGCATTTTATGGCTTACTTATGGGATCTTGGACTTTCTCCCCATTCGCTGTCAGCTCATCTGGTGGGTATCTCCTTCTGCAGCAAGGCTGCGGGATGGGGCAACCCTTGTGCATCTTTTCTGGTCAGAAAGGTGCTGGCGGGCTGGGGGCACTCACATCCTCATCCCAGGGACACCAGGGGGCCTATTTCATTCAACCTACTTGGGAACTTGATCCGGTCTCTGCTCGGAGTTTGCCGTTCCCACTTTGAAGTACCCCTGTTCGGGGCCGCTTTCACCATTGCATTCTTCAGTGTGTTCAGGGTGGGCGAGCTGGTGTGCAGCTCAAAGTTGAACACTTCCAACAGGGCATTCTTGGTTGGGGATGCTGCCTTCCATGGGTCTTCTCTCGCCTTGTGGGTGAGGCGCTCGTAGAACAACCAGCAGGGGCAGGGGACCACGATGTGGCTCCATGCATGGCACAGGAACAGCCACCTGCAGATGAGGCCCAAGGGTCCGGGCCCCTGTTCATCCACCAGGATTGCACTGTTTTGTCAAGGTTCCAATTTGTGGCCATCCTATGGGTGGCCCTGGCCCGCCTCAGTCTACCTCCCATGCAGTTTGGGAGTCACTCTTTTCAGATCGGGGTTGCTACCACGGCTTCAGAATGGAGTCTGTCCGATGGGGACATAATGAGGATGGAGAGATGGAGATCCAGGGTATTTGTGGGTTACATCAGGCCTGAATTAAAACTGTGAGCTCCCCATGCCAGCCTTCATCCTGGCCCACGCTGGCTGATGAGGGGCTGTTCCTGGCCAACACGACTTTTTATTGGCTGCAGCTGTGAGGTTGGTGATAGGCGGTCCCACCTTCTTGGCGGTCACGTGGGTCTTGGATCCAGGTGGGTTGGGGCCAATGGCCTTTGGGTAAGGTTCATTGGCCCCTTGCAGTTTAGAAGAGGGTGCAAGGCAGCAGCGAGCATGTCCGGCTCAGGGGGACATGCCTTGCTTGCACCTCCTGGTGACAGCAGGTTCCAGTGGTGGGATCCCCTGGCAGCCATTTGTGAATCTGGCACTGGGTTGGAAGCTTGGGTACATCAGTCAGCAGCGGGCTGATCGATGCAAGAATCCAGACCCATGTTTTGGCCAACCCATTGTATGCTGTAGCCAATAAAGTTGTGGCCTTTGTTCTCCAATTTTGGTGTGTTGTCTTACTCTGAAGCCCCATGCAAGCGTGCCGCAGGACTCACCCTGGAGCGTCATTTGTGGGGTGGAGCGTGGGCAGAAGATGGAGTCCCCTTCCAGAGGGGCGGGCCATTTCTGGAGAGGGAGGCCTCACAGGGATACCCGGATGCCCACAAGGCAGCAGCCAATCGGAGTGCACCTCCCATGCTCCAGTTGGCTGCCGTGGCTTGATGGGTGGCCGTGGGGGATCGCCTCCCCTGCGGCTGCCTGGGAGGCCAGCAGTCTGTGTCCGCGCTGCTTCCCACCTGCCCTCCCTTTGCAGTTTGCTATAGCTGTGCACTTTGTTATTTTTGCTATTGTGTATCGGTCTTTATGGTGTTTGTTCTGTTGCTTCTCTGTCACAGCTTATTGGCGGTCACATGGGTCTTGGATCCAGATGGGTTGGGGCCAATGGCCTTTGGGCAAGGTTCATTGGCCTCTTGTGGTTTGGAAGGGGGTGCAAGGCAGTGGCGAGCATGTCCGGCTCGAGGGGACATGCCTTGCTTGCACCTCCTGGTGACAGGGGGTTCTGGCGGTGGGATCCCCTGGAGGCTATTTGTGATTCCGGCACCGGGTCAGAAGCTTGGGTACATCGAGCAGCACTGGGCTGATTGATGCAAGGATCCAGACCCATGTTTTGGCCAACCCATTGTATGCTGTAGTCAATAAAGTTGTGGCCTTTGTTCCCCAATTTTGGTGTGTTGTCTTATTCTGAAGCCTCATTGCCCCTACCCACGCAAATGTGTTTCTTTTCTCTGCTAGAACCTGTGGGTGGATGGGTAGATATATGATTTCTTGTTCAGGTTTCTGCCTTGCTCACCTTCAGAGATCCACTGCTATCTATCACGTTTGCCAACACTGTTATCTCTGGAGGATCCCAAAGAGAGAACATTGGCCCCGGACTGTCTGCAGTTGCCCATCCCAGAAAGGGATGAGCTTCCCTTCTCTATCCTCTACCATCTACCACTGGAGTCAGATGGTGGGATAGAGTACTCCATTAGTCATCCTGCGTGTATAATGTCAGCCACAGATATAGTTTAGCAGTCTTAGAATAATAATGTCATCCAGATGACTAGTTCTGTGTATTACTGAGCAACAGAAGCAGTCTAGGTAGTAACACAGCAGCCTTGGTAAATTTTTACTGCCAGAGTATTAAAACGCCAGTCTGGAACATGCCTGAGAGCACATACCAGAGTTGAAATCTATAACTTTAAAGATGAGCTGGGCAAAGTTACTTTTTTTGGACTATAGCTCCCAGGATCTTCCTGGGATTTGTCATAGGTGCCAGCTGTTCATGCTAGGCAACAGAATGCAGGGTCAGCAGGAGGCTATTCATAGTCAACAAAGACACTAATAGTCAGTATAGCTTGTTTTTTCACAGTCCAGAAACAATCCAAAGGACCAGGAATCCAGCAGACAACATGATCAGACAGTCCAGGGTCAGAAAATCCAGGCAGGAAATGAGCAGGGAGTCCAGAGAACATGAGACAAGGGCCAGCAACACACAAGTTGTTTACAGCATCAAGCTACTGCCCTGTGCCTTCTTTAAGAAGGCTGGAGCCAGCTGGCTCTCATCCCAGCCTTATTAGCTTCTGGTGTGCTTGCTTCTGCATGTCTTCCTTTGAGGCTGCTGTTCACCTGGGGAAGCAGAGTCCTGGCCCATGACAGGATTTCACATCCCAAAGAGATCAAGAAAATATCCTCTGACAATTTGTTTCCCATAGAGAGACATTCCCTGGTGGTCCTCAACATACAATTAGCTTGGCAAAAGACAGGTCTGTACCCAGCTCAGCAGCATTCATGATTACACACACTTGATGACAAACACAGTTGGAGAATTGGGTGCCTCCCAGTGGCTGCATTATGCATTTGTACTGTTTGCAACTTGGCCTGAACTTATATTCCTTACCTATTACAATGGTATTGCACCTCCTTTTGTACAAGTTCAATTGGAACAAAACACTACCAGTGATGCAGGAAATCATTGGCCTTTCCCTACTTTCTGCATTTCTGGGAATGTTTAATAAAAATAAAAGCAATAAGCCTTGAAGTCATCATACTTATAAGTTTCCCTACCACACATTGCAGTTCATTGAATGCCACTTGTATGGCTGGGAAACCCTGAATGCAATGGCATCATCTATTATGCAATTTGCTTTACTAACTGAGCTTTTAAAAATTATCTCTTTTTTTGGACCATAGTTCCCATCACACATTCTCTGGAAGTCATATTCTCCAAAGTAATTTTTCAACACTCTGATTCCTAAATACAGCAGGATTCAAAGATGAAGGATAGTTGCTTGACATGACAGTCATACATTGATCATAACAATCAATACCATGATGGACCTTGTAGCATCATAAACACCAACACATTTACTTTATCATAAGCTTTTGTGGGTGAGAGGTTACTTTTGGAGATGCACATGGACCTTCTTTGCAATGGAAACTACACACATCCCCTGGACCAGTAACATGCACTCATGATGCCTTTCCAGGTGTTGATATTTTCTTTCTGTACTCTTCACATAGACATGGTGACAAAAACTGTGTTATGTTGTTAAAGATATTTGTCAAACATCTTGGAGAGCTATCTGGGTATCTTAGTTGATGCAAATAAATGCTTAAATTAGTATTTGTAGCAACAAATGTTATATCAGTGTTAGAACAAAGTCTGGCTTAATTAAACATTAAGATAAAGAAGTAGCAGTTTTTACTCTTATGGAAAAATTAACGTCATCCTGTGCAACACAGTTCACTTCCTTTTTCAGGAGCTATTTGAGTTGCAGCTTCAGAAGTGTGATTCGTTTGAAAAAGCTAACATTTTGTTAGGTTCTTGTCAGGGTGCTTGAAACACTTGCCGTGTAATCATAATGATGGGTTTTAATGGAAAGGTCCTTAGAAATTATTATCGATCTGTCAAAATTGGTTAGCATTTGATAGAATCAAGAAATGCCATGTCTCTCGCCTGCCTGATCTTTGAGAGCTTTCCATTGGTATTTCATTGATTGTACAGCTATGCCTTGGAGGCACATAGACATATTAATAACAAAAAGAGTTCTTCATCTTCAGTTCTAACCACATTTGCCTGGGAGCAATCTCTGCTGATTTTGTCTGAACTGAACTTCTAAATAAGAGCATTTCTTAGACATTACATTCAATTCTCCTCTGAACTCTTTAGGTACAGCATGGAATAGACTTATATGTAACCTAGCCCATTGAAATCAAGGGATTTAATATAGCTCAATTCTGAGTTGAATTGTAGCCTGTTTAAAACAGAGGAACTTGGCTAAGTGAGTAAGAAGAGGGAGTAAACATATTCTTAGAGCAAAATAGTTGGATCAGAGGCACCAGAGAATTCTCTGGCTGAGAATTCTCAATGCCCCTCCCTAACCTACCATTCCCAGGATTCCATAGGATGGAACCATGGCAGTTAAAGTGGATTCACAGTGCTATAATTGTGGAGTATTAGGCTGAGTTAGTTTCTGGGAGCTTATTTATTCATTTTATTGTTATATCCCTCTGGGAAGCATGTCAAGAACTGTGCGTATCAAAAGATCCCTATACCAATAATTCTTAATAAAATAAAATAAAAATCCTCATGATCAGATCACATAAGCTTGTGCTAAATTGCTATAAGCTTGGGGTCAAAGAAGGAAGATGGACACTCTTGTTGGTACCTGAACAACTACAAATTTATTGGTTAAAATGGTAGAGGCTTAGCACAGAATGGAGCACTGGAGGTGGGTATTGGATAGCCTACTTGCCATTTAATGGAACTCCAAACCCCAGCTTTCCTGCTGCTGGTACCATGGGATCGCACAAAAAGTGGTGTCCTGCATGAGCAGAAGTGTGGTTCCCTGTAAACTGGGAAAACTGAAGTGGACATGCCCTTGGAAACTTTCAACACCATGGTCTCCTAAGGGGACCTCCACCATTGACACAACAGGCAGGCCAGTAGTGTCTTCCTGCTTTTGGTCTCATGTCACAAGACATGGACAGGAAAAGCTGACTCCTGCCAAACTTATCCAGCTGCAACCAATCCAAAGGCTATGACACCAACTGTCCTGACCTTATTCCAAGAGATGCATGCCATCAACCAAAAATAGCACCTGCTGTCTAAATATTGAATCAGCTGGCCCTCAGAAAGAGTTATGAACTTGCCCACCACTATGTTAATCTTGCTTCTGGCCATGCTAGTCCTCATGGGAGTGATATCCACCACACCACATGTACTGCTTGAGCAAGTTCAACCAGAAAGCCATGTTTCCAGGAAGCAGACTCAAGATAACTTCAAGATGCCCCAAGATAACCTTCACAGTCAAGATGAAATCCAGTACTTTGTTTGGTGGCAAGGTCAGTCTTCCCAAGATCACGGTATTTGAGAGGGGTGCTGGACATCATGCTCAGTCATAATGTACTTATACACATCTCCCCCCCAGGTGGCTTACAAATTAAAATGGATACAATGCAGTTTTAAAAATACAAAATGTGGACATTAAAATTAATTAATGAATGGTATAATGAAATTATAATGGTATGATGAAATTATACCATTAAAAAAATTAAAGGCTTATAATAAAATAAAAAACTGGGGAAATGATGATGATGATGATGATGATGATGATGGCGATCTGAAAAATAGCAGAAATAATAGTTGGGACAACAACATTCCACCGCTGTCCCCATCTGAGCCAGGTGATTAGCACAGAGCCCTCAAAGCCAGGGTGGAACCCCAAATTCATTGAATGACAGTACAAAGCGTCATGCTGTTGCTGTAGATTCAAATGGACGAGGTGGGATGATTAGAACCTAGGCCATGAATCAGAACAAAAGTTAAGTTCTATCAGCTAGTTATCTTGACTTAACAGTATACCCAAATATGTGAAGCAAGGAAGCCGAAATCAGTAGTCAGCATGGCAGCCTCAATTCTGCAGGAGTCTTCCAGCCCCAAATTTATGATGGAAGCCCAACAGCTGCTAAGCAGGCCTTCCCTGTGAATTAGAACTTGGTGATAGGGGGCCAATCAGCATAGATGAAATGAAGACAAAGGGTGGCAAGGCTGAAATCCTGTTGGTGATAGACAGCAATAAATGTCTGACGATTTCTGAAGGTGCATATCTGTCCTACACCCCTGTTGGGCTTGGAGGATCCTGGGAGTTGTAGTCCAGAAAGTAATATTTCCAAATCTTGACTCTGAGTTCACTATGTGCAAATACACCATCTCCAAAAACACTCTTTTTGCTAATCTTAAAGAGGAAGAAATACTGCACAGGACATTGACAAATTCTAATTTAGTGAAAACAGGGAGTTGGAAGGAACTTCAGGAACAAATTCCATCCAAGTCTTTCCATTGGCAAGATTAGTTACATTTAAATAACCTCTGACAGCTACTTAACTCATCTCCTGCAGAGCAGATCTCACAACTTGTATTAAGTTGTTCTATTGTTTGAAATGTTTGACGCTTTCACATTTTCCCGTCTGCACATTTTATATTTTCAACCTCTCTCAATTTGGCTTGTTTTTGCTTTGTTCTGGCTATCAGTCAGATAAAGTTTTATGGATGTTGCAGAAATAAAAGTGTGCCTTTCAGTCAAGCAAAATGAAGTTTGTGCACAGATCTTAATCAAGTCATCAAGAGTTCATCTTCTGTAAGTCAATTTCACTGGTAACTCACAGTGTATTTTGTAAATAGCTGCCCTCCTATATCAGCTACATTCCTTCACTCACCTTCAGTCCTCTAACTGCCCTATCTTGAGGAAACTCTCCTCAGTCCAATACCTGCCCTGAAAAGAGTACTAGTGAAGTTCTAATCTCAAGAAAGCACACAACAGTCCTCTCTCTTAGGAGAACTGGACCACACACTTTCATTGAGCAATTGGAATGGTTGTGAATGTTCCCTGGCTTCATGGCATCTCATCATCAGCCAAACAATGTGCGTCTGTGCCTTCAAGTCACCTGTCGACTTACAGTGACCCCATGAATTTCATAGGGTTTTTTGGGCAAAGAATACTCAGAGATGGTTTTGCCAGTTCCTTCTTCCAAAATATAGCCCACACCACATTACATGAATTGCTGGTCTCCCACCCAAGTACTAATCAGAGCTTCCTCTTCTTAGCTTCCTCAATCAGATAGCATCTGATGTGCTTAGGGCATTTAGGCAACCAGGCAATATTTGGGGCCAAAGTAAATGTGACAATGGAAAATCTCTGGGGTTTTTTTTTTAAATTTACATCTAGATCACTGCCAGTCTTGAGTAAAGCAGGAGTTAGGGATTCATATTTTAAGATAAAGAGCATGCAGTGAAAGGTATTAAACATTTCCATCATCCCTGGTTTATCTTCCTGTACTCTCTTCACCAGCATTATTTTCCTTTAAGTATGATATTAGAAATGGACTCAACAAGGAGAAATGCTGTGGGGGGGGGGTTAGGTGGAGATAACAGAGACATATCTAGCATAAACAGGGTCTAGGGCAAGCGTGGAAGTTGTACCCCTACCTCTGGGCGGCCTCTTCCTCCTCTGCCTCTTCCAGCTCTGCTTTTTTGTGGCCCCCAGCATTGGCGCCCAGGGCACATGTCCTACTTGCCCCACCCTTAGATATACCTCTGGGAGATGGACACAATAGAGAGAAGGAGTTGTTGATAATGTTTACTTTCCCACATCTGTGTGCTGTGTTTGCTCTTAAAATGGAGCCCAGGCAACCACTTTATATTTGAATGGAGGACATCCAGATTGAAACAGACATACACACACACACACACACACCTGCCACTGTCAGGTTTAACAGTTCTGAAGGGCAGGAACTCCTGCACAGCCTTCATTTCCCTATTTCTGTGGCTAAGCCTCCACTTCAAGGAAAAATGCCACCCTTTAGGGCAGATACATTCTCCAGGGGTCCCAAAGATATCTGCATTCATTTTTTAAAAAATTCACAGAGGAAATTTATCTACTTGGAAGTGTGGCATGATATTTTTTCATATGATGTTCTACATTCCTCTTAACTTCCAGGTTTCCGTACCCAGAAAGGGTCTTTCAGAGTGTTTACTGACTGTTCAATAAGCTACTCTAAAAAAAAAAAGCAACATGCTGAACTACCTCAAACTTTTTTAAAATGCAAACTATTTAATTTCCGCTGCAAAGAAGGGAAACACCTGTTTTGATCTAAATCATAGCTTTAGGTTTAGGTTTAGGTTGCACAGCATGCAAAGGTAAGTTTTAAGCAATAAATAAAAAAGCCAATTCTGCAGATACTATTTAGCAACTTATGCCTAAAAGAAAATCCAAAGAGTCAGCCTGGCAATGGACATCACATAAGACGGACAATTCTTTGCTATGTGGCACCAAAAAATATTTTGCAAACGGACCCTTAAGGGCTCAGATACTATACGATGTATCGCAGATAGAATCAAACAGCATGTTTCTGACATGGTCTTTCTCGGTGTCAGAGGAAAATCTGATATATTTATTTCATTGGAATTTCTCCTGGCTCAGGGGCCACACCAGGTCAATATCACTTCTCAAAATGAGTGGAAGGAAACACATGGAACAAATACATAGCAAACACTCTGTAGCACTTCGGCATCAGTTTGCAACACACAAATTCAGTTTGACCCACATTGCAACTTAAGTGTGAAAGCATGAGAGCTGTCTGATGCTATCACAATCTAAAGTGGAGATCATTAAAGCTGAAAATGTGTTGATGCTCTTTTTGTGGGAGAGCTTATAGCAATTCCCTTTCAAGAACAGGCATGGTCAGGACCTGAGGCTATAAAACAGGAAAAGTTATGTGACTGACCTGCATTATAAATCCTATTAACTAAACTTCCATTATAAGATTTTTTTTCTTGATCTGCAGGATAGAGACAATACTCCTGTTAATACAGTAATCTGCATACATAAATTATATAACTGTGTTGTGTACCTTTAAATGTACTTCCAACTATTTTTGTGAGATTCAAAAACTTGGATTTCTCCCCAGATTCAAAAAGGTCAGCTAATACAAGGGCCAAATTTATCTAGGAAATTTATACATGAACTTTTCATTGTGAAAATTCTTTACCCAAGGGTGAGCTTTCCAGATATTGTTTGACTGCAATTTCCATCAGCCCTAAGAGCAGAGCTAACATGATAGGTTAATGGGATTTGCAGTCCAGAAATGCCTTCACAAACTATATGAATTCAGCTATATGAAATTAGGGAGTAAATTGTTAATGGCAGTGGTGGCTTTCTGGATCCTCTTGAAAAAGTATCTCTTTCCAAGCATATTTTTCATGTTTTTGTGACATATTATTATCCAGTTAGCCAGAGGCTGTGTTTAATATTTGAGAATATGATCACTTCATATGAATATGCAGGGATACAAGCACAAAGCTTTACAGCAGAACTTTCCAGACTTTTCATGCTGGTGACGCATTTTTTAGACATGCAGCATCTTGCAACACAGTAATTTCAGTTTTATTAGCAAACCAGAGGTTAAAGTAACCCTTTATAGATAGAGACACATATATAAATTGTAATAACAAAATGTATAGAGACATAACATATCTCATGAAAACGTTTCATATATTTTTTTAAATATATGATTTATAAATAATAACATACATTTCCAAAATTGTAGGTGACACAGCTACATACTTCAGGCGACACACTAATGTGTCGCGGCACACTGTTTGGAAAGCCCTGCTTTACAGCGTGCCATGTCATTTTATTTATTTTAAGATTTATACACCACTTAATGTTAGAAAGATAATACAGCATGTAAAATCCAATAGTCCACAAAACCATAGAAGGGCACATACTGGAAAGGCTTGTCTAAATGAATAGGTTTAAAGCAAGTGACTAAACATCAGCACTGAAGACCAGTGGTGGGCAATAATTGATATAATTCCTGATACAACTCCAATGCGCACTAGCCAACATAGCCAAATGCAGAATATGGTGGGAACTATATTCCAACATTTGGAGAGCAACATGTTATCCATCCTGCTGGATATACATGCTGTGACAGCAGCTTGTAGTCTGAGCAAGGGGGAGTAGGGTCCTCATCATGCACTGGTGAGAAAAAGTGCCCTCCTTGCTGGGTTCAGAGGTCATTTGTAGGTGTCTAATAGACGTTAGTTAGAAGGGGCTTCCACCAGGTAGATACTGTCCTATTGCTAATGGACATTCCTAGCATGTAGATTGCTTTCTTCCCTTTGAGATTACAGTAGAGTGAGACCTGAATGTGGCAGCTGGGATCAGAACACAGCAGTGTTGTTCTATATTTATCAGTAACTATCTTCATGGTCTGCTTGATCAGTGTACGATCACGAGCAATACACAAGGCAGTTGCCTTCTTCAATGGCCTGGGAGGCAGGGACAGGAGGAGATATAGGCATACTTAATTCCACTAAGTGTTTGAAATGAGCATACTATTGCTTTTACTGTTAGTTTTATTGAATGTTTTACAATGATTATTTCTCCTCAATTGACATTGTTTCATGTGGTTTTCTTTTCTTTTCTTTTTTGTGTACTTTTGTATTTTTAAAAGATATTGTACATACTCTCTTGTGAACCTGTGTTGCAAGGTGGTTCAGAAGGACTGATGATGATCAGGATGTTGAAACATTAAGGCCAAAAGCTTCAGAATCAAGACTTCATTAAAAAGCAGATTTAGATTAAAATTTGGTATCCAGAAATATTAACACCAATACAAAGAGCCTCTAAGAATTTTATATCTGTTGACATTTAGATATAACTTAAGACTGCTTTCTTACAAACACTTACTGAAAACAAGCCCAATATACACGATGGAACTTATTCACAGTAAACACACATAGGGTTGCATATTAGTTCTATGTACACATACATACATATATTGATATATATCTGGAGACCAATTTATCATCTAAGTCTACCTTCCAATGAATTTTTGCATCATCCTAATTCTGAAGATGTTAGCTTTAATATTTCAACATCCTGGGCCCTTTTTGCACCGTAGCTCAATAGCACGATGAACTAGAGCCCTCACGCTATTACAAACATCGCAAGAGAGCCCATTGCACTCCGCACACAGTAGGGCATTTGCGAGAGAGCACCAGTCCCCGCCCGGTGCCTCTTCTGCATGTCGGTGTCCTGGGCCATGCCCAGGTCCCACCCTCTCCCTGCCCCACCGGCCCTAATTGGTTGGTGGGTTTTCTTCTTTTTTCTTTTTGCGGCCTATTGTGCTAACATTAGCACGATAGATCCTGCCAACAGGCTGTTTCATGTTATGTTGGTAACATGCTAACATGCTAACGATAGCACCAGGTTTGAAAAAAAAACCCACAGTCGGCTGGACCCCAGGGGCTGCTGTCGTCTCGAGTGTGAGTGCCGACGTAGTCCCAGGGTGGCCTCTCGCAGCGACGCATCGCGCAGTGTTCCCTACTACGATGGGGGCGGCGGCCAGCCTGCTGCTGGGCGGAGCATCCCCGGGAGCTGCAGCGTGAGGGACAGGCAGCAGGGACTGCCCACACCCTGCCCATTCCCCGGTCCTCCCGGAAGCACACTGGACGATGGCTTCGCAGGCCCTCTGGTAGCACGACCGATGTGTGAAAGGGAGGTTAGTTTCGCCTTTCAGGCGAAAATAAGAAAACGCGCTATCAGCACTATCCATGGCTGTGATAGCACCTGGTTCGCCAGAACATCATGCAGTACGGCGGCTCGTGAAGGGGGGAGGGAACATGCTTAATACGCTTTAAAAATGCCATGCGAAAAGAGCTCTAATCTTCATCAGTCTTTCTGAATCACAAGAAAGTGTGTGCAATATTTTTAAAAAAATACAAAAGTACAAAAAAGAAATAGAAAACCACCTGAAACCATGTCAACTAATGTAAAAATACTAGTTGTAAAGCAGTCAATAAAGCTAACAATAAGAACAAACGTAAGCTGGAGTCCTGTGGGTAAGTCTCAACTAGAGTAGAACCATTCAATCAATTGTAAGTCAAGACGTAGGCAAATCCCATTGATTCAATGGATCTACTCTAGTTAGGACTAGCAACAGAATTCAGGCCATAGTGGAATTCAGGGGTTCAAAATATTGATATACAGCAGATGTAACTTAAGAAGCAACAGGGATTCCATAAATTGCATCATGTGATTAGGGCTATCCCTACCATTAGGCAAAGCCTCAGACAATAAATTTAAGATATCACAAAAGGGCAGCAAATTGTCATTTAGCTGGTTATTATTGTATTTTAACTGCCAGGAAATGGATTTCTTATTCTGGGATGATTCTGCCTAAGGTATTCCAGCTGAGAGAATTAGGCACCTTGGCACAATGGGAAGAGGGTGGCTTGTGCCATGCCATTCCAGGAAGCAAAATATCTAGTTAGTCCTGCGCAAATAAGGTAACAATGTGAATCTTACTGGCCATTTCCTTTTCATTGAATTAATTTACTGAATGTTGAGTCAACATGTAGGTAAATTCCAGGGATTCAGTGGATCTACTCTAGTTGAGCTAACTAGCAGGATTCATGTCAACAGGCACTTTTGAACAAGAATTGTTTGGTTCCTATAGTATACACTTTTATCTCTTGTTTGTGGGGTGCAGGTAAATATTTTGGCAATTGTCACCACCTAAAAAATATGTGTATGTTAGCTCTGCTGGAACAACCCTGCTCTTCCCTCTCTTTTCCCCCCCAAAAAGGATAAGTCAGCACTCTTGGTCAGTTTTTTGTTTCTCCCCATTGCATGGAGGAGAGATATTTAAAAACAAAACAAAACAGTGAGAGCTCTGTTTCCATCCCTTTATTTGTTTAGCTTATTGATTAATACTCCTGCTTTTCTCCCAAAATAGGAATAATTTATGGTGTGTTGCTATCATTTAAGGACCAGCTTAGCCTCAGGTGGAAACAAATTGTAGTGCTTAATGAATTTTGTACAGTTCAAAAAGTTATGGTAATATGGGATTGTTAACTCTGCTTTAACTCTGTGGCTAGGGAATTGTAATATGGAGATTGGAGATAGAATCATCGCCATAAGGTGTGGGAGTCAGTTTTAGCAGAAGAAAATATTTCCATTTGTTTTGGAGAGGGAGTGGAAAAGAGCATTTTCCATGTAAATTCTGTAAATCTGTTCAATGATGATAAATTACTAGTTGGGGTCACAAGATCACCAAAAAAGCAGTTTGAGATACATGAATTTAGAAAAAAGTAGGCAAAAAGTAGTCACTGCTGCCATCTGGTAAGTAAAATAGAGAGGTCAAGTACATTTATGGACTGGAGAGAAATAGATGAGAAAAATCACATCACAGATCTCACTACTTCTAAAGCTGCCATGCTCACTGGCGTACTGAAGAAATGTATTATTTATTGCTCCATTATGACTGAACATAATTGTAGCTGAAGATGAAATCCACTCACATTTCCAAAGTTTCAGTAAATGGAGCTGAAGCTTGTCAAATGCCAAGACTTTTAAAATATGATGCAAATATATATGACAAGGCAAGTACACATAGCTGAGAGCCAACACCTTCTTTTTTTTAAGAAATCAAAAGCT
Organism: Iguana delicatissima; assembly: GCA_948472985.1. NCBI lineage: Eukaryota > Metazoa > Chordata > Lepidosauria > Squamata > Iguanidae > Iguana > Iguana delicatissima. The sequence continues at coordinate 37,845 of CAOKZL010001007.1, read as the reverse complement.
GCTTCAGAAAGGGAGCAAAAGAAATGGAGGGAGGTGTCAAACTGATATAACATGCCACTTAGATACTTCTTGCAGGGAAGAGGTGAAGGAATGGACAATTGGGAGTAGGGAAGCATTAGAAAACAAAAGAACTTAAGTCCCTTCTTTGTTCTAAATTCTCCAATTTTGATCTGGCTATTCATTCATTGAAAAATCCCATTGTCTATACGTAAGAGGCAATTATCTCTTGACTTTAGTGTATAAAGTACCGGGATCAGAGAAAGACAAAGAAGAAGAGGAACTGTTTCTTCATACCTCGACTTGTGCAATCCAAGAACAGGGAAATCTACTAAACTTGTGTTTTTTTAGGATAGGGTGAAGAGGCAAGACTTGTCAGATTTAAATTGTCTTTTTACTAGCACTGCACGATCCTCAGGGCTAAGTACCAAAGACATTCAAGTAGAATGAAAGAACATGGCACTTCTAAACACATTCTGAGCCTAGACATTTGTTTTCAGTACCGGAGCTGAGCTCACAATAACTTTCACACAACAGGGAGGCAATTCCAACAATATGGAGTAGCAAGTGAGAAAGGACAAAGCTAAGCCAAGGAAGAAGAAGCCCTTGGTTGAATGAGAAGCCTAGACTGCCTAGAACTCAGATCCTGAGCAGTGTGGTAAAAAAGAAATGAGGGCTCCAAAAATTAAAACAAGAATCTTGTATCGAATCTAAAAAGGCAGTCAATGAAAAGATATCAAAAGTGGGGTAACATAACCAAAACAATGGGCCAAAAAAGATAACCTTAGCAGCAGAATGTTAAATGGAAACCAGAGAGTTAAAATGAGATAATGGAAGAGCAGTCAAAAGAAGGTTACAATAATCAAGGTGGAAAATGATCAAGATGTGAACTTGCAGTCCACCTCACAGTTGCATGGAGAGTTGCCTCAGTTAGCAGATATTCCTACAGACAGTTGGAGTGGGATGATATAATTAGTGAGGTGAGAGGGAATCAAAATGCAAGAAGTACAAACATTTAGCATTACCTTAACTGGTATTAACAAACAACTGTGGGAGAACAGATATACTAGAATAGATGATCAGCTTACCATGTCAATTTTGATGAGAAATGAACACGAAAGAGTGTAGTAGTGTTGTTGTTGCATGCCTGCAAGTTATTTCTGACTTATGATCAGAATGGGGTTATCTTGGCAAGATTTGTTCAGAGAGGGTTTGCCGTGGCCTTCCTCTGAAGTCGTGAGAGTGTGATTTGCTCAAGGTCATACAGTGGGTTTCCATGGCTGAGCGAGGATTCAAATCGTTATCATAGTCCAATGCTCAAACCACTATACCAACTCAGACGATGCTTTTCCCCCATTCTATTACCGCCATTTGTCCCTTTTTTTCTTTGTAGCTTGCTCTGTGAACCACGTGGCAGCCTCCCTCAGAGGGTCTCCTGTGGTATTTTCATGGATCTGCAACTTCCTGCCATCAGTGAAAAATGGGTGACCAAAATAGATAGATGATAGATAGATAGATAGACCTTACCCACTCACGCATTTGATAGGCATTCATTAAAAAGACAAAAAGATAGATGAAAGGTTACTTTAAATTTAGTTTTTAAAAGCAAATATCCAATGAATATAATTCATTAATACAGTTCTAAAGCCTCCAGTAATAGTTATTTGTGTTGGTAGGGAGCTCTGACAACTCTGTGGGAAAGTATTTTAATGTGATGAGAGAACTTTAAACTATGCAATTTATGCATGACTCAGAATTCAATTTGTACAAAAATATATCAGGTTTTCCTTAATTCAGCATTTCCTAATCTACTCACCTGTCTGTCTTTCTATGTTTACATTAGAAAGATTTTATATATACTATTGTGTTTGTAAAATCATTTGGAAACTTTTTAAAAAAAAAAAAATCGATGGCCCTTTCCACACGAGGCGAGTGAATTGCTCCATGCTGTTATTTACCGGGTCTTCTGGGTCCAAAGTAACGCGGACTTTCACTTAAGCCCTTCTGCAGGGCTGTTACCCTGATTTCTGGGGGTCCCGTGAGGGACTCCTAAATGCTCTCCAAATTATATGAGTTGGGGAAATTAGTCAAAGAGCAGAAGTTAGCAATGCAAGAGGCAGGGTAACGTAGAGAGATCTTTTACCCAGCGTCCACGGGGTCAGGTCGAGTCAAGGAGCAAACAGAAGTGAGATAATAATTGGTGTTTTATTAAAATACAGTCAAACACGTGTATGCAACACACTCACACAGATAACTATAGAAATAAAGGTTGGAGTTGGATAGAGGGATTTTTAGGAGGAGGTTTGGTATGGGAAATACTGCACCTGTCCTGAAGCCCGGAAAAAAAGGTCTGTTGAAGTAGTGTTCTCAGCACAGAGAGCTGAGGGGAAGGCTCGTTGAACAAAGCGACAGCAAGGCGGGATGGAAGTCCAGAGCAATCCCAGCAATTTGAGCAATCCAAAGAAGCGCTCAAAGCCAGGGGTTCTTATAGGAGAAATGGTGGCCGTAGGCTAGTCCGTTCTTGGGGAAAACAATGAGTTTTGGGCTGGAGACAAAGCCTCCGAAAGGCCAGAATTTAGCATGATTGAATTTAAGTCTGAATTGTCAATAGGGTAGCCAGTATGCAAACGCGGAGTGCTTGACGCTTGAGTATTGGGCTCGTCAAGCTGCCTGCTCGGGGCAGAGAGTCCTTTGTAAGTAGCGTGCGTACATAATGAGGGTACTTGCCGTGAGGTCTCCTGAAGCGGCAGTTTGGCTATTTCGGGCCTGCCTGTATTGATTTGGAATATTACAGCGATTATCGGCCAAGCCTGTTTGCATGCTTGTCTGGGGGCCTCGCAAGCACGTGGGAAGGAATAGGTAAGGAAGGCCAAATTATTGATATCAAAGTGATATCTGGTGCCCCCCAAGTCTGGCTAGAAACTGCGGTAACAGGGCTCCTTCATTAGTCCAGGGCGAATCGGAGCAGTGTTAGATCCGCACTGCTCTGGCTGAAAATGGTGGCTTCCTGTTTCTTCATGGGTCTGAACCAATCGCTGACGCTGGCCACACCCACAGCCCGCCCTCCGCTGGTCGCAGGCTCGCATTGGTGCGAGCCTGCGCATCTGCACTAGTCAGCAGGAATGCAATGGCGCACTCCAAAAGATTGAAAGACCGGATTTTTCCGGTCTTCACTCAGCGCGCTGGAGGACCACTTCGGGGCATTTTGGATCAGACTAAGGTGCGGAACTAAGATAAGTAGTTCGGACCTAATCTGATCCAAAGTCCGGACAACCTCCGTGCCAGGACACCTCGGCCCGTTTTAACTTCCTCGTGCAGAAAGGGCCTACGTGTCTCTTTTCAGTGCTTCAGTTCTATATGGTGGCTCTTTCAATTCTTCAGTTTTGTTTCACACCTTTAAACAAAAAAGTCCATCTTGAATGCCTGAGGTTTGCACATCCCTGTATTGAGCTAAGTTCATGCCTCTGTACCTTTGAGGACCATATTATTGCTATATAACTGGCTTAAACCAGTTCAAGCAACACAGTATCAACATATCCTCCTCCCAAAAGAAGAAGGTGTCTCTACAGGAATACTACACTTTCTAGTGATGTATCAGTTTGAATGTTTCTGGCTTTCATTTTTTGTGCTTTAAAACAGAAAATGTTTTTCATGAGAAGGAAAGGTAGACAATATTGAAAATGATCACTGTTTAGTAAACACATCAGCCACATAAAATCAATATTTGGAAGGGAAGGAAAACAGTAACAGAGAGATGAAAAAGAAATACCACTCAAAATACCTCTATGCAGCTGGACGTCCATAAGGACTGTTGGATTGTAAACTGGAGGAGAATACAGACTTTGGCACTTCACCATCAGAATATTAAGAACTAAAAAAGGCACCTAGAACTAAAATGAGTAGGTGATTAATCAAAATGCAGGGAAAGTGTGTTTTTGGAAAACCACAAATTAGTGGTTATTTAATTTGTTTGCACTTTCTGTCAAGGATGGGGAGGGGTGCTCATCGGATTTTCTGGCCCACGTGCAAAAATAATTTGTCTGTTTTGGAAACTATATACCTTGATTTGGATTAACGCAATGAGGGAAGCACCAGTTGTTGCTCTACCTCAGGCAGCAAAATGCCTTAACACTATTTATTTTTAAAATAAATAATGATTGGATTTTGAAACCATTTTTAATATTACCAGTATTAAAACATGGAGCAATGTAAGTAGCATCTACAGTATTTACATTATAGAGATTTATGTAATTATGACCTCAACAGTACCAGTCTGCTTAAAGCTGAAGCACTGAATGTGAAAAGAAGTTGCTTTCTAGGAAGCATTGTAATAGGTTCTCAGCCTTCATTCTCTGCCTTTTCACAGAGGCTCCAGAATATCCTGCCATCTCTTTGCAGCAGCCCTGGTTTTCCCACTTTTTTTCTAATTGACTGGTAAGGAAGAAGAACAGAACAGCACTGCAATTTGGGTTTAATGAACAGGAGATGCCGTTCTTTCTCCATGGAGTTGCAACTCATTTCCCCCCTCTTGAAGTTTCTCCAAGCTTTCAAGGTAGGAAGATTTCCCATTCAACCACATAGTGCTTCACTATGGGCCCTTCCATGTTATACAGTTTTAATGCTAGGATTCCATGGCAACATCCTATGGAATCCTGGGATTGGCAGCTGAGAAAGGAGCCCTTAGACTTCTTCAGAGAAAACCTCCTCTGGTGCCTCTGGCCAAACTTTAAACCCCAGGATTCCATAGCGGCAATAGCACTTAAAGTAGCCATTTCCGTACTAGACTGTTATAGCGCTATTATCCCACTTTCAACAGCCTGTGGAATCCTGAGGTTTGCAGTTACAGGAGGCCCCTCCCAAAACTGCAAACCCCAGGATTCCATAGGCCACTGAAAGTGGGATAAAAGTGCTATAATAATCCAGTGTGGAAATGGCCATAGAATCATCATGCTATAATTGTGTAGTGTGAAAGGGCCCTGTAAGCAGTGGTGTAGGAGCAAACAATGAAATGCAGTTCCTCACCAAGAAAATCTGTATAACAGCACTCACACGGAGAATCCAAAAATGAGGCACCTGTATTGATCAGAAATCATTTCTAGGAGTTTTTATCTCCATCAAGAACTGGTCTGTTGTAACATTGATGGGGCTTACCAGCTCATACTCTCCTTAAAATACTTTGGATTACATCAAGAATAGTTCAGTAAATTGTTGCTGAGGGATAATTCTTATTCCTGCTCCAGCTTCTGTTTGAATTACTGCTAAATTGGGACTGGGAAAGTGCATTGCATAGGCTGTAAGCACCCCTGAACCTCACTTTTGAGCCCCCGAAGCCACATGTTCATGTTCAGCCATATGTTGAACAAAATGGTGGCCAGGAGTGATGCCAGATCAAATCCAGTTGATATTTGGGCCAATATGTGACTGAAGAAAGCGGTGTTTTTAGAAGGGATACAGCTTGTGGAATGGGGGAGAATCTGGCTCCTGGTCTCCACAAAGTTGCCTGCCTCTGAGCTAAACTCAGGCCATTTCCTCACCACATTGTTTTGCTTCACCTTGTTTAAAGATTCTGATTTTTTGTGTTTTAAGAAGTGGCATCCTCACAAAATCACAAAACTCCATCTCAGACCATAAGAGTGAGTCCGCCCATCAATTTCCAGCTTTGAGGCAGCAGAAACCTATGAAATCAAAGTATTCATCGTGTCCACAGATATCACAGGAGTTTCATTTAACCGATTCCAAATCAAGGGACGTACTTCTGTAAAACTAACCTCCTCTCTTTTCTGTTTAGGCTCCCTTCCATTCCATCCTATGCTGCACCTTCATAGAAATGTTACGCAGATAGATAGGCACACAGTCACTCACTTCCTCCCTCTGGCGCTATGTCAGCATGAAAGTGAAGTTGTATCCCTAGTTTGTGGCATGTTGAGTTGTAGAGACCAGCACATGTACATTTATCAACCATCACCACTGACAGCCATTCCAGCAGGCTGCTCATGTTCCATTCCTTTTTTTTTCCCTCTTGTATCTTTCCTGCCTTTCGGGGTTGTAAGTCTGTGACCAGGGACTTCCTTTCATTGATTATATGTGACCTGCTCCAGCAACAACAATGCTTTAAACAAACAAAAATCAGACTGGGACGATTGCCTCAGGACTCTTTATAAATTATTAAGGATGTAGATATAAAATAGCAGCAAAACCCTGTGACAAAGGGCAACGGGGATATCTCCATCCGTATTTAGTCAGTATTCATAGGATACTGACTGCTCCTTTTCTTTGGATGCTTAAACTGTTTTTCTAACTGGACAGCTGAAGTCTTAAGTTATTGCAGTGTTAGAAATTTGTCAACTTGAAGAACAATTTCAACTGGGGAGGCAGAATTCTTATTTAGAAGGCAATGCCCTCATTTTGCCTGCCTCCTTGTTGCTACACAGAATCTCCTCTCAGTTTGTTGTTCTGTCCTAGCTGATGTATCTCTCCACAGAAATGAAGCAAGAGCCTTCATAAGAGAGACAATATAATTTCCTTTAGGAGAACTCTCCCACTACTGTTGCTTGCTGTAGATTGGCTTTGTGAAATAAGGTATGGCTTGGTGGGGAGGCAGCTCTTCCACTAAGGCCCTTTCCTTCTCTTTGTGATACACAACGTCTTGCTCAGCCCGTTGCCATTTAAAAGTCTGCCTGCCTGTCTACTACCTTCTGCAATAATATGTTGGATTATATACTAGCTAAGGTTGCCAGAGTGAAAACTGGAGCATGTTCTTGTCCCTTTAATGACTGTTTAGATAGAAGATGGAATTTAACCAAGGATTGCTTGTTACCTGCTTGGGTGGCAAGCAGCAGCACCTGCTGAAATTTCATCTTCTACACAATTGTTAAAGGTACAGGAGCAGTCTCCAGTTTTCACTCTGGCAACCCTAGGCAGGATACAACAGGCAAGTGCAGTGAGTTAATGGCTACAAAACTGGAATTACTACTCCAGTAAGATTTTTAAAAATGCTTCAGGAAATGTATTCAAATATACAGAAAAGCAAAGTCATTTATAGAATTCCCTGAAGTCAGCTCAGGACAGCATAAGGGAAATTCCATATGCTGCATAGAGTTCCTGGAATATAGAACAGGAGAGAGCTCTTGTACCTTTAATGGTTGTGTAGGAAAGGGAACTCCCTGTATTTCTGGACTCCCCATGTTCAGCATGGCTGTGGGAACTGTCATTAAGAGCACTTGCATTTCAGCATTTACTACTAACCCATTGGAGGAGAGCCATTTTGTCCAATGTAGAACATCACATACTCTCAGCTCCAGAAAATCCTCTGATAGGTTCACCTTAGGGTCACCATAAGTTGAAAACTACTTGAAGACACACAGCAATAGGAAGACCAATGCCAGGGTGGCATCCATGTCAGTGGGGTAAAGAATCCACTCTGGGTTTTAGTCCCAACTGTAAAGGTGCTATGCAAGTTTAGGCTAAAACCTAGGGCAGATTCACTGCCCCAATACAATGGAAGCTGTCAACTGCTGCTGATGTAGTCAGAAGCCTGCCTGTGCAAGCTTCAATTGATAGCCCTGGCCTCAGTGGCCAGGAGTTTCTTTTCCTTCTGCCTTCCCTTCCTTGCCTCCAGTTGTTCGCTCTTCTGTCTTTGGGCCCAAATGGAGGATAATTTTTTTTTAAATTACCAAGCTGCCAAAAATCATCCAGCCATACAGTGCTTAGTTTGGTCCCGCTAATACAGACCTATCTATTTTCAGAAAAGTTTAATTAGAAGAAACATGCCTTCCAGATAAATATAAAACTTTGGGGATACAGACACATCCAGCGCTCTAGCTCTTCTCCCCCATATGCCAGCTTGGTAGTGGGTGATCCTGGTATAATTAGTGCAAGCAATACTTTTTTCCCCGGCCCTTGGATGTTTTTCATATGTATAGCGGTTTAAGAAAAACAGTGCTAACATTAGACAATAGAAAGTCTTTGCTAACAATGAGTCAACCGCTTCTAAAGAATAGGGACGCTGGAGGCGTTGGGAACAGGACATCCAGAAAGGTTAGCTGGTTCCAAAATTGTCTGGGACCAGTAGTTTGGAATATGTTCTGCCACATAAATCTCCTCACTTTCAAGGGATTGAAAATTCTGGGGTTCACCTACAAAGCCCTATAATGCTTGGAGGAAACAGGCTGTCTGAAGGGCTGCCTATTTCCATACAACCTGCTTTATAAGAGCACTGCAAGAAGTCTCCTTTATAATGCCTTTTCTTGCAGAGGTTAGGTTGGGGCTAAGACAAGATGTGGCGTTTTTTGTGGTGACCGTACTGGGTGGGGAATTTTGGGAGCTGTAGTCCAAAAAGCAATGTTTTCAACTTTGACTCTCTATCTTTTAAGGTGATATACCGTATGGCGTCGGCAGTAGCATCCCAGGGTACCCCAAGATTGCACTGCTAGTCTTTTAAAATATAATCATTATCTTTACCTAAAGATTCACATATGATTTCTGTGGGCTATCCCCAGTGTTCTCATATCTTTTTCTGCTTCTCCTTTTCTGCTTCTCATACTCGACATAGTGAGAAAAGTACACATTCCTTACCTGTTTAGTAAAAGTGACATACATAAATTAGAAAAGTAATTGCACTACTGCACAGTATAAAAACACTGGGAAAAGTTGAAATATTGTTAGAAGATGTGTTGGAACATATGTTGGATTTTTATCATCTCTGATTCCTCTTTTTATTTTAGGCAGGGACTGTAATTCTATGATTCATTAAATATATAGACATCTGGGTTTCCTGTATATTTTTGCATCCTTGAAGACTGTATAGAAAGTTTAAGCTTCAGGGTTTTCTTTTTAAATAGCACACCTAAAGAAGAATGTTACAGATGGTGTTGCTCATAATCTCAGACGTAGGCTGTTATGTTGACATAATGATCAAAAGCAATCCAATGGATTTATGTATTAATGTCCATATGGACTGACTTTGCCCGTGAGCAGAACAAATTGTGGATTATATATACAACTCATTTTCTCTTTCTGGGTCCTTCCAGATAGAGGGCTCACACCACTCTCTCTCATTGCCCTTCTAGTGTATTTCATTTGACTGTCCACACTTCCGAGTTCTAGAATATTTCAGTGTGTGTGTACAAGTGCATGGTGTACTTTTCATGTATTTTTCCCTGAAGAAATCTTGACAAGAAAACCCTAGGATGGGGTCATTGTAAGTCAGACTCAACTTGAAGGTACATAACAATGAAGGTTTAGAGGACACATCACTCAGGAAGCTGGACAAAAACATCATAATGACTCTTAAACAAACAAGAACAGGAACAAGAAACACATAACTCAGATTCTCCTAGCAATATATGCTTTGCATAATCTTGAATGCTCCTACTACATTTGTTTCCTTTGTACTATACAAACTCATATTCCACTGCCTTTACTATTAACCTGTGTTCTGTGAAGTTTTCTTTCTTCACTTTATAGCCTGTTTCCCCAATTTCTAGCTGATGAAATTATTTTCATACTGGGAAGAGTACCTTATCACATCCTGTCTGTCCCCTTTTTTCCCTTCCATGCTTCCTTTATCCCAACATGATGCAAACATGGAGCAATGACACCCTATTGTCACCAAGTGGAGCATGACATTGCTGGTCATCCACAGACACTAGGTGAGATACAAATTATTTTCCTTGACCAGGCAGCAGAAAATGAATTCCATGGAGCGCTATTGCAAACTTCTCCTCCTCCCACCAACATGTTCCTTTTAAGATTTTCTCCTTGTTGCAAAGACAAGATGCGCCTCCTTCATTTATTGTTTATTAATTCACCCTGTCATCATTCATAGGGAAAAACAAAGGCTGAGATCCTGCCTTGTCAGATGTAACTACATTGACAGGGCTCTATCATCATAGCCATATCTGATAATGCCGCACGCTCACATACCCCCAAACCGCACCTTTTCAGCCTGGCAGCTGAAAGAAATTCCAAGGAGCTGCAGATCCGAGCACTGGGAAATGACATACGCAGTACTTTCCCTGACATGAGGCTTGTCAAGAACAGGCAGCTGGAGAGACCACTCTGGCTCCTGCTGTAACTGCTTCTCTGAATCTGCCCAACGACCAAGAGAAGACTACAAGTATCATTTCCCAGTGCCCCATTCTGTAGCACCTCAGATACCCTTTAGTTTGGATGCTGCCAGGCTGAAAAGGCAAGTTTTTGAGGGCTCACATTTGATCAGTAACAGCTGTAAATATGAATCTAAAAGTTATAAAAATGGTAAGTCCAGCTTATGATCTTATAACTACTGAATAAGATGCCAGCCACTGGATGGGCTTGAAACTTGTTGGTGATGTAGAAGAACAGAAAGCAGCCTGGTGCTACTGTACTACCCTCCATCCATGAGGATGTACAATCTAAGGCAATTGTATATGAGTTTCTTTCAGGAAGTGAGATGCTGTTTGTTGTAGTTTCCTGCAAACACTGCTCTGCCACGTACAGGGGCTAGAGTTATAATTTGGTGTTGTCTACAGAGGCATCCACTCCAGGAATGGTGGCACCCCTTTCAGCAAGGCGATTGGAAGCTGTCTAACTAATGCCAAGAGTTGGGTAGTGGACAGAGAGGAGGAATGGGTTTTGCAAAGGAGCTGGCAATGTACCAGTGCTAGGAATTGGTACTACATCAGATAGATTTGTGCATCACGTGTACTGAGCGTAGCAAGATGGGAACAGCTGCATACAATCAGCCACAATTAAAGTAATATCCACCCTGACTTAGAGCCTCTGCAGACAATAAAAAAAGTCTCAAAAAGTCCCAAGTTTTGTTCCTATACAAATTTCTTTTATTTTGGCAATCTACATGACATTTTCCCCATCTCAAAGTATTCCCAGGGAACTCCCAGCATTGCCAAGGACTTTTCATTGCCACTCCCCACATCGGTTTAAATTAACCTAATATTGTCTGAAATGACTGTCCTTCTCCATAGCAGTGTGTTTCCATTATCCCAAAGCTAGCTAAGACAGCTGCTGCCAAGAAACACAGCAAGTGTTTCCAGGACCCAGATTCAACAGAGGTCAAGTGAGGGAAGTGAGGAGGTGAGAGAGGAGGAAAAATGCAAGGGATGGGGAGAGTGAAGGAAGCCTGGGATATTTTAAGAAAGAATTTACATGCAAAATCATGACTATGCAGGTAAAATTAAAGAAAAAGAACTAAGTCTCAGTACTTCTAGGGACTTCTTTCCTTTCTGGATGAGCCCTGAGACTCCACTCAGATAGAGTATAACTAGGGTCAGGACCACCTGGTGGCTAAACTCTGTAAAGTTTAGTCCCCACAGAGCAACAGAGTGTACCCTTACATGGCTGACTAGTAGTCTTTCTTTTGATAAATCAATCATGCCTGCAGCATACACTCCAACTGTCCTGAATTAGCAAAGACAGGCCTGATTAATCCTCCATCATCCTTTTCAGCTGCTTCTAAAATGTCCCAGTTTCTCCCTTTCTCCTCAGAATCACTTCAGTTGCTGCAAACTGAATTCAAAAAGCAAAAGTAGTTTGCACTCACTTAACTCAGCTTGGGTAAGAAGAGAGAAAGGGGGGAATCTTTTGCTTCCCAGCTTAGCCAAAAGCAAATTGCTGTAGCCTCTCCTAGCTTGTCTGTTTTCCCTCATTAATATTTTTTCTCATCTTGACTATGTTTTGATGTTGCTTGGACACACATGACCTAGTTTTTATACAGTCGTAGAATCATGGAATTGGAGGGGGCCTCATGGGCCATCTAGTCCAACCTTCTGTTCAGCACAGAATCTCCAGCTAAAGCATCCCCAACAGGTAGTTTTCCAGTATCTTTTTGAAAGAATCCAGAGGAAGAGACCCACCATCTCTCTGGTCAACTGATTTCATTGCCAAACTGCTCATACTGTCAAGAGGTTCATTCTAATATTCAATCAAAATCTACTCTCTTGTCACTTAAAATCATTAGACATGATCCCGCCTTCAGGGGCAGCACAAAATAAGCCTGCCCGTCTTCTCTGTGACAGCCCTTGAGGTATTTGAAGAGTGCAATCAATCTTCTCTTGACCAAGTTGAACATGCCCAGCTCCTTCAACCTTTCCTGATTTGTTTCATTCTCCATATCATCCTCACTGCCTTTCTCTGAACCTGCTCTAACTTATCTATATCCTTTTTAAAATGAGGCAGCCAGAACTGAACGCAGTACTCCAGATGATCCCTGACCATTACAGAATATAGTGGGGATATTACTTCCCTTGACTTGGAAACTATACTTCTACTAATGGAGATTAAATAGCATTAGCATTTTTTGCTGCAGCATCACACTGCTGGCTCAAGTTCAACTCACAATCAACAATGATTCCAAGTCCTTTTCACATGTAATACTGCTGAGACAAGTATTCTCCAGCCTGTACCTGTGCATTTGATTTTTGTGGCCTAAATGTAGAATTTTGCATTTGTTTTTGATGAATTTCATTTTATTAATTTCTGCCCAGTTCTCTAGTTTAGCTAGGTCCTCTTGAATTCTATCCCTATCTTTCAATGTGTCAGTCATATAGGGACGTGGGGGCGGGCGATTTGCCCTGGGCAGCAATGTGTTTGGGGCATCCTGGCCTGTAGCTATGCTCCCGCACACTGCAGCCATGTCCCTGTGCACAGTGGCTCTGCCCCTTGCACCGTAGCTCCACCAGCCTCCCACCCCACTCTACAAGCTACAAGCTCCACCACTGCAATGTGTTACCCACCCATCCTAATTTTATGTCATCTGCAAACTTGATAAGGATTCCCTCCACTCCATCATCTAAGTTATTTATTAAAATGTTGAAGAACAATGGCCCTAGGACAGAACTCTGCAGCACTCTAATTGAGATGTCCTACTGTTCTGAAGCACAGCCCTTGATGATGACTCTTCAAGAACAATTTTCCAACCAGTTGTGCATCCTTCTGAAAGTGTTCCCATCTATTCCACATTTAATCAGTTTGCTAATAAAAACATCATGGAGAACCTTATCAAATGCCTTGTTGAAACCCAGATAAATGACATCCACAGCATTCTGATCATCTACTAAACTACCAACCTGATTTTTTTTAAAAAAGATATAAGATTAGTTTGGCAGGATTTGTTCTTGACAAATCCATGTTGGCTCCTACTGATCACTGCATTCTCATCAAGATACTAGTAGATAGACTCTTTTATAATCCTTTCTAATATTTTTCCTGGTATTGAGGTTAGACTGACTGGGATTTTGCTGGTACTGAGGTCAGGATGACTGGTCTGTAGTTTCCCTCTCTTTGTTGAAGAGAGGACAATTTTCCTCATCTCCAGTCCTCTGGCACTTTAACCATTCTCCAAGATTTCTCAAAAATTATGGCAAGTGGCTCAGAGAACACATCTACAGGTTCATTCAGTACTTTGGGATGCAGTTTGTCTGGCCCTGCAGACTTGAACTTGTTTAGGTTAGCAAGGTGATTGTTGACTAACTCTATATCAATCTTGATTTGCAATCCAGATCCCTTGCCAAGGTCTCTGCTGTTGCATGGAAGCCCCACAGTTCTCTTTTTGGGGGAAAAAAAACCTGAAGCAAAATAGGGGTTTACGTAGTAGTTCTGCCTTTCTGTTGTGATCTATTAGCGTTTTGCCATTCCTGTTGAATGGCAGTCCCACTGTCTTCTTGGCTATCCTATTGCCTCAAATGTATCTGGAAAACCCTTTTTTGATGCTCTCCGCTTACCTTGTCAGTCTCAGCTCTTTTTGAGCTTTAGCCTTCCTTATACTTTTCCTGCAAGCTTGGGCTACACATCTGTACTCTTGCTTGGTGGTTTATCCTTCATGCCATTCTATATACATGTTCCTTTTCCTTTTCATTTCCTCCTTGAGTTTGCCATGCAGCCACATTGGCTTTTTCAAATATTCCCCATTTTTCTTTTTCCATGGAATTGTTTGTGGCTGTGCTTTTTGCAGCACTTGCTTCAAGAACTCCAACCCTTGCTGGGCGTCATTTTCTTTCAGCATACTTAAACATGGAATTCCAAGCAGTAATTCCCTGAACTTGTTAAAATCAACTTTCCTGAAATCCAAGGGTCAGTGTTTGACTATATTATTCTTTGCCCCATCCCACAATTGCAAATTCTACCATTATATGATCACTTCCCCCTAAAATACTGACTTCTTTGATTCCAGTGACCAATTCCTCTTTGTTGGTCAGGATCAAATCCAGAACTGCCAATCTCCTTGTTCCTTCCTCTGTCTTTTGAAATAAGAAATAATCTGCAAGACATGTTAGGAATTTTATTGTGAAATTTTCATTTGTGAAATGCTGGAGGGCATGCTGCAGTATGTGTGTGTGTGAGAGAGTAATATATAGTATTCATATATTATATATAATACTGTATAAATATATATAGAGAGAGAGAGAGCATTATGTGTGTGTGTGTGTGTGTATATATAGTATTATATATAATATATAAATACTGTATATTACACACAATATTATATATATAATATTATTTATAAATTATGCAGCATGCACTATTATATGCATGCATATGTATATGTATACGTATACTGTATATAATTTATGCCAAATCTTCATCATGCCAGGAAGGGTTCTTACCCAAAAGGCTTACCAACTATACAAAACCAAAGAATGAAGGGATTTGTTTATTATTCTTTATAGCACAGTCTCCTAATGAGAAGTACTATTTTGTTCAAAATGCTCTGCTGCAGATTTTCTCCTCCAGACACGCACGCCTTAATGAATTGCAAATATTTGATCAGGAAATGTGCTGTCCGAAGAGATGATGAAATATACACCAGTATGTTTTGGCAATATTTTTCAGCTGCTAAACGTCTAGCCATACGGTACTTGTGCTCAAGTTGAGCTTGGTTTGGTATTGTGCCCAGTGTCCACTGTCATCTTAATTCATCCCTTTGGGCTATACAGCAAATGTGCACACCAGAAAGGCATCATTTAGGATGAAAAGGGATAACTCTTCCCCCACCTCTCTGGAAATCCTATCATGTTAAACTGATTACCTCTTCCCTTCACCTCTCACACCCACTCTGTTTACTGTCCAGCTGGATGGACCTACACCAAAGCTGGATTATGGTGGCAGGAATCCTGCAGCAGTTTCAGAAATGAGTGTGAGCATTATTCCAAGAGCAGTGGCATAGGAGTTAAACAAATGAATAAATAATAAAGCAAATGCAAAGCAGAACAAACAACAGGGCCAAAATTTTCATGCATGAAACCATTTCCAGTCCTGCAACTTCAGCGAGACTGACAACGTGATCCCATGATTTTTGAAACCCAAATAACACAGAGAGGCTTCAACATCCCTTCAGTGTAGCATAAATGTCTGCGTGTGACCCTCCCCAAATTGAGACATATGCCCCTGCTTACTGATAAATCCCTGTAGCCACCCCATGCAGCCATTTTGTCTTTTTTGGTGAGCAGGCGGGCTTGGAGGAGCCTCTGGCAATCTTCTCACAGCCACAGGCAACCTGATTTACAGCAACGCTGAGATCTCTGGAGGACTCTGGTGGATCTCAGCACTGATGTCATCATTTCATGTCTGGCTACGAGAGATGTAGCCAGAGGCTTCTCTGAGCTTACCAAGAAATTCAGTAGTAGGTTGGGGGTCTCAGTAGTAGGTTGAGGGTGGCTCTGGGCACTATATAAGGAGGAAGGAAACATCAACCCCTGCAGCACCTGAAAAATGACATCCATGTGCATAAGGAAAACTTATGTATGCGGCTATCCCTAACAGAATTCCATTCAGTATGTTGACGGTAACAGAAATATCAGGAGAAGAAAGTGATATCTCTTTTTTAATACAGACCTGGCCTCAGCCAGGAAGGAGTCTGGAGCAATGACACCTATGTGAACCATTGTATCAGTATGAACCATTGCACCAGTATAAACCTCTCCATTTCGCTTATATCCAGAATGTCATTTTCTCTCCATCCCAGTCCATGATGCTTCAAGTGCTTGTTTTGTAACTTTCAAACTGCTGATCTCCCAATTGTCCCATGACACCTTTGCTGAGAGACAAGACGCTGTCCCCACCAATAACTGACCCTGTCTTGCCCTGCCCTATGCTGCCCTACGTGCCCCATTGACTTTTGTGATGCCATCTTCCCATAACTGCCAATGATTAGAAAGGAGAAAAACACAAAATCAAAAGTAGAGTGGCTAGCGTGTAAAAACCAGAGAAGCCCAATAGAAAAAAGAGAGCCTAGAGATGGCAGCAGTTAGCTGCCTGCAAAGCCTCTTAGGAGAAAAATGACATAGCACTGTGTCAGCATGATGATGAATTTGGACTAAATCTAGGAAAAGTCCTGGGAAAATAGGGTTATACCGCAAGGTGAAACTAGAGGTGAAATTGACCACTTCTAAGAGAAAGGCAAATGTGGTCCTTGGGTCATTAAACACAGACCTCAAGAGAGATAAAATCTAATCTCTTTGCCTTGGTTGGCATGGAAGCAGTAGGGCTTAAATTCCCAAAGGAGTACAGAAAAAGAAAGATGTTTATGATTACCATTACTTAACAGAGCCATTTGTTTGGTGGTAGAGGAAATCACACATGGGTGGCTGAAATCAAAATGGGAAAAGTGAGGCAGTGACAGAGAGGAAGAAACCCACCCACAGTCATGCGGTTATTACGCACATCATCAGACTACCACCCCCCAGCAGTAAAACATAGCAGGCAGGAAATCATACCTGAGAAAGAGGACTGGAGTTTCTCACAACAAAATTTCATTCTGGATTAATTCCTGAGTGAACTAGGTGCAAACAAAAAGTACACTGTTGAGCGGGATTTTAATAGTGTCAAAGCTACCTGCACCATGGCCAAAATCTCAGAGAGCACAGTAGCAAAGCCATTTAGATTTCTCGATGGATTGTTTTAAAATGGTAAATGTGTGGTCTACAATATCTTTCTCTGCTTATAAGAAATGTTTATTCTCTGGCCATTAGAAATGGTATTTCTCCCCACTGATAATTGTTTCAACATGTCCAAATATTATGGGCTTTTCTGGCAAGGTCAAAATTTAAGTTCATTATCACACACTGTTCCATGGAAGAGGCAGCAGTGGTTAAAACAGGAGTCCCAATACATTTCTTGGTTTGTGAATAGTTTTTTTCTACTGTGTGAATTGTTTACATACCAATTTAATATCCCCCATATGTTTGCCATAGTGTTATCATTTTATTATAAAATTAAAAGGCACCATTTTTATTAAGAAACAGTGTTTTGTTTTTCCAATATGCTGGGCTGTTTGACTGGATGAAGTTTTATTTCTTCACTTTATGAATAAATAAACTTCTCTGATCCAGTAATTTGAAAATGGTTGGCATTCTATTTGGTGTAATTGGTAGATGGAAGCAAAATAATTATGTTTTTGCAATAGAACTGATACATTCGACATAAGGCTTCTGATTTAATAGCCAACATGTTCTCTTCAAGTATCTCCTTTACAAAACTGCAAGCTAAAACATGATGATGATGATGACGATGATGATGATGATGATGGTAAAACTATAATTTTTTAAAACATTTCCTTGGCTATATAGCCCAATTTCATAGACACCATTTTTAATAAACACTTAACATTCAGTGCGTATAGTAAGATGAGGGTAGATGACGGGGGGGGGGGACAAGTGAGAAATAAGTTATTTCTGTTTGTTGCTTTTGTTGTTGTTCATAAATAAATTAAGGTTAATTGCAAGGGAGTGCAGGTATGTATTTTATTACACTTCTAGGTATACACTCCAAGGACTGCTTGATAGTCAAGGCTAATGTTAAACTCTTCTTAATTAGCATTGCTGCCCCTGATTTTTCCTGCCTTGTCTTTTCTTTCTTTCTTTCTTTCTTTTTTTTCCCCTCCTGCTAGAGAAGAATGTGATGTATTTCAGTTTTAAAATGTTCTGATATATGATGGAGGTGAAGAAGTGATCTGGTATCTGAATGACTTTCCTGGCAGGAGAGAATCTGACAGGATGGCATTTTACTAATTAAGAAGAGTGCTGGACTAACCAGATGGGAGGAATACAGATTGGAACTTAAAACAAAATTTAAAAAAAAACTGAAATGAAATGAACAAAAAATAAATAAATAAAATAAAAATATCCTAACGTTTATAATGTAGGCAATTGAAATATATTGGAAAGGAGCTGCTAGAGTAATATGGAAGGAAGGAGAGTACACTAAATTGGGGAGAGCCAGTGTGGTGTAGTGGGTTGAGCATTGCCCTACAGACCCTGGAGACTGAGGTTCGATTCCCCACTCAGCCATGGAAACCCACTTGGTGACCTTGGGCGTGTCACACATTATCAGCCCCAGAAAATCCCATGATAGGTTCACCTCAGGGTTGTCATCTGTTGGAAATGACTTGAAGATACACAACAACAGCAGTACAAAATCAGTAGGTAAATAAGGGTAAGAGAAGAAGATTACAAAGTACCTGAAAGAGTGGGTGGAGGACCTCCTTCAACCTGTAGACCACATATAGAAGTTCTCAGGTCCCAAAGGCAAAAGGGTCAACCCAAAAAGGGAACATATTTTACCTTAAAACCCTTACTGGCTAAGCTTTAGGAGAGGCATTTCAACCCTTTGGAATGGCGGGGGGTGGGGAGAACCTGTACAAAATCTGAGAAACCACACATTGATGGGTTGGAGAGATATGGCCTTCTGTATACCGTGAACAGGCTAAACTGAGACCCCACTACAGCCAGATTTGGCCTGATGTTCTCTTTCCCTGTTGTAGAAAGATGTAGAAAGATTTTTGGTCACAGAGTCCCTTATTGGAGATTGTTGGATATAAGGAGAAGCTTGTCACACAGTATCACACCTTCTACCTAGAATGCTGAGCTGCATGTATGGTAACTCACAATGGACTGGATCCATTTCATGCAATCAGTTTCAGCACAGCCAGTGCCCTGTTGAGGAATAGGCTGAAGATGTTCTGATATCTCTTTTGCTCACTGCTATCCAGATCAGTTCTGTTGGTGTTGACAGGGCAGCCCTTCTCCAAACATGAGAGTGAATATCTTTTCTTTTAAAGAATAATATTTCCCTGCGATCCTGACTACAAGATTGTTGCTCCTGCAGCAAGTTCTTTCCATCACATTTGCCTAGTATTTACTGTTACAAGATTGAGACTGGAAGTTAAAGTGCAACAGCTTCATCCTGTACCTCTTTACTTAGAAATAAGACCCAATGAATTCAGTCAGGCTAATCCATGTTCAAGTTCCATAGAACTCAATGGAGTTCTATAACATAATTTCATGCATGCTTACTTACAGGTCCCACTCCACTCATTTAAAGATTACTCCAATAAAAGAATTTAGGATTGTTGGCTAGTCATTCTCATTCCTAATTATTGAGGAATCTCAGAATGTGTCTACACTACACAGTTACAGTAGTTTGATATCATCAGTTTAACCGCTATGGCACCATTCTATAGAATCCTAGGATTTGCAGTTTGGTGTGGGATTTAGAATTCTCTCTGCTAGAGAACTCCTGGTGCCTATCTACAGTGAATTTTACTTACCTCACCAAACCACAAATCTCAGGATTCTGTAGGTTGGCAATAAGTTACATAAGTTACATATAGAATCATAGGAAGGATTCATGTGTCCCATCAATTCCTGCTGCCAACAGGCACTTCAGGACTTCTTTACTTCCAAATCCATTTTTGCAACCCACATAGGAGACTCCCAGGCCCAATATTTTTGTGGGTATGAAAAATCATGCTGCCAAGTCCAAGAACTGACCATATTTCCACATAAAAATGAAACCAAAAAATGAAGTGATATCACCTCCAGGCATTAGGGTTGCACCAGTGGAAAGAGTAATTCCAGCCCGTGCTGGAGTTGCCCATATCTGCTCTGCAGACTCATCCACCTGATTCAGATCTTTACAGGCAAGATGAAGTCAGACCTGGCCAAAGGTGACCCTTCAAGCAGACTTGAATAGCTTTTGACCTCCAAGTGGCATTTCTCACTCTGGTGTGGAACTTCAATTCCCATCATCCAGCCGCTGCTACCACTAATAGTGAGGGACGATGTGAGTTGCAGACCAAAGCATCTGAGCATCAAGTAGGAAAGGCTGTCCTAAATTTTGCACACCCAGCAAGCAAGTGCTCGGCTCTTTCTATCTCCTCCCCTTTTTGTAGCTCTATTGCCTTCTCAGTGCTATAGTAAATGCTTATAAACACTGATAAGCCAAAAGGAAGAAGTATGAAGAAACACTCCCACATTTGTATGGGCAGATAGAGACTGAGTAACAGAATCCCCTGTTGTTTCCTAGCTGTGTGGCGAAATGTGAGCAAGGCTTTGGCAGTCGTTTCTCCATTTCCGTTCTGAGTTTTCCAGTTTCACAGGGTGATAAATGAACTGATGTATTCTTTTAAAAACAAATCCAAAATGACACCTAAAGGACACGTGTGGCTCTTTTTTTAAAAAGATGTCAATCAGCCAGGATTGTCAAACTGTTTAGCAGATCAGCTTTAATGATTTTTGGCAACTGTGTCACAATTTGGCTGGCAGCCTGTTAGTGGGCCCAACTAGAGTAGTCCAATTCAATCAGTTGTTGAACAGTGAATCAATACATAGATAAATCCCATAGATTGAATGGGCCTCCTCTATTCAGGATTGAGATTGGGATGCAGGCAGTTGACTGCAAAATAGAAGTTAGTGCCATGCCAGGGCACTTTGTAGAGTTGCAGAGTTCTAGACCCTCCTAGTTTGTCTAGATACAACCTCTGGCTCCAATAACAGTGGGGCGGTGAGTCCAATCTGTGTTTTAGCCTGAAGTTTAAAAAGTTATCCATAGTGCTGGACCTCTTTTCAGGAAAGGGTTTGCCATCTTAGATAGCTTCTTTAAAGTCCAGGTGAAACCCCAGGGTGGTTTTACACCCTACTGGCAATGCAGCTACCAGCTGCCTCACCATTAGAGTTGCAAGTTCAGGATCATTCCGTTCTCTGAGGTTTCTCAGCCAAAACTTGAGACCCGGGAAGCACTCTGTTGATCTCATTAAGTGTTATGCATTATGTACCAACCACTGTTGTTCACAATTTACCATCCAAACACATATATACACAGAGAACATATGCTCCTGTTTGGAAATTAAGATAAAAAGTCTTTAAGTGAAATAAGGGGATTATTATTTCTCATCTAGCTAGAGAGATGGGATTAAAGAAAATTTAATATAGCCTACTTGCTTTTCATCAGAAAGTGGATTCAGAGCAGAGGGTGAGTCCTGGCACTACAGCAACTGGGAGGAAAGGAGGAAGCTAACTATGTAAGTACACAGACACACATGCACACTGCACAGTCCGTTGCAGCAACAGATAAATTAAAGTGCTGCTCTGCTAGAAGAGCTAGAGATTTGCACACAGTCCTTTCCTCTTACCTGGAGCTGAGCCCACCAAAACTGAAGAATTTGCCCCTAGTCCTGCCTGAAAATGACCCATGAAAACTGGAAACTCAGGGCCTGACCCAGAGATCTGACAATCTTACTCATCACAAGCATACAAAGCTATTGACTAGAAGCAGTGCTGTTCAGAAGAGCAGGAGTTCCCCCTTGATTTTAAAGATACATGCAAGCACATTCCTGTCTAGCAATTTGCCAACCTTTGCTACTTGTGTCAACTGCAGCATAAAAACTTTGGGTGCCCATGAAATGCATCAGCTTTTCCCAAAACCCATGAAAACTACAGGCATACTACTCCCTTAGAGTCTGGGCCGTAAATAAAAACAATGTGCTGAATGAGGCACAGGAATACAAAAGAGGAACTCTGTGTACACACACATGCACGCACACACACACAAACCCCTAAACCACAACCTATATTTGTGAAGCTAATAGATTTAATGTTATTGGACAGAGCAATCCTGCAGCCCCAGCTACAGTAGTAGTAGTGTCTTGTACTGGAACAACATTACAGCAATTTCAACTCTAGAGATACACAGATGGTATATAAGGGCCAAGTAGAAAGGCTGTAGCACAGAAACACGCTACATGTGAAAGCTCCCAGATTCAATTTTGGCCATCTGTTACCCCAAAACATGGGTGCCACAAAGACCCATTTGCAATGCCAGTACCTCTGTTCAAAACTGGGAAATAATTAGCTCAAAGTTAGGAGGCCTGCAAGAAGGTGGTAACTTAACGAGATCTGCCACCTATGTTTGTGGAGTCCTTGCAGGAAAGAACCAGCCAGAGAGTTTAAACTGTAAACTAAAAATATGCTTTATTGAGAGAAATTCACATAAGCACACAGAGATCCAAGCACTCACACAAGCACACCAGGACTAGCCAAAAGAAAAGAGAGGAAAAGACTTTCAGGGATGACACTATAATTACCAGTCTGGAGAACAGTGAGGAAAGTAGTGACATGGATTAAGTAGGCATCTAAAGACAGTTGTCATTTGGGAATCAAATGGACAGTGTGGCCTTTAGAAAAGCGAGAGACTGCACTGGACAGCCTGATATCAGGAGTTCTTATACCCAAAAAATATCCTGCGGGTATGAGTGTGAATTGCTGTCCCAGCCAAGCAGGCAATGGGAGTTGCTACACAAACAATGAAGTCTGGAAAGAGCTAATGGTTTTAGTGTTTAGGTGAGAAAAGGATAATGCCTGTCATAGTAGCCCTGTATTGTGGAGAGGTGGGGAAACAATAGGGAAGCATGCAGGTGTTCAGGGTCTGAGTTAAGACAATCACAATTTGGTGGGAATTTCCCCTTTCAGCTCTGAGATGTCAAGCTTATTATCTTCAAGCCTATTGTCTCGAGGGGGTCTATGCTATTACCCTGAAAATGATGTGGTTCCCACCTAAGGGGTAGGTGTGGCTGACCTGCCTTGCAATCTCACATTTACAGTCAGTAATATGCCTCTTCCAGCATGACCTCTCAGTCACATCAGGTATTATTTATATCAATGCCAATTAATAGTGCAAATTAAACAATATTTGCCAATTAAGCCATGTCAATCGTGGAAGGGGGTGCTGTAACACATCTCCAGGTGGTTCCGCCAAAAAAAAAAAACCCAACCCTAAACTAAGGATGGATATTGTGTAGTCCTCCAGATATTGTTGGACTATCATGCCCAGCATTGCTTACCAGGAACACATTTACTTTGTTAACTGAGGTATAGCTTCGGCTTTTGGAGCTTCAAGTCCAACAGTATCTGGAGGGCTGTGTGATTTCTGTTAAGTTGTTTGTCAACTTATGGTGATCCCATGAATTTCATAGGGTTTTCTCAGGCAAGGAACAGTAAGGTGTGGTTTGCCATTGCCTTCCTCTGAAATATAGTATCTTGTATTCTTTTGGTGGTCTCCCATCCAAGTACTAACCAGGGCTGATCCCACTTAACTTGAAAGATCAGATGGGATTTGTTACTTTCAGAGAATTTAGGCCTCTGTGTGATTCCTTGTTGTTGTTGTTGTTGTTGTTGTTGTGTGCCTTCAAGTTGTTTCCAACTTATGGTGACCCTAAAGTTACCCTATCACAGGGTTTTCTGGGGCTGAGAGTATGTGATGCACTCAAGGTCACCCCGTGGGTTTCCATGGCCAAACAGGGAATGAAGCCCTGGCCACCAAAGTTGTAGTCCAGTGTTCAACGCCAGCCTAAATTTCATTGCTAGTCCTAGCTACAATGGACTTTATGAAAGAATTGTTGAAGGGTTAGTCAACATTTATATAAATCCCACCAATTCAATTAGTGCACTCTAGCTGGGGTAAGCAGTTAGATTTAGGGGCTGCTTGGCCTAAATACCCTAAAGGCACCAGATCCTGTCTGATCTTGGAAGCAGGGTCAGCTGTGCTTAGTACTTGAATGGGAAACCACCAATGGATACCAGGTACTGTAAGCTATATTTCAGAGGAAGGAACTGGCTAAGCCACCTCTGAGTATCACTTACCTAAGAAAACCTATTAAATTCATAGGGTTACTACAAGTCAACAGGTGACTTGAAGACACACACACACACCCCACCATTGTTTGCTGATCTAAATGGACCAAAGGTAGTAATGCAGCTTCTTATTCATACCTTCCCAATACAGCAGCACAAGGACCTCATACCAAGTCCTAAAGCTCGTCAGCTAATGTAAATGAAGCACAGGAAGCACATTCTAATTGTATTAAGTATTTGTACATTCTACAGCAATTAAACTAGATTAACACACCCAGGACTTATCAGTCTTCCTAGTGTTAGTGCTTCTGCACTCACAGGCTAGAACATTGGAACATGGGAAGGAGGCTTGTTTTTCAGGGAGTAACACTGCTGACATTTATTTCCTTACATGAGCTTTGTTGCTGTTGCATTGTTAACTGCCATCAAACCAACTTTGACTTATAGCAACCCTATGAATGAGAGATCACCAAGTCACCTATTATCAACAGCCCTGCTCAGGTCTTGCAGACTCAGGGCTGTGGCTTCCTTGATGGAGTCTATCCATCTGTAATGTGGTCTTCCTCTTTTCCTTCTACCTTACCAACCATTATTGCCTTTTTCTAGCAAGTCATGTCTTCTCATGTGTCCCACATATGACAGTCTCAGTTTAGTCATCTGGGCTGCTTGGGAGAGTTTGGGTTTGATTTGCTCTTTCCTGTTGTTGTTGTGTGCCTAAGGATCAGGTTGTTGGTAACCCTTAGACAAATCTATCACAAGATTTTCTGGGCGCTGAGAGTATGTGACATGCCCAGTGGGTTTCCATGGCCAAGCAGGGAATCAAACCCTGGTCTCCAGGATTGTAGTCAAATGCTCAAACCATTACACCACATTAGCTCTCTTACTTGCTCTCGGATCCATTTATTTGCTCTAGGGCCTAGTTTATGCTCTAGGACTGTCTTTTTAGCAGTCCACGGTATTTATAGAACTCTTCTCCAGCACTAAATTTCAAATGAGTTGATTTTCTTTCCATCAGCTTTCACAACCATACATAGAAATTTGAAATACTGCACAGGAAGTCCTAACTTTGGTATTCAATGACATATCTGCTTGGCACATTTGGTCTGTTTCCTCAGCAAATCCTGTCTGACCTGGAAAACCTTGCCAGCAGCACTGCTACCATCACAGGCCTCTTGCCTCACAAGAATACACAATCCCCACCACCATGGAAAGGAAGTACCATTGGTGGATTGCATGACCTCGGGACCTTAAAAAATGGGTCCATGAGCTAGGGGCTTTTTTTTCCCCAAGTAAAGCCCAAACATTTAAAGAAAGGGATCTGGATTTTCAGATAAGGAAATTCCCTCTGTGGCTAGGTACAGTAACCAGATATATTTGGTACTAGATAGCCCAGTGTTTACAGTGTAGGCTGGATGGTGTCTTTTCCCCCATTCATTTTCTAAGATTCCATGAAACAGGATGGTGTGATTTTATTTTGACTGCTAGTGATCTTTAAACTTGTCATTATTACCCTTTTTTATATTTCAGTGCCGGATGTTTGTTACTGCAAACTTATTATTATTTATAATAATTATAATAATAAAACATTGGGAGGTTTGTCCCACAACAACCTATGGATTCCAGCCGTGAAAGCTTTTGACTTTACAAAACATTGGGAAGTTTGTCATCCTTAAATGTGTTAAATAAACCAATAAATGTGCTACAAGGCCAAAGCTCAGGAGTAACAAAGGTGGAAAGAGAGAAAGAGGAACAAGAAGTCTGAAGCTGGTAAAGAGAGAAAGGTGATGGCAGTGAGGACGACTAATGGGTGGGAAATGGTTGGATGAGTTGGAGGGTTTTCCTGCATGGCAGGGGGTTGGACTGGATGGCCCTTGTGGTCTCTTCCAACTCTACATTTCTATGATTCTATGATGGGAAATGGTGGTGGTTGCTGCATGCCTTCAAGGCAATTCTGACTCATGGGGATCCTCCTCTAGGGTTTTCTTGGCAAGATATATTCAGAGAAAGTTTGCTATTGCCTTCTCAACTATGGCCATTTCCGCACAAGAGTGTTACAGCGCTTTGATTCCACTTTCAACATCCTATGGAATCCTGGGGTTTGCAGTTTCAGGAGGGACTGGATAACCTTGGGCAACTCACCTTCTCTCAGACTCAGAGAAAGACAATGGCAAACTCCCTCTGAACAAATCTTGCCAAGAAAACGCTGTGATAAGTTTGCCTTAGGGACTCTATAAGTCAGAAATGACTTGAAGACACACAGCAACAACAAAGAGTTCTAATTTTTAATGGCTTACAGTGTTTGGGATGGCAGCCTCTGAAGAACATGAGCTAATGACAGATCCTTGTCTTTCTCTCAAAATTTCAGTTCGTAACACTTTGAGCATTTAAGAAGACCACAGATTGTCAGAAGATCCATTCTGTGTGCAACTAGTAAAAGTGCTTCAGGATCTCATGCTAATAGGCAGCCAACAAAAAATGGATACAGCATTAGAGGAACAGGTGTGTTTTCACTTGGCGGAAGCAGAAAGATATAAGAAAATGACTCAGCAGCTGGTGAGTAAAAGAAACTGAACTTGTGCCAGGCAAACTGGTGTGTGTGAGAGTGACTGAGTGTGTGATTTTCCTTTA
The DNA here is from genome assembly GCA_948472985.1 of Iguana delicatissima. Taxonomy (NCBI): domain Eukaryota; kingdom Metazoa; phylum Chordata; class Lepidosauria; order Squamata; family Iguanidae; genus Iguana; species Iguana delicatissima. Next base: position 11,320 of record CAOKZL010001007.1, on the reverse strand, counting down.
TCAAGGGCTTGTCCAGATGGCATCTTCCCCTATGGCTGCTTTAAGCCAGAAACGGGGGTGGCTAAAATTCTCACAATACATAGGTAGCAGTTGCTATGTGCCTTCTTTGCTCCTTTGAGTTTGCCGCCTGCACTGCTCCTCACAATCTTCATTCTGCCATTTGAACTAGCAAGGATCTACACCTTTCTCCATGCCTTACAGATAACAGATAAAATGATGCAATCAGTCACTAGCGAAAGCTAAAGTTCACTATGGCTGAAAAGCAGAAGGCAGTGAAAGCAAAAGTCACTGTCACAAATAATAGTAAAATCTCAAGAAGACAGAACATAAAGAATAGCACTACAAAATTATCATGCCACAAGCAAACAAATAATAAAATCAGCTCATTTCTATATAGAGAGGCATCAACCAGCCTTTCCCCAGTCTGGATCAGTTTCAGATGTGTTTTTCAGAAATCTGTTCATTCCAAAGATTTCTCTTCTTCTTCAAAAATCTGCGCCAAAAAATGCATATACTTTTTGGCTTACCTCCAACAGGGTGATAGGTAGGGATGAGTATCTGATCTCAAGAACATAACTTAAAACAATTGGGTGCTTCACTCAGATTGATTGTTTAACAAAACAGTCTAGCTATATTGTTCAAGAGGTAACTGAGGCAAAACGTGGCCATATGCAATCATGGTGGTTTAAATGGGGAAGTATTTTTATTAATAATGGTCAATTATTTCATTATTGACCATTATAACCATACCAAAACCTGATTGATATTCAAGAAATATGCATTTTAAAGTGCATTTTTTGAGCTAACTACTGCACTGAATAAGAAAAACAAAACAACAGTGCTTCTTGGGTGTTTTTGAGTCCCATACTGCAGTGCAAAATTTGGAGGAGTACAAAACCTGTACAGTAGGGCTTTAGTATTTAAAGTCAGTAGTTTTTGAACTTGGCAGGTCCAGCACTTGCTTTGACAAGCACTAGTGTTTGGGGAAACTTTCCTCCTCAGTTTTGGTAAAGCATTTACAGTCAGTTAGGATTAGCAGCACAGGACCCCTGCAAAAATTGAAAAAAATGCAAATATCACAATGTGTGTGTCTGTGGGAAGGGGTCTGAGGCATAGTGAAGAGAGCAGGCATGGTCCAAACCAGATCAGGAAAAGGAGAGGGAAAGCAGTGGGTTGGCATGGTGGCCCTATACTTCCTTTCTGTTGCCCATCTCCTTCTGTAAGTGGGGGGTGGACATTGGGAGAGAGTTTGTGGTTCTCAGAAATCAGGGTGTGAGTGATCCTTAGCTGGCCAGGCAGTGCCTGGTGGAGGAGGAGGACCAGAAGCAGGTTTTAAAAGGATTGCATAGCCTGATCAGAGCCACAGAGACTGAAGATTTTTCCAAAAAAGAAGTGGTTGAGGTGGAGTGGTAGGGGTTAGAGCAGAGTTTTCCAAACTTTTCGAGTTGGTGACACACGTTTTTGACATGCATCATTTCGCGACATAGTAATTTAGCTTTACTAGCAAACTGAAGGTGCCCACAGGTATATCTAGGCTGGGGAAAGGCAGCCCCGCTCCGATCCCGGCCCACTGCTGTTGCCCTCACCAGCAAAGGCCCCTGCAAGAGCGACAGCAGGGGAAAAGGGAGCCCCCTCCCACCTGGTCCTTGCCTGCTGTCATCGCTCTTGGCCGGGGAGGCAACATACCAACATACTACAGGTGACACACTGTTTGGAAAGCCCTGTGTTAGAGAAACTCACAGATAATCAAATCCATGAAAATGAAACCCATGAATATGGAGACCTAACTATATTTCTTCATTAAATTTTTATCTCTCTTTTTCTCGAAAGAGTAGAACTAACAGAGGTTGTTTTGAATCCAATTTTGTCAAACTTAGAGCAGGCCCACAGAAATCGATAGGAATCCAGTTAGTCATGATTAACTTAAATCCTTTTGATTTCTGCAGGTCCTGTAAGTAAACAGTCCTTCTCTCATCCCATTATTCACAACCTTGTGAGGTAGACCAGGCTCAGAAAATGTGGTTGTTCCAATACCACTCAATGAGCTTTGTCACTCATTGGGAGATTTGAACCTGATTCTCCTTCGTCATCATTCTAAAAGAAATGGGTTTGCCAGAACATTTGATTGTCCTGATGGCCATTGTTTGGATGGAATATGGGGAAACATAATGGTTTCCATTGGCAAAGGTGTCAGGCACAGGTTTCCTTTTATCACCCTAATTTAATTTATATGCAGAACATGTCCTGTGGGAAGTAAGGTTGTATGTGGATTGAAGAAAGTGCGAAAACTGGAGGAAGAAATATCAATCATTTAAGATATGCGGATATCACCAAATTACTAGCAGAAAATACCAAAGACTTGGAGCGACTACTGATGAATGTCAAGGAAGAAAATACAAAAGCAGAATTAAGGCAAATATTAAGGTAAAAATTATGATTGGAGAAAATGTATATAGCTTTGAAGCAGATGGAGAAGATATCAAAATGGTTAAACATTTTTTATATCTTGGCCCAGTCTATCAATCAATATGGAGACTAATAAATAAGAATACAAGTAAGATTTGGAAAGGTAGCTATAAAGGAACTAGACAAGTTATGAACGAACTAGACATGTTCTTCGGCCACAAATATGCATTGCTGGATATCAAAATAGGGATCATTCATACCATGCTATTTTCAGTTTCCATGGACAAAATGGAAAGATGAACTATGAAGAAACTGTAAAGCAAGCCAACAGAGAAGAACGTTAAATCCTTTGAAATGTGCTACTGGAGGAGCATAGACCACCAAAAAGACAACCAGATGAGTCTTAGAGCAAAGCTCTTAACAGAACTCTTAACAGAACCCAAAATAACTAAATTGAGGCTGTTATATGGTGGACATATCCTAAGGAAATATGACTAATCAGAAAGACAGTAATTCTGGGGAAAGCTGAAATCAGTAAGACAGCATAACTGGTGGACTGATTCAATCAAGGACTGTTAATAGTGGGATCTCTTGGAGATCTCTCTTTCATTAGGTCACCATAAGACAGCACAGTGCAGCAGCTCCCTCTTGATCACAATTCAGTGTGGCCAATGCATTGTATAATAGCTCCAACAGGAGAGCTTCAACTTTCTGTTTCTTTCTCTCTTTTTTTAAAAAATGTGTGACCTGATTTTACGTTTCATGCTAACTTTGTGGGAACTTCTTATAATACTAAAATAATATGAATTGGAACCAGACCTTCAGTCCTATAGACCAGGCATAGCAATCACACAGTCCTCCAGACATTGTTGGACTGCTTACGGTATCCAGCATAGTTAATAATAAAGAATGCTTAGAGTTGCAGTCAAACCATATCTAGACAGCCACATGATTCCAACCTTTGCTTACATATGACGCTTACGTATGACACTTATGTATGAATAAACCCCACTGAACATATCTTCTGAGTAATAGCAATATAGCAATAGCATTTATTTCTATACCGCCTATCAACTAGTGTTATCTAAGCGGTTTACAATGTATTTTAGCTAATTGCCCCCAACAAGCTGGGTACTCATTTTACCGACCTACGAAAGGATGGAAGGCTGAGTCAACCTTGGAGCCTGGCAGATATATATGGAATTCTACTGCACACATCTAACATCACCATTACACATTGGTTCCTGGATCTTGGTCCAAACACATTACTGGTAGGCAAAGCAAGTTTAAACTTTTAACCACATCATATATGATAGTTTAATACAACAACGTTGTATGGGACGTTCTTGTGTGAGCAACACCCATTTCAAAGTGCCAGTCAAATACATCTTCAGTGTCATAATTGCCCTTCCTTTAACCACACCATTGTTATTTTCTTTAATACTCCAGTGTACAATATGAGAATGTTCATTCAGCCCTTTTAAAAAGGTATCAGACTCCATGCCCAATCCCCAGATATACAGACACTCTGTGACAAAGGTTCCCACAGTCAATCAGAAACTCTTCTCTTTACTGTGGATCTTATAATATTATTGTACAAGTTGTTAATCACCTTGCCAATTTTGGATGTGTAAGTCAGCTGCAAATACTTTAATAAATAAAAAACACTGAGTCCTGTAACACCTTAAAGACTAACACATTTTTTACAGCATAAGTTTTTATTCATATGTCCGTAATGAAACACCACCTTCAAGTCATCTTTGGTTGGACTGTCCAACAAAGGCTAAGGGTGGTTTTGCATGTTACATGAAAAGCTTCCCAGGAACTATTTGTGTAACTGGGGATAGGCTTCTTGGGGGAAAGATTAAGGAAGAAAGCCATTGTAAAATCTCATACGCTTTCTAAGGAAAATGTGGTCCATTGGACACCTGTGCCCACCCCAACCCGCACAAAGCACATCCAAAGCCTCTGAAGCACCCCCCATTTTTTCAGGAAATTACCAAAATTGCACCCCCCCCAAATACAATGGTTTAGCTTTTGGGCACTCATACCTGAGAATCTGCTGAAATCAAAAGTGGAAGTAACACTGGAACCATTCCAGGTCATTGCAGCCTGCCTTAGGAAAAAAAATGCCCCCTGCTCCTTGTAGGGTTCGCCACCCTATCTTTCCTGTGCGCACATATACACGCAAAGTCTTAAAATAAGTTGGAGGCAAACTTTGGCTAAGAAAATGGGAAATGCAGGGAGTGGAGGATGAAGGACTATGTTATTATCTTGGTTCAGACCTAGGAGGCAACATCAAGAGACCACAGAAGCAAGATAAGTGCAAAGAAGGCATGTATGCCTTAGTCATGCCAACAGTCACACTTTTGTCATGTTGCCAAGTCAACCATTCTTACAGAATCACCCAACAGTCTGGAATTACCATTTCTTGGAGGCCCACCGCTGCAGAGCAAAACATTGCTATTTTCCAGAACCTAAATCCTCAAAAAGAATTGCAGGGTTGGGCTGCCTGCCAATTGAAACAATTGCCAGTCAGCCCGATGATCCGGTTGCAATCAAATAGACAGAAAAAAGCAGTAACCACTCAAAAATCTTGAAGAAACAGATTTTTCATGTTCAAACAATTCCAAAGGAGGACTTGTTCTACCCCCAGCAACATAAAGAGCAGGAGTATTGTCTGACTTTAAAATACCACCCAAAATGACAAATAAATTCAAACATTGTATAGCTGAATGGAGAGATATGGCAACAGCATACAGGTGCTCTTACTGTAAGCTTGTTGAAGAACTAGTGACACATGGCTTTGGTTTTAATTTATGCCCATGTTTCTAGACTTCCATTCTAACTCTTTGTTTTTATAATGTAGGATTTGTCACTCACACATGTATAATGTTAAGAGAATTTCCACTTCCAGTGAGATGGAGTTCGTACATTGTTCTCGTCAACTGATGGCTGCAACTTCAAATCTTAACCTATATATGTGCAATAACCCAACACAACTGCAGGAGGGTCTCAAAAGGATACAAACCACCAACTAAGCTCAGGGGTAAAAAAACTAATCAAACCAAATAAAGAAGTGAATGTAAATGTAATACACTTTATGAAAATAATTGCACTACACACCAAATGAGAGAATATTTCACATGAAACAAGCAGGGTCAATAAGTAAACCGTATAACTAAAACACATATAGTTTACAACAGACATTTACATTCACTTCCTCATTTGATTTGACAATTTTTTTTACCCCGACCTTAGTTGGTGGTATGTGTAATAACCATCACAAAACCTGACACAACAGGAAAAACTTCTGTACCATCCCACCTCAGTAGTTATGTATTTCAGTGAAGTCAGCCCACACATTCACCTTCTTGTCTTGTCCAAGTCTTATGTTTTGATTGTTCCCTGTCAGACCCATAGGGCCACCTGTGGGCTACCAGGCCAGCACTAATCCATGGTAACATTAACCAATACCATTTCAAGAGAACAGCATGTTCCACTGTTCCTATTTATAAAACAGTCATGGCTGCATGCATAGCAACATCTTATGGTGTACCAAGAGAGGCATGGCAAACATGTGGCCATCTAGATGTTGTCCTTGACTGCAAATCCAATCAGCCTTGCCAGAAGGCATGGATAGGGCTGATGGGAAGTGTAGACTAATTACATCTGGAACACCTCAAGTTTCTCATCCCCTCTGTAACACAGTACAGGCATAGCTCAGTTAATGAAGTAGAAGTGGGCGTTACTTCTTTAACAGAAACTTAGGTAAGAGAGATAGAAATATATAGCACAGAAAGAATAGGGATAGGTTCTTAACTCCACAAAAAAAGAAGAGCATCTCAACATATTTCAGCAAAACTTTTATTCAAAACTAACATTATGCTCATGTGAAATGAAATGATTAAGTCAGGTAAGCCTTGCCTAAGTAAACAAGAATGTTTTGAATCTTCCAGAGACCACTTGAAAGCTTCTTCCAAAATGCAACTCAGGATGGCTTTTTTCTTTCAACAGCCTCCACTTATCTTACAACTTCCATTTTGGTGGTGAAACTATTCTTTTTCAACAAGCCAGGTAGCCGGTGAGGCAGGCTCATCTGCTTTCCCCTTTTCTTTTTGGTTTGCTCTTCACACATGCTCAATATGTGATAGTGGAGGTAGCTCTTACCTTGCCTGTTGAATGTAAGCATTCACAGCTACATAGAATCACCTACAGTAGAATCCCATTCTTTCCCAAGTCAAGCTTTACTGCATTATTTACTGTAGACACACTGCTGCAACTGAACACAGATGCCCTTTCCGCATAACAACAGCATCCCAACATGTGGACATGAGAGGAGCGAGATTGCGACGACGCTTCTACATGATGTTGTTTGTTCCCGCTCTTCTTGAGTCTCCAGATGGCACAATCATGGTTATATCATTGCCCGGGTTATATCTATCAATGACCCCCGATTGCATGAGCCTTCCATTGCTGCCGGCCATGTAGAAGGGTGAGAAGTGCAATCTATGCATTTCCTCCCCTACTGCAGCATGGGAAGAAGGCTGGCTGCAGTCCGGAAGGACAGAGCAGGTCCCTCTCACTCCCTTTCGCAAGCAGCCAGTTGCGTGTGGAAAGGAGCATTGGGGACATGCTCCCATCCCGGCAGAGGCTCTGCCAGGATTATGAAGGGATGACATGCCAGAGCATCATCCTGCAGAAAAGGCTCAAAGCTTGTCTTCACCATCTTCCCAGTGCCAAAGCTATGAGGGAAAAGAACCACAAAAACTTCCAGCTAGAGAGAAGATAAAAAAGATGGTGGTTTGGCTGGGTGCCCATATAAAGACTTTGTAAAAAGGCACTTCTTTGTCAAAGGCTTTGTTAACTAAGGTGTCTCTGTATTATTTTTCCTATTACTTTCATTTAACACAAAAAGCTGTAGAAGTGTTTTAGCGTTAGCTAAAGCATTCTTTTTAAAATAGGTGATAAAAATAGCATCTGTCACAATGGTTGGAATAAATGTGCATGGACTCAGCCACCACCTACCAGTCTCTTTTAAACTGGGAGGAGTATCATGTAGCCCTCCACATGTTGCTGAACTATAATGCCCAGCATTCCACTGCAAAGGCTGCTGGGCATTGCAGTCTGACAACATCTGAAATTTAATGCCCACCCCTGCTTTAAAAGATTCCCACTCCTCCTTCAAAAAGATGGAAGGGTAGAACTGAGGGCACCTGTATCTGTTCAGGAGGTTGCATTACTTGTTCATCCCTCTCCAAGCAAAAACATGGTCCAGCATCCTGTGGTAAAAACAACAGCAGCAGCAGTAACAACAACATTTATTTATAACACCCTTTTCACCAATGGGTAGAACATCAACATATACATTCAGGGACAAGGACAATAAACATAACACTATAGCAACACATGGAATGAAATCCCCAGCACCCCACCAATCACTACCCATCTCAGCACCTTAAACACAACTCAGTGGCTTAAGATGGTGAATCAAAGAGGAAGGTCTTCAGCCCTTTACAAAAACAGGTGAGATCCTCCTCTAGCCGGAGGTCCAAAAGAAGACTGTTCCACAAATCTGGAGCCAAATCTTGAAAGGCTCACAGCCTTGACAGAGCTGTATTGTTGGTGGAACAAATAGTAATCCTTTGTCTATAGATCTTAAATTCCTGGATGAAGCATACCATATTAGCCAAGTTACAAAATACTGAGGGAGGTTAAATTGCAAAACCTTGGATACCAGAACCAAAAGTCTGAAACAAGCCCTGGTTTGAACAGGTAGTCAATGAAGGAATCTACAGGGAGAAGAAAAAGGTGAATATTTAGGGAGATTTAAAACTACCCAGATAGCATTGTTCTGAATTAAAACTGAGGAAAAAGGGAGCAGGAAGGCAAATCTGCCAGGAGGCTGTTACAATAATCCAGGTGTGAGATAATCAAGGCCTGGACAAGCAGATGTTCAGTCTCAATGGCCAGGAACCTCTGGTCCCTGTGGCTGTTCAAAAGATGGAAATTACATGCCTTTTCTGTTGCCCTGATAAGGGGATGCAGAGACGGGTCATCATCCAGCAGGACTCCAGGGTTTCTGGCAACCGAGACAGGGTCTATTGAGCAACCCTGTAAATCCAGTGGAGGACAAGAGAGAGGGACTACTGGAAGGTCAGGCTGAAACACTAAGATCTCCATTTTGTCCATGTTCAGCTTAAGATAGTGAGCAATCATCCACAAAGAAACATGTGTCAGACAGTTCATCACTGACTTCCACACAGTGGCATCAATTGATCTGAAACTCTGAAAAATTTTAGTGTCATCTGCGTAGATGTGATGCTGAAAACCAGATTCAGAAATAAGAAATCCAAGAAAAATAGTTGTAAGACACCCAAACATGTACATTGAAGTCAGTAGACATAGATGTCTGGGAGGCCATTTTCTGGACTGAGTGTGATCTTGTGGGTGCGTCAGGTCTCTTGGGAGCGATTTTAACTGTTTTACAATGTGGAAAAGAACATGAAAACACAAAGCTGCAACCCACAATCATTTTGGCTGAAAACTGCATTGTGGCAATGGAAAATATTTAGGGGAGACCTTCTGGTTTTGAGGAACAAAACTCCTGCAGACCACATGCCCTCCACAGACTGCACAATTCCCATCCCCGATTCCTATCAAGAAAATGCACTGAATGTCTCGCTCTACAAAATATACAAACCCTCGTGTGCAACCTGGATTTGCGTGTCAGAACACGGCTACGTGGATCCTCCCTCCATGTTAAGAATTACCGGAATGTTTTGGACAGCCTTGTTATTATTTAGATCATTTACTACATACATTGAAGGAGGTAGTATTTCTGAGAATCTGCTAACTCAGCTTCTTCATTTTCACTTGTTTATATCTACTGTGTCTGCGTAGCAGTTGCAAGCAGCTTTATGAGAGCTTATGAGACTACAGACTTCTACAGCTGGATTGTATCTTGTTTTCACTTTAAATTCTGATTTACTGAGAGCATATTTCATAACGATTGGCTGTCTGTGGCTACATACAAGGAAGTTCTTAAGTGGGGGATTTCTCAGTGGAAGTTCCCAACTAACGTCAGTCATAAACTAAACATGATACTGACCGAGTTTGTACTTCTAAGGTCCTGGACAGAAAGATTTCTGATTCAGGGAAAATATTGTATATTAATATGAACAGAAGCAGAATAAAAAGGTTCATCCAGAGATTCCTTATAAAGGTAACCAAAACATTTGTCTATATAACCTGTATGCAAAAGCTGTATAGTGCAACTAAAATATATGACAAAGTTAGGAGTATGAGTTTTGTATACAGTGTTAATTATATCATTCTTGTACTCAGTTTAACTTTTACAGTAGATAGATGCTAAACTTCTTGAGCTTCTCTTTAAATTGCTATGGTTGGGCTTGTCTGCCACTCATAGTTCCACAAGCTGTGAAAATACATTTACAGCTAAAACACATTTACTAGGAACCAGGTACTACTGGACTTGGTGGATTTTCTTCAGAGTAAACATTATTGGGATTACACATTGACAAAAGTCCATCAAAAACGGCATTAGAGCCTGATGGAGTTGCTTGAATATACAAATCTACTGTTTTTTCAAAGCTTTTTTAAATGGTTGTATCAATTACTGCTGCTTATAATTTAGAAAGTTTATCTGAGATGTGAATTTTTTGTTACTGTCTCTTAGAGTCACATTTTAAAATTTTTAGTCAAGTTTTTATTTCTCTCCTGGTTATGCATTTATACTGGCCAGGCATTTCTATCATTATTATCGTGGCACTATAATATATAACCATTTGGACACCCTTTTGTTAATATAACTATGTTTTATGCTGAGTTTTTTTATGTCCATACAGAGAACTATCTGCATTGCTACTAGCCTCAGCATTTCAGAAATAGTGCCATTTTCTTGAGCTGCTTCCAAGTGTTTTGTGGAACTTCACTTGAGATTATAACCACTGTTTGAGGCAGAAAGCTAGTCACCTAGCTACTGCCATTCTGATTCCTGTTCTCTTTACTAGAAAATTACGATGGTGGATATGAGCAGGATGAGAAAGATAATAAAGGACACAATAAAGTCAAATTGTGTGTGTGCGCACACACGTGTGCTATCAAAATGCTTGAGCCATATGCCACGCTGACCTAAATTGGAAATCCTTACACACATTTATTTGAGGGTAACCCTCACTGCACACAGTGGACTTTATCTCTGAGTAAACATGAATGAGTAAAAGATTTGAAGACATCTGGAAAATGTGATTTGCCTTCACCACTTTGAATCCCATTCAAGCAAAATTAAGTACTTAATTAAGTACTGGTTTTAATAGGAGAGATAAAGATTTTACATCTCTCCCTTTGAACAAATTGAGATTATGACTGCTTAAATTTGGTTTAGGATACCTAAAATACCCTGAAGGCACCAGATTCCATCTAAATGTGGAAAGGATGCAGGGTTAGTCCTAGTTATTACTTGGATGTAAGACCACCAAGGAATACCAGGAGCTGTAGGCTACGGTATATTTCAGAGGAAGGAATTGGGCAAAAGCACCTCTGTGTATTTCTTGCCTAAGAAAACTGTGAAATTCATGAAGGTGCCATAACAAGTGACTTCAGGATATGTGTACATGTGTGTATACATGCACACGTGTGTGCGCACACACACAATTTGACTTTATTGTGTCCTTTATTTTTACAATATATAATGCTGCAATTTTTGTTTTACATAAATATATGCAATGTTGCCATAAATAGAGGTATTTCAGGTAGGCAGTGTTCTGTGGACCAACTTATATTTGAAGATGTGGATGATACAGACTGCACTGTGAAGGAGTACAAGCCTAATGGTATTTTTAATTCTAGAAAGCACTATGTGTTAATGTGGACATGTCAAGAAGGAATTACC